>OX461808.1:61620841-62076367 GCA_949802685.1 Dicyrtomina minuta | reverse complement strand
GTATATGCTAGAAATTTTAATTGTGCGTTTCCCATGACAATGTATTAATACAATGCAAAGTACACTTTAAATTGAATTTGAATTTAATTATTTAGTAGTATAAAAGTAATATCCAGCAAATATAACACATGATGCACAAAAAGCCATCTCAAACTGAAAACGAAATAATCATCACGGATTTATGCAAGGTGCTATTAAACGTTACCTTATAGTACTTTACGTACTTGGAACTTATGCTGCCATGGCCTTGCCCACGTATCAAGGGTGTTACAGTAAACGTTACACATTGGTTGTATTATAACCGTGAACTCTGAACTTTCGCTGCCCTTGTCAACGCGTGTGGTCGTTTTAGTGAATGTGCAGATTTAAAGCTGTGACATAATCATATTTGGACAAAACGTTTTGTTTATATTATATAGAACATGAAACATTGCATTATGATGGATACATTAGTCATTTCAAAAAGCAGGATACGGGTTTGAAACATATTGGGGTGAATAGAATATTACATATAGGCGTTTTGAAGATTTCCTTTAATTATCAATATTACTTAACTTTAAATATTTTGTCTACTAACGACTGGTTTTAGTCGTGAGACGTGCAACGACCCCTTAACTTCCGATTCGATCATGGATCATGATCCATGAATCGATTTTTTGTAATGCACTACCCGTCTGACTGCCGGGTAATATATTAGCAAAATGGTTTAGTGTCGTTGTCTAGGTATGATTCTCGCTCTTATTCATATATCTCGTCGTCAGCCTACAGTATGCTATTATTATTCAATATAATCTATATTCCCAATAATTAAACCGTACTCGAAGAATGATGAAGGTAAAGGAACAGAGAATGGCAAATAGCCTTTATTTACAAATAGAAACTCAACACAACTCAATATCCACAACTTGACGCCTATATAATCTTTACTATATCTATCTTATCCTTACACAGCTTAATGTACACAATATGGAGGATAAACCAGATACACTTGGCAATGCTTTGTAGTAACTACTTAACAATAAATAAATATATAGTAATATTGAAGTATAAAGCCCTGTAATTAGTCGTAATGTTCGTGCCTAAATTCTACTTTAATAACTAATCCTAAATCCCTAAAGTGTTTCCACTCCAAGCCGTGAGACTTATTAGTCTCTGGCTAAATCGAAGAGTTAAAGTTTATCGGTTTGATCAGAACCCGCAGAGTAGATACTTATTAGTATCTCATCAAGATCAGAATTGGAATAGAATCAAGAAGTTTCACTTTATATAGCCTCTAGGTCGAGTAAGATTTCTAACTATCGAGTTATTATTTTACTTTATCTACCAATCCTGTTAATCCACGTATTATTATGAACACGTCATTACTATATAAATTAACCAATCCTGCTAATCCACGTATTATTATGAACACGTCACTATTATTTACAATATTAATATTAAAGTCTAGCTCATAGTTTCCAACAGTAACTATGGCAAATTAGTGATGAATAATATTCATTACATAGCCCTCTTTCCTAATTTTTTGAAACTTATAATTCTAAATCCTATTTACGTATACTGAGTAACTAACCTAAACATAATCAATTATTATTTACATTGTGAATGTACACGAATTGAGGATAAATAAAAGGTCTTGATATGAGTATCTCGAATTCAAATATTAGTATTGTAATGTGTATAGTGTTTGTTTGTAGATTTATATATGTAAGTGGTTAACAGGAATGTAAAGAAATTCTTTTGGTGACCAGCTGATGATATCGGTGAAGCCTTGTTTCTTGCAATAGTAATTTCTACGATCTTTGTTGTCTTCATCTCCCAGAAGTGATGGCTTGGACCAGTCAAAGAATGTGATGTGTCTATCAACCTCTGCAATCTTGTCAAACTTTCAAGTAAATACTTATTTACCGCCTTGGTCACTACGATCATATGATACTGTCTTGTAAGTTTCTCCTATTCTGTCAATGTTCTGTGGGCTCAGCATTATTTGAAAAGGTACGATTATTGATACGGTCTTGTTTGATCTTTGTTTTGAAGCTGATTTCTTAGCTGTAGCATACGCCTTCCACTTAAATATAGGGTCCGCTCCAGCAACAGAAGGAATTGTGACGCTTGAATTAGTAATATCCTGTAGAGCCTTGTTAGATGGAGATATTCGTAGATCAACCGATGGGACTTTTGCAGTAGATAATGATGTAGACTGAATATAAGACGGACACCTTGCTGTATTGGGCTAAGAGGGTATTGCAATGGCTGACCTTTTGACAGTGTGATTAGTAGAAGACGAAACCGCCCGTTTCAATTTACTAGCAGAGATATGAGGAATAATTATCGCTGATTTTGCAGTCGGGGCCGACGAAGAAGGGATTATTCCTAGAGAACGACGGGTAGCCTCTTTCCACTCAATAGATTTAACATATTCAGAGTCCGCTTTTAATAATGCAGCCTCTCGTGCAGTTGCTTGCTCCTTTAACAGTTTGTCTGTTGCCTCGACTTGCTTAGCTTTGAGCAGCAACTTCTGGTGTACCATATTGGCCTGACTTTTTAACCACTTGGCCTTCCACATCAAGTTTACTTGTTCACGCTTGACCTTCAATTGGTTTGCATGGTATGTTTCGGAAAGAGCCGGAAGGAATTTATCCAGTGTTCTTGAGAAATCAGCATGATTGCCTTGAGCAGTAAAGAAATGAAAACGCGGATCAATGACATCGGAAGTTATTCCAACAAACAATTCAATCGGAAATAATTCATCGGATTCATCGGTTTAATGGTTCTAAAAACAAGGGCTTTAGCCCTTGTTATGTTTGATATAATTTATAATTTAAGAATTTCTAAAATCATAATATTAGATTTTATAAAAAATTATCTTATATTTAAAAACCAAAACGATAGATGTGCCAGTCATACACTGACCATTCGTACACTGAAAAGAAAAAAACGAAATAATGTTTTCATTTTGCAGTGTATTAATTTAGTTTTACAAATTTTTATTATGCATCGATTTTATAAACAGTATTAGCCCAAGCAACTTATTAGTATGAGTTGTGTTTAGAATATTTTATAAGTAAATTGTATAGTCCAACCCACTTTCAATGCACAAAAACCCTTTTTTTGCAGAATGATGTCAAACTCTTAACTTCTAACTTTCTATCTTAAAACAATAATAATACATGCTTCTTATTTTAAAAACATTTGAAGATTTATTTTCTTAACTTTTACCTTAACAAGGATCTTTTCAACATCGTACATTTTGAATAAGGTGTTAGTGGAGCTGAACACAGCAGTGTGGGTTAGATTTAGAATCATAAGAACAACTGGCGTAGTCAGGACAGGACTAGGCCTACTGGAGGTTTTTAGTTAAGCCTACCAAAGATATTTGAAACGAAATAAATTCAAATAGGGGTTTTAATTTTTTTTGTGTGAGAAAAAGTATTTTCACGAATGCATTTAGCAATATGGATAGCAAACATAATATTCTTCTACCTGCTATAACTCCTTGAAAAATTCCTATATTTTGCATCGCTATTATTAATTGGTAGGTAGCCAAATCTACATAGATAACAGCAGTGCGAGTACCGCAAAAAACCCTAAAAAGAAAGGGTCATAAGCGGGCCATAAGCGGGCCAGCCGAAGTGAAATCATCGGATCTATTTTTTTTTGTAAATTTCTTGTGAAAAAAATTATAGTAGCATAAATCATTTTTCATATTAGGAATTTTGATATCTACTACTAGAAATTTTAAAAATATTTGGTATTAATAATTAAATGGATGCCATTTTCACGTATATTTTTGTTTTCATTTGTACCTGCAGGCTAAATTATTTGTCAACCGACTAATAAAATTTAAAATTTTTGATTGTATGTAACAATAGTTTTAAAACAAATTCTTGGATTTGAAAAATTCCAAAAGTTCAATATAATTAAAGAAGGCGGTATTTTAAAGGATTCCAAAATCAGATATTTTAAAATATTTTAAAGATGAGGTAATCTTATAATGTTAACGAATCAGGTGAAAAATAAATAAGATAAAAGGTTTTGAAAAATCAAATACTGAAGCGTAAGTTGAAAAAATGTTTAAAGACATAGATTCCTCGTGGCAATGTTTTTTTTAAATTTGCACATAATTTTTTAATTTTCCTATTTTTTTAAATAGTATTAAAACGTCTTAACCCTCCTTCTTGCAAGCTTGATGAAAATTCACCATCGAATTTATTTGTTGCCTAACTGCACTCAGATTATTTATTTTTATGCATAATGATAGAGGCTGCTAATGTGCTGATTACTCCTGTTTCGCGTAATTTTTAGCTCAATAAGTTTTGAGATTTTTGTCAAATTCCAAAAACTTAATGCTCGACTTGTCGTGTGAAAATTTCATGTGCCGCCATTTTTACTCAAAATGTGAGTGTGTACGCTTCAACTAATAGGGTTTTTGTATTTGAATTGTTAAAAAAAAATAGGACGCCTAAATTCAAAATGGCGGCGCAACGCTGATTATAAACGTTAAAATGTAATTGTTTTTATGAATTTGCTAAACTAGCAGTTGCCAAACTTTCAAAGTGCTTGTGCAGATTTTTAAGGGCTTTCAAATGGGATATCGCACATGGCTGTGAGTTTAAATTTTTGGGCAGCAGCATCAAAATAAGTTTTGATTAACAAAGCAATTTTTGATGACATTCACGGTCCCGTAGCGCTGTGGGTATTACACACACCAGAAAGGTTTTGACAAATGTAGCTGTTGAATGTGCCTACGTAATGATTCACTAAGCTTAGCTCTAGAGTGCCTGGTTTAGGAGAAACATTGATTTTAAAAAAGTGAAGAAACAACGATTATTTGCAACTGATTTCCTGTACAAAATCACAGGTGTAACAAAAAATTTGCAGAATGCCATGATTGGGCATTTCAAGTGGTTTACAGAAAAAAATTAAAAAAAGTGAATTTCGCAAATTTTTTATACAACGTGACAGCAAGCTTTTCTATTTTAGTCGAAATTGGCAACAACGCCAACGTCAAATTAAGCGCGCTACAAAAGTTCACTAATGTGCTATATTGGATTTTTACCAAAATAGCTATTTACAAAGTTTTGCGGGCCAAAAGTTTCAAAATAGCTTACTTATGGAAGGGTTAATATGATTTTTTTCAATTTTAAAAAAGTTTGTATTCCGAAAAATGTAAATGTTTTAGGGGCTTCTTATACAAAATGGCATTTGTCAAAAAACTTAAAATTTTTATGTTTTTAAAATCTCTATATTTTTTCTATTTTTAAAAATATTGTGAACTATCAAAAACTTAAAAATTTATCAAAATCGTTTGAGAAATGTAGCCTGCAGAAACAATTAGAAACTTAAGAGTAGGTTTAGGAATTAATTTTATTATCAGTTGCAACTCATATCTTTAAAAATTCCATTAAAATATGAAAATTCCTATTCCGAAAAAATTATTTACGCTACACCACTTGTTTGACACGCTCTTTTTGCACAAAAAATAATTGTGTAGTTTTACGTTGCTCGGTTGTGACCCTTCCCTAGTCAGTATTTTATCTTCTTAAAAAAATAATATTCTTGATTTTAAATTAAAAAATCAAGAAACCACGTTTTACGTAATGTTCTGGAAATCACAAACTTAAATTTCTTTTGAAATCAGGTCAACACTCTACGACCTACAAAATCCCCAAAAATAATATAAATTATTTTTTAGTCGACCCATTATGCCGGCTGTTTACTTAATATTATTATCAAATTTTTACTTTTAAAATTTATAATTACCTAAAAATCGATGTGCCCATTTATAATCTTAAATTTTACTTTTTTAGGTTAGATTTTATTTTTAATATTTCAAAACCATAATAATAACAGTAAATACTAACTAATGATCAAATTATTTTTTTTCCTCCAGAACCTAACTTACACTTAAGAAGTGAGTTGAGCTACACAAAATATATTCTAGAACCCAACTCACACTAAGAAGTGAGTTTGACTATACAATAAGATATTTTATAGTCAAACTCACAATCACAGTCAATACATAGATAAATGTCTAAAGAATCAAATTAGTCTTCTAAATGCAAGCTATCTGACTTACACAACCTCTTAATTTTAAAACTCAAAATGTTACATACTCATTGGCTTACGATTTTTGATTTAAGAATAAACATAAATATTCTTATTTAAAAGATGTCATTCTGATATTTATGATGCCATTATGGATTTTAAAAACAAAATTAACCTCACAAACAAACCACTTACTATGATGTTTCAGGATCTGGAAAAGCATAGCCAGAAATGTTTTCTTGGGCCTCAGTTAGAGCGAATAGTGTCGTAACTTGAGTGCATTTTGCGCGGTGCTTCAGCAGCAGCCCGCCAAAATTAAAAAAAACTGAATTTTTCAAAGTTTGCCACGCTGAAGCTCCTAAAGTTTGTGTCTAATTTCAATAAAACTTGCAATTTCGTAATGCTTAGACTTTTTTCTATAAAGTATTTTCTCAAAATTATGAATTTTAATTTTTTTAATTGTTTTTTTGAAAATTATCAAAATGTGTTACTTTTCAGAAATAATATTTAACTATGATTTAAAAAATAAAAAGTCAAATTTAAAAATTTCCAGAAATAAGATTTTAAATAAAATCATGAGAACCACAAAACTTCAAGTTTAATTTAAATCGGACACAATCGGTAGTAGTTACAGGGCGTTAAAGTTAAAAAAATCAGTTTTTTCGAATTTTGGCGGGCTGCTGCTATAGCACCGCGCACATTGCACTCTAGTTACGACACTATTCGTTCTTACTGAGGCCCAAGGAAACGTTTCTGGTTCTGCTTTCTCAGAACCCGAGACATTATAGTAAGTGGTTTGCTTGTCAGACCAGTAAATTGTAAAAAGTTCCAGGGGGAGTTTGTTTCATACTTTTAAATTCATAAAAGTCAAATAGCTTCAACCTTTCTACTTAAAAGGGAAAGACGCGACAGATTACAGCCAGATTTCAGGGAGACCCATTTTAAAAAATCAGTGTACTTTTTAATAGTACAGATTCAAATCAACTCGATTACATTTTGCGTTGTTTGGTCACAGTGACCTGCCAAAGTTCAAAATAATTCAAATGTTGAAACTTTGCCGCACTATGACTTCCACATTTTTATGCAGTTTTAACTGCACTTTACTTTTACTTTTTATACAGTTTATAGCTCGATAATTTTGACATTAAAAGATGCAAAACTTACGTTGCATAAACCATAACTAATAAATGCTATATTTCTACGTTTTTGTTTGCCATTTAGATAATGCAAGATATATTCAGTACCTTGGACAATGCAACTTTATTAAATTGCCGTCAGCTGTGCTACAATTGGAAGAAGTCTGCGTCCGTCGTTTTTAAAAAACCTAGCTTAGGGATTGTTTTCTCAACATATGGACAAGTATTGTGCTTGTCTAAGACCTTGATTTCACTAGAAAAGTTAACCAGTGTTAGCATTAAGAAACTCGCTTTCCGATTCAACCATTGTTAAAGTTGAAAGCGAGTTTCCTGAGGCTAACAATGGTTAACTTTTCTAGTGAAATCAAGGTCTAAGGCAAGAAACACAACTTACCGTTCCTGCAGAAGCATGACAGTAAATCGATTCCTAACGTTGTTAACAGAATTTTCTCAATCAGATAGTATGCAAGATTTAAAATCATTTTCCTTTTCTAATATTAGTATCAGTAGCTTAGGTTTACATGACAAAAGCGTTCAGCAACTTCTTAACATTTATGGAACACATATTCGTGAACTCACTTTAGTCTCGTCAGCTAATTTTTGCGAAACATACTTAACTCAACTAATAAAAAATATCTTATTGATTCAGGCTCCAAATCTAACTAGCCTTATGCTTAAACAAGGATCAACTGACAATAAGCAACGCACAAACCATAACATTGTGCAATCAAAGTGTGTTACAAAAACCTTAAAGTTAAAAAAATTGTCAGTTATGCAGGTTACAAGATCAATATTAGAAACTATCATTAAGATTTCTCCTGAACTATTTCAAATAGACCTAAAACGGCAAAACTATGACATTTTGTTAAAGCCTTCAAATCTGTTGCACTTTTTAAAACTTTACGAATTCAAATTTCAGAGCAGGTGTTATTATTGGACACAAAAGATAAATCTTATTCATCAAGCTATGGTAGAGAACGAGATTCACAAAAAAATTCCATTACAGCAGTGAAATTAATGTTAGACTTTGAAGGTGTAACATTCTCATTAGATCATTCTACGAAGAATCAGGCAGATGTTGTTAATTTTATAAACAAAATATTAGAGTTAAGTCAGGACACCCTTGATGTAATAAGTTTCAGTAATCACACTTGGAAAACACTTATAGGAATACAATGGCCTAGTACGATGTCAAACGTCAAAAACCTGCATTCACAACCAAACCAAACGTGCCCACTGTCTATATTCCCGTCCGATGGAAGCTTTAAAATCCAGTCAACATTTCCAAAACTAGAAAAAATAGTACTTAAGGTGGACATTGTCACGCTAAGGAATTTTAAGCAACGTCAAAGGGACCGCTATTTGAGCCTTGGTCTAGTTGCCAGATCTCTTCTTAAGAATGTAAAAGTCATCATTGATTTGCATGCGCACCCAGGATACCCTTATCAGGGGTATTTAATTATTGATCAAAACTTTGTTGCATATTATGCTCGGTTGATAAATTCCGTATTTGATTCTAAATGTATGTTAACCGTAGAAGCCCCAAACTTCACTACTTCGTTTAAGGCAATTTTAAATATTTTGTAGCAATTTTTTTGTAGTTATAAGTCACTTGTTAAAGTTAAAAATATTTATTTTCTTTAGTCTTACGTGGACTGCCATTGTTAATATAAAAAATGGTAACTTAATTTAGTTTAAACAACTTTGTTTAAAGTATTTGGTACTATTTTTAAGATCCAGTACTAATTAAATTGTTTTAAACACTTTGTTTTCAAATTTACTCCTAAACTTAGATTTTCTTGAGTCGACATCACAAGGTTTTAATTAACTATTGTAAGTGTTAGAATACTTATCCAGTATTATGCGGACGAAATCCCTCTTACATAAGCCATTTACCTATTTAAAATAAAAAGTATACTGCATTTGGTTAGCTAGTAGCATACGAGGCCTGTCGCTGCAGAAATAGTGAACATTTGATTTTTTTTTGTAAAAAATTTAAACTTCTAATCCTTTAGCAACCTAGACTTTAAAAGAATTAGATTTTAAACTTTTTATTAAAGTTTAACCTTAACAACTTAAATAATTTCATCTGTAGCAGTAGAATTCGGCATAGTGTTTTAACCTACCTAACCGGACCGTGCACGGGTCTGGTCATTGACAATTACAGACGAGAGGAAATGTCTATAATTGTCGATGTTGGAGAGCTTTGCACGGGCTCCCGTTACTGACTCGGGAAATGGGATGTCAGCCAAACGAAGGAGGGTACATTTATCCATACTAAGTCAAGGGACAGGTCGAGATAAATAAGGAGACATTAAAATTAAAATAAGTACTTACATTTTGGATGGAGATTAGTAATTTTTTTGAAGGGATTTTTGTGGAATAGGATCCAATTTATTTAAATTTTTTTGTAGTGGCTTTTGTCTAGTCTATTATAAAGTACGAAGGAGTGCAGTGAGAGGAAAGAGAAGTTGATGTGTTAGAAGGAGCTCCCAAAATCAGAGTAAGTGAGAAAAAGAAGATGAGATTCTTCTTTTCGTCCACTCTACAAGACTCATGCGCTGTTCGCTCATGAGTCTTCGTACCCATCCCCATCCTTCGTTCCTCCTCCTTACTCCCGCTACACACACACATTTTACATTACATACACTGTTCTCAATTTTACATGTGTAACACTTATTTCTCTCCCTGCAAGCTGCGGTCCCCGCACAACTAAAGTATTTACGTATTTTTAATTAATTCGTGAAAAACTAAATTTATATTTTTGTGTTAGTACAAATTATTGTGTTGTGTAAATTCTTAAAGTTTAAAATATCATTCTTAACTATCATTAAATACTATATAGATTTAGCCTAAATACTTAACCTAATATTAGTTTATCCTAGTATCCTAATATCAAATACAAATTAGATTAACTACTATGGCATTTTAATAAGGTAAATCAGTCTTAAATATATAAAGTCAGTTTTTGCTTTTACATCAAAAATCATAGTGCTCATTTTGCTTGCTAATAATACTTTTGCTGTTTCTGAAATAAGTAGGGGCTTATTACCCTACAGATTTTATAATCATTAATCATGTTATTCAAGCTAATAAACTTAAAATAACTATAAACATTTATTATTGAGCATGAGGAAACATAATATTGTATTTTTTTGTTTTTTGTTTTGAATACATACACATCTAAATATTAACTTATTTAGCTTATGGGTAAATTCTTATCCTATAGGAGTATTTCAATTTTAATAATAGAGATAATTGTTGGACATTACTTATAATTATTATGTTGTTGTCTATAATATAGTCTTGGCACTTTTAGTTAATAAATACAAACAAGAAAATCAATACGCTTTATCTTACGACATCATCTCACGACAATTTAATCATTTGTGTTGTGTTCTTTTTGAATTGTATTATTACATAGATTGTTTATGTCACGTTTTTTTTTGTTAAATTACTAGCAATCATTATCTCTGTGTTTAAATTCCTTTTATATCATCAGAAATAATATGTCATTCTAGATTTATACCGTGAATCACTTATATCATTAGTTCTTATTATTAAAACCTATCAATTCCTTTTATAATTATCATATCATTCACAAGAACAAAACTAAATATATTATTATTAATTATATCAATTTAAATTTATCAGTTCATAATGGATATTATAATCTTAAATGTTTTAAGATTAACTGTGATTGGTTTCAGTCAATAATATTATCAGTTTCACAATATGTTATATAACCTTGGAATTTGTTGAGTAACTAGATTAGGTTTCCATCATTAATATTATCAGTTTCACAATATGTATTATAACTTTAAAAACGTTTTCTTACCATTAACTCAATTATGTTTCAGTCATTAATCAGTTTCACAATATGTATTATAATCTCGGATTTGTACCATCAACTAAATTATGTTTCAGTCATTAATATATATATCAGTTTCACAGTATGTATTATAATCTCGGATTTGTAACATTAAATAAATTATGTGTCAGTCATTAATATATATCAGTGTCACAATTTTCTAATACTTAAAGAAATTTCATTGTTTGTTATTTAGATAGTAGCATTTTTGTACGAGAATAAGGTAATGTGTTGGCACTTTTGTTGGTTTATTTTGGTGGTTAGTTAATCATTCAATAAAATTTACTTACACAATAGTATTTATTAGTAATTGAATGAATAATCTAATCCTGTGTTTGCATTATAATGGTGTTGACGTGTGTTAAGGATAGTAAACTTGTATGTTTCTCGGTGTCTTTAAAGTTATGGTATTCATCAAAGCACTATAATGTTTAACTCTAATAGATTTAACAGAATGGTAATGTACATTGTATTCACATATGAAAATTGCAGTATGTTATTTCTTTAGTTAACATGTAATTTTCACAATACTGGTAATATCAAGTCTTTGTTTTGTGTATAATTGCATGTGTTTAAAACCTATCTTTGTGTCAAAATCAATTCATAGAAATAATTATCTTACGCATGTGAGTATCTATTGAAATACTGAAATTATCAATTTATGGTTAGAATTAAGCTCTCATTCGTAGTAAAATCAACGGTCCATTAGTATTGCCAATGGTATATACTATGGCAAAAGAAACAGAAAAATATTGACCTACGCATACTTGCTCGCCATAATAAAATTTCACAAAATCCTCGAATAGTCCTCCCGGGGTGTAAAAACTGCGGTCCCCGCAGTGAGATGAGAAGGTTGGAGGTAGAAAAAGGAATCAGTCCGTATGTTGAATATCAGCAGAAGAAAGACGGAAACAGTCAGACGTAGAAGGTGGATGAAGGTGAGGAAGGAGAGGCGATTGCATGGGGATGGTGATGGCCGAGGGGATGTTGAGAGTATTAAGAGGTTCCAATGGAGGAGGGTGTGTGGCGGACGATGCAAGTTAATGGAAAGTCTTGAGATTCGGGGGTAAAGACAGGGAAGCATTTTTTGTAGGTAGAGGGTCGATAGGATTATCGGTAGAGATGAGAAGGGGTGCATCCTGGGCAGTGGGAACACCATGGTTGTAGTCAATCACACGGGAGATAGGTGAAGGAGTTGGAGGAAGGGTTGGGGGAGAGGATAAGGGGAGAGTCGAAATATTAAAGGAACTCAAAGGAGATGGAGTGAGTGAGGATAGTAAAACTTAATCAATAGATTCCAGGTCCATGTAAAGAGATCTAAGAGGTGACAACGTAGAAGGTGTATGAGAGGTGTGTGAAGGGGCAGGGGAGGGGATAAACATTGAAAGGGGATCATGGGGTGACGCTGAAGGGGGTGTGGGAATGGTGGGGGATAATGGGATAATGACCGGGAGAGGCGTGGCTGATAGGGGTAGATAAGGGAGAATATTAGGGGAACACGGTGTAGCTGGATGTGGTTAAGGATCTGGAGGGGTGACAGAAGGATCTGAGGATACAGATGTTTGAAGTAGAGCGGGATGCGCAAGTCTAGTTGGGGTAGCACCGCCATGTGGTCGCGGTGAATACGTGCGAGAAGAATCGGACGCGGGGGCGGGAAATTCCTGAGTATTCGAAGAAGGTGGAGTCGTGGTGCGAGACCCGTGTCCGTGCGGTGAAACAGCTCGAATAAGACAATTGGTAGGCAGCCTGCAAAATTTACCGGTATGGATTGGGGGAGGGGTCAGGGGTCAAGTTATCGTACCCTTTCGCAACCATGGACATTACCACGAGAAGGGGGTCTAATCGACCGCCCTGTTTATAATGTTATGTTTGATGGCCCCCTAAGCCAAGCCTCGGTTAGTAAGTCTGATCCAACTGCAACAATATTCCTAACCTTACCCCAATGAAGTTTACGGATTAAGAATGACTTACAAGCATACGCATGTCGCATTAAAACACGCCCCAGTACTAATGCGCGTAAAAGTGATCGGGTTCATTTTGTTTTTAAATTTTTTGACAATCTATAAGTTTTTACCTAACCGATGCGCAATAAAGAGGAAGTTATCATTGTACGTATCCTTTAATCCTTGATGTACACAATATACTCAGTGCCGAAAATTAAAAGTTGCAAGAGATACAGGTCATTGTAATAAAATAAAAACTGGGGAAAGTAGTATAACGACCCAAGTGCCCTTAATGTGATCAATACATTTAAGTTAATGGAAAGGTAGGGCCGTACATATATCAATTTCAAAAAGTAATTAAAATTGGGTAGGATTTTTTTACATAGCCAGAGTTTGTAATGAATACAGCTGAAATCAGTAGTAAAGATATATAAGACTAAGGGCTGTATGAATATTAGTCACACAGATTTTTAAAGGCGTCCAGATTAGAACGGCGGCCACTGATCACATTTAGGGAGTGGTCACATTTACGCACTTTAATACTACATGCATGATGTAGTACACTGTATACTGTATGTAGCAGTGTTTCTAAGCTGTGCACCAGAAATTGTCTAGCGTCGCTAGCTTGGCAATTATGTTGTACGTTCATCATATATTTCTAGCTTGACCGTAAGCAAAATTGGCGCAGCTTTCGAATTCTTACTATTTTGAATTTCGATGTTTTGGAATTGGAAGAAACAAGAATGTCATAGATTTTTAATAATTAATTAGTTGTTGGAGATATTGACAACTGAATGTGTTCCTTACTGCTTGTAGTACCGTAAATGTGTATACTGTAAGTATTGTAATCGTATGTATCATGTGCATTGACCATTTGGAATCGTGTGTCAAGTGTAAAATAAAAGTAGGTAGTAGTAGTGTGCGTATGTGTGATCGGGTTCATTTTTTTTTAACTTTAAAAATCTGTAACGCTTTTTTGGACTTTCTCCAAATTCACTGTCTATGTACTCAAACACTAGCCAGTTCATTCTCTATGTACCCTTAAAATATCAAATTGATAAACTGAAAATTCAGAGACTTGTACCAAATTGTATGAAATAATTTCGATTTTGTTCGAAATTACAAAGAAATGCTGTTTATGTGATCACCGCGTCCCAAAATGTGATCATGTTAAAATTGCATTAATATCACAGTGAAAGTTACTGCCTTTTATGTGATCACTCTAGCAAGCTTTCAGATAAGATAAAAAATGAAAGATAGTGCTATGATGCTATACTAGTTTCCATTACGAGAATTTTAAAAACTAGGTACATGCGTAAAATACAAAATCACATGTTTTGGGGTGGTCTGCAAATGGCGTCACACAATTAATGAATTTTTTTGTCCCAACACTATTTTATCATTTTAAGGGCTACCCATAAATGATGTAAAACAGCATTGCCATGTTATTTTAATAAGCTGCTTGATAAACCGAGTTAATTCGATGCTTTGAGTCATCTGCAGCTCTAATCACATTTAGAGCTCATAGAATGATCACATTATAGCACAACTCTCGGATTCTACACTTCGACCTTTCATCTATTTTAGGGGGAACTCTCCGTACGAGAATCGCAAACAGTATCGTCAATTAGTTGGTAATAAATGTATCAATCACGTTGCGCACGTTGTTCAATGCTAAAATGTACAACACAATTTTGAAAACTCAAAAAAATTCGGTAAACGAGTTATTCTGATATTCAGACTTCGGAGATTTTACTCTGCCCAGGTTTTCTAAGGTTCGCACTCTAAATTATACTGTCGTTAGTTAATAGTACAAGCTATCGAGGGGTGCGAATGAGGGACCAGTTCACGTCTGGCAGCCCTGTTTTTAACTGGGATCCCTCAGACCAATACAATAAATATGAACTGCAGTAAACCATGATCCACAATTGGTTAGCACTAGTGGTTTCACAGTTTGCTGGTACCAGGTGTATGCTACTACAAATTCCGGTACCAGATGCTACGTACGAATGTCGGTACAAGTGGTGTGGATACGAATAGTACGGGTCCGAGAAGTGCCGGTACCAAATTATACGTACAAGTTTCGGTACAAGTGCTGTGGATACAAATGGTACGGGTACGAGAAGTGCCGATACCACATGTTATGTACGAGTGTCGGTACAAGTGGTGTGGATACAAATGGTACGGGTACGAGAAGTGCCGGTACCACATGTTATGTACGAGTGTCGGTACAAGTGGTGTGGATACAAATGGTACGGCTACAATAAGTGCCGGTACCAGATTCTACGTACGAGTGTCGGTACAAGTGGTGTGGATACGAATGGCACGGGTACAAAAAGTGCCGGTACCAGATTCTACGCACGAGTGTCGGTACAAGTGGTGTGGATACGATTGGTACGGGTATGAGAAGTGCCGGTACCAGATGCTGCGTACGAGTGTCAGTACAAGTGGTGAGGATACGAATGGTACAGGTACGAGAAGTGCCGGTACCAGATTCTACGTACGAGTGTCGGTACAAGTAGTGTGGATACGAATGGTACGGGTACGAAAAGTGCCAGTACCAGATTCTACGCACGAGTGTCGGTACAAGTGGTGTGGATACGATCGGTACGGGTACGAGAAGTGCCGGTACCAGATGCTGCGTACGAGTGTCAGTACAAGTGGTGAGGATACGAATGGTACGACCATTGTGACCACTAGCAGAGGCTGCCCCTGGCAAAAGTAAGCAAATTACTAGCTAAGCGTTGTTCTTTCGATATGGCTAACTGCAGACACAAGCATCGATTACAGATACAATATTTAAAAAGGGAAAAGTCTGCTAAATGCGAATTTAAATAATACAATAACAAAGTAGATACAATAAATAAAAAAAATGTTGAAAGGCCATGCTACAATTTCGAACAATAGCGATAGCGATGATGATTACGGCCACGCAGCATGAGACCGCAGCATAACCAGAAAAACAAATAATGTGTGAGGGGGAGTTATATCTGTCTGTTGGAATGCGTTGGAGACTTGAACGTCGTGGAGGAAGCATTACTGTAAAATATAATTCAATAGAATAGAAGACATAAAAATCATACATGCATAATATATACGTAAATAGTAATTTTAAGTTTTCATCGTGCGCGGCAGGTTAGCTCTAATTCATTTATCAGTTCAAATGATTATCAATTATTCCTGTCAAGACAACGGCTATATCACACACTGAGTTATGTGCTATATATTATTATAGCATTCAGTTAATACCGCATTTCCTGTAATAGTGGAGATCTGGGAGGTCGGAGCTTGAAGTTGGTTGGATCTAATTAAAGTATTTAACACAATTTTATTATCAGGCAGTAGACGGGCTTGCAATTGCAGGCAGGTCTGGGAGGTCGGAATTTTAATAGCAGACGGGATGGACGGGGTCCAATATTACAAAAATTAAGCTCGCAAACAATTGTTTGGAAATGGAGCAAACTTGAATAAAAGAAAAGCAGAATGAATCACTCCAGGGGCGGACTGGCCATAAGCAATTTCGGGAAATTCCCGATGGGCCCCCAATTCCTTATGCATTACGTAAACGGGAGCCTTGGGCCCCTTGGCTCATTGCGGGCCCCCTGATCGCCAAACCTCATCATTAAAAAATCCCGGCCCTAAAAGTAACCAGTCTGCCCGTGAATCACTCACACGGTATAGGTATCAAAATTATACGTGAGCTGAATTATCTATTCCATTTAAGAGATCAACCGCCTAAAATTTATACATAAAGTATTAATCTAACCTCGGAAAAAAATTCTTGATCAAGCCCTGGCCGGACTTGTACTTAACGGACTTGAAATCCCTGCAATTCAACCTTGACATTTTTGCACCATTTGTGTATGGCTTTAAATCTTCTAGGCATCATGTTTCGCACAGCATATTCACATTGCTTGGTTCACCACTTGTAACTTGCCTGGCGGATTGACAGCCAATTTATGGGTTGGGTTGGATATTGCCAATTTTATGTAATAATCGAAAGTTAGAATAAAACAAACACATACATAATGAGGATTTCCCATGTTCAATCTTGGCCCCGGCCTCTTTCTCATATGATAGTTCATTCTTAGTTATTTTTCGTCACTACAAATACTAGCAAAAATTATATATTCCACTAACACGATTGATAAGTACAGTAGAATTTTAACCCCACCACTACCACGAATTTATCAATCGTGGTAGTGGAATTATATTTTTTTTATTAGTGTTTGTAGAGGTGGTAATACCAAAAGCAATACCCGCATAATATGATGCACACCTGGTCAATATAAACATGTACAGGGGCGGGTGCAAGGCAGGCGGCCGGCTATGTTTCATTCCTATGTTTTATCCTTATGTTTTATCGCTATGTTTCATCCCCAAAAGGGGTGTATAAGCCCTAGACGCCCTTGGGTCGGCGTCTAACCCTTTAGGATGGACGGTTTAAGTTAATTGTAAAAAATTAATATTATTAATGAGTAAGGTTTGTTATGTTTAAGGGTAGAAAAGGTTTGAGTGGGGTGTGGGGTGGGAAAACCGACTGAAAAAATTAGGCTATATTTTCGCCAGCTAAAGGAGTCCGGCCGAAGGCAATAACCTACCTGTTTTAAGGCAACTTAAGGAGCCTGCTTTAATCTTAAGAATTAGTAGTAATTTTCCACAATTAACTTAAACCGTCCATCGAAAAGGTTAGACGCCAGCCTAAGGGCACCTAGGGATTATGTACCCATTTTGGAAATGAAACATAGGGATAAAACCTAAGTATAAAACATAGGGATGAAACATAATGATGACCATAGCGGCAGCACTGGGATGAACCATAGGAATGAACCATAGCCTGGCCGGACGTCTGCCTTTCACCCGCCTGTACAGGTATTTTTCGATTGAGCTAATTTAAATAAAATTGACTAATTGAATTACACTCACGAGGCGAATACACCCAGCACCCAGCAAATAAAAACCGATACCGAATTCCGACCAGAGCACTCTGGGTGTAGGGTGTAGCCTGATCCTGTACCAATATCTATATATCAGCATCAAGCACCACCACTACCCATATTTATATTAGATTCGCTATAACAACCATATATGATGCTTCCTTACGTTTCATATTTCATCCCATAGTGAAAATTGACAATTCGCAACAGTTGCTATCATGATTGCTGATGATGATCTCATTGTCAATTTTTAACTTTCGCCTTATTTAGTCGTTTCCCCTTTCTTCATGTCCAAGAGTAAAAAAATGCGTCACAATCTAAATCACAATGAAATTAGGATGATAGTACAGTGGCTAATGGTGGCCAGTTTCTGCAACTTTAAGTTTCAAAATTTTGCAGCTAATATGAATTTAATCAGCCGGCCACTTTAGATAAAAATCATTTTAAAGCATTGCTATTTGCATAGTTAGACATAAAGTTAAATGGTAATGATAATGGAAAGATAATATATTGTAACAACTACACTACACCATTACCAACCTATAAAATGATAATCGTCCTCAAATACCCCCCCCCCCCCCCGCTCTCTCTTATGCTTCCCAAACAGATTTACTACCGACCCACCTACCTATACTACTATACTTACGTACATGCAGATACAAAATCCAGGATCCAATGAAATCCTAGTTCGTAGTCGTCGTATAATTTACTTTCAATCAATCATTTTCTCTCTCACTCACAGTCAGTCAAATTCTTATGTAACATCCTTGATGGGGCTCATAATAATAAGGCTAGTGGGTTGGCTGCATAGTTGGATCAGCGTGAATCCAATTAGGAGAAGCGCGTATAAAACTCCTTCTGTGAAAAATCGTGTGTGAGTTGTTCATGTTAGTAAATAATTATATCTGATCTGTTACATAAAACAACGCCGGTGAAGGATCAAATCAGCTTTCACATTTTGCTACAAGCAAATCCGCTTCCTTTCAATTTTTGCTAAAAGCTAATCCATGCCCTTAACAAGGAAGGGGTTTTGTTTTTAGCAAACATTGAAAAGAAGCGGATTTGCTTTTATTCTTTTATTGAAAAGTGGAAGGAACCGGATTTTATCCTTCACCGACGATAAAACATTTTGTAATCTATACACAGCCAAAAAATTCTTTATTATCCTCTTACCCGTCAAACTCACTCAAGTGAAGTCCATAATTCATCTCATCCACTCCTTCAGATTAAATACTATGAAAGTCATCCCATTTTCTACATTAATGCTATCCTTTCCTTTTTTTCACTTCTACTTCTTCTCAATCCCAATAATTGATTCAGGGTCAAAGCGTCGCAATCTAAATTACAATGTAATTTGGAATCCTTCACCGACGATAAAACATTTTGTTATCTATACACAGCCAAAAAATACTTTATTATCCTCTTACCCGTCAAACTCACTCAGGTAAAGTCCATAATTCATTGAATCAAATATTTCATATTTTGGCGAATCAAATCTTGTTATGAAAAAACCTCAACCACTCCTTCAGATTAGTTAATGTATCAGTCATTGATGATGGTCCCAAATGATATCCTTTTTTTCACTTCTACTCCTTATTAATCCCAATTCCCAATAATTGACTCAGAGTCATAACATCGCAATCTAAATCACAATGCAATTTGGATATTAAAGTGGCAGTGGCTAATGGTTGATGGTGGCCGGTTTCTGATTCTGCAACTTTAAGTTTCAAAATTTTACAGCAAATATGAATTTAATCAGCCGGCCACCATTACCAACTCCCACTGAACTTGTCACGTCAGCTCAAAATCAGAACCAGAAGAAAAAAAGGTCAGAAGAGTGAATGAAAATCACTTACCATTTACCAATTTACCATGACTTGACCCGTGTGAGAGTGAGCTGAAGAGGACAGCCCGCGAGCACGAATTTTCTCGAATGAATTGGAATGGAAAATCTCTAGCTCACATTTCACAGACACAGCTCAAGCGAAAGGGTTTTTTACCTTATGCGCTATTCTTACCATATAGATTTGAAGGCGTTGGATTAATGGGAGGTACCACAAACGACGTCATTGATTATACACGGTGAGGTGGTCAGATCGTCAACTTATGATACGCAATGTTAAAGATAGCCATTTACGCTATGGTGAAGGAGGTGACAATGGGAGTGGGTGGGTTTCAAAAATCAAGAATTTTGATGACGCCATTTATGTTAGCTAGTTTTTGACACAGCATGTTTGTCCATCAATTTTTGTTTGTTTCTCCTCCGATTGTTTAAAAATCAACCCGCAGTAGGTCGTTGTCATACTAACAAAAAGCCACATAATGAGTGTAAAAAAAGGCCGTCTAAAAACTCTCTATGCCCATAATCTTCTACCTACTATGTACTAAGTATGTTAATGTTTTTATTAGTTTAAAGTTTTACGAGGTTTTCAAAATGTACCATTATATAGGTAGGTATGTAAACAAATATTCTTAAAATTCTCAAAATGAATGTATTCAAATTGCAGCATTTCCTTTAAATAATACGCTTGTATAAATATTGATATAAATATAATGCAACTCTTTTTTTTCATTACCATTTAGCATCCAGCATGCGATGCATTTTTAGCCGATTTAAGCAGAGCCTAAAGGTGAATTGTGAATATGCTGAAGCTGGACAAGTTCAATAAATCGCATCAGTTTATAATTATATTATATTACGTACCTACTTCATAAAGAGCAAAACGTGGTAAAATACTACTTGCGGCAACACTGGGATGAAACATAGGGGTGTAACATAGGGATGAAACATACAGATAAAACAGGGATGAAACATAGCCGGATGTCTTTCACAACACATTTTCTTACAAATAATAAATGATACATTAAAGCATTATTTACTAGTTAGTTACTTCTGGCACTTATGAACTTATCGGGTGTAAGCCTATTACCAAGTGCATTTTAATACATTTAATTATTATAAATTAGGTTAGTTAATCAAAATTGACCAAGTAAATAAATACAACGTCACTTAAACAAAAAATTCAGTACTTCAAAATGCTGTGTTATACTGTAACAATACTGTTTATTATTTATTTGCTTATATTGCTTATTATTATATGCGCAGAAGTGGGCAGGTAATCACCCACCTAGGTGGGTAACGTGAAGCTCCAATATGTTAATAGTTTTCACCCCACACTTCCTTTTGTCCTTCGCCATTCAACTCAATTTTTTACGAGAGCGAGTGAAAATTTTCCACTCAAAAAAGTAGCGTGGCAGGCGTGGCATGGATAGAAACAGAAACTGCATCTAGGTAGTAGGTAGGTACATACATACATGGAAGTTAAGGGTATGCGTGCGTGTAATATGGTCGTATGGTTTCTGGAAAGCCGGCTTCGGTTTCTGTCCTCAAACAAATCTCAGCCTGCCTCTACATCCAACCAACTATGAGGGGGCGTGTTTCGGATTGGATTTATTTTGTTTTGTTGGTTTACGGGGCTTGAATTTTGTATGATTTAGTTTCTATTTCTATGGTACTTATTTAATAATTTAATATCATATGCGTTGTTTTTGTCTTGTGTGTCGTGTAATTGCATTGTTGGGGGTCATCCATGTATTACGTTAGAAGGTTTTGTAGAAACCTCTTCGCCTTGCAAAAATGAAACGTAATATATGGATGGCCCCTAGGGGACTGCTATGCTGGTTGTATCTGACCTCCGGGGGATCCCGTTTTACATGGGCGTACATACCAAAAAAGTTTTAAATTATGAAGTTTTTAAATTACTTACATTTTTGAATTTGGAATTAACATTTTATTAGACACGAGTTTACTTGTTACAAAGTACATCATAAAGTTTAGAAAAACAGTAGGTTGAGTAGGTAGATATGTAGAAAGGTAAAGTTTAAAATATTTTTTCTTTCCACTTGTCGTCTACATAGTGGATACATAGAATATTGCCGGGAATGTTTCCGGAAAGAATAAATTCCTGCCATGATCGAGAAAGGGGACCATGGGCAAGATTTTTTACATTTTTGAAGTTTTATAACAGCATTTAGACTTTAAATTACCCGAAAATAATTATTGATCTCTTCAACTCTTTTTGTACTATTATAATATAGTTTTTAGATGTCCAGGCCTTTTTTTATTCCCATAACTTCTGAACTTCCGACCAAGGATATATTAAATTAATTAATTGCAATAAACTTTTTTCGTACTTCAGTGTATGAATTTTAGATATTTTTAAGATTTTACACAAGTGCATAACTATTGTCTTAAAAGGATGGATAGTTTATTGATGTTGATACTGGGAGGAAAATGTCCTGGAGGAAAGTTTCCGTGCATACCCAAACCTATTTTCCTTCTGGATATGTTCCTCGAGGTACATGCTGTCATATAGCCTGGTCATAGCAATAACGTAATTCATGGTCATCAATCATGATTCAAGCATTTGATGCCCGGTCGGGCATCCAGGTTCAGGTGACCGTGTGCCTGTGACAGTGGATTTTTTAAAAAAGGTTTCTTAACAATAATGATAGCAGAAAGTTTGTTGCTTGTACTATACGATTCATGATGGTATGGTGATGAATTTGCTGGAGCTCAGATATCATTAAATAAACAATTTAAAATTTTTTTTTCCTTTTAAAAATTTCTTTTACTAATTTTTAATAATAATATTATTTAAATCACAGAAATTAATTATTAAAATTGATAATAGAAAAATTATACGGCCTTCGAAAAATCCATTATTTTTATTTTAAAATGGCCCGAAAAGCAGTCTAAATGGATACAGTAATGTGTATCCTTAAAGCTTAGGCTTCATGACCTGTTCAACACAGAATTTTGCAACATAGAAAAAATGACGTAATTTTTAGTTGGAAGGGGGGGGGGGGGTTTGAGTCTTTGCACCCCAGAAATTTAGTTCCGACGTCTCTGGTCTCTATCACACCGCTCCCGGTCTTTGCCACTACTCCCACTACCGCTTGACTTTTTACTCGAATCTTTCTTGCCTTTGTCCTTAGAGGATGTAGAGGTGGATGAACTATGATGAGATTTGGATGAACTTTCGCCACTACTGCTCTTGTGATCGCCGCGTGAACTTGAACTATTTCCATCAGATCGTTCTTGGTCACCACCACCACTTTTTGAACTTGAACTTCGCTCTTTAGTTTTGTAACCGGTGCGGGCAGACTCCGCTGAGCGTTTGTCCTTGTCTTTGTCATGCCGGGACTTACTATGATGCTCCCGGTTTTTAGATGCTGAGCTTAAGCATCTATTGTAATGGTCATATCCGTCTCTGTTTGTCCGTCTGTCTGTCTGTTCGTCCGTCGCTACAGGTCACAGTTTTGATAAAAATTACTAGCAACTACTTTGAAACAATCACAAATGCAACTCCACTGGGCAGGTCTGTATTGTTTTCTTAGTTTGCTCCCACTCCCACTAACCATTATTCTGCAATTAACTGTGAAAGGGACCCATGTCAAAAAAAAATGTAGTGACTGCATCTAAAAACGGGTGAAGGGGCTGTTTACAAATGGCGCCAGCGAAATTTACCAAGTTTTTTGGCCCACTCCCCAAATTTGACAATTTTTTCAGAGTTGCGTAAATGGCTTTATCGTTAAAATGTCGTGTCTCCTTTTTCAAAGTTACCCACCCTGAACGTGGGTGGCGCTATTTGCGTACGACCCCAAATGCGTGTCTTGTAGAGGTGTACGCATTTACACAGAGTTCTAACGAAACTTTAAATTCGCGCGGCACTGCAGTACAACTACAAGGTAATCTAAGTATGCAACACTAATAGTACCATGTCATCAGATTTTAACTGCAGCTGTGTTAGCGAGTTGGGTGGGTTAGCCTGAAGTAAGTGAAATTTAAAATTCTCAAAAACAACCAAAATAACATTACAAATATAACTTCTCACCAAATACCTGTATACACGATGAAAGAGGCATAAGAAATACAATGGCTGCACCTTTAGTTCAGTATGTTTATGATAGATATGCGAGGAAGAGAGCGGGAGGGGGGGGGGTAAGTTAAAAATATCTAAATAGCAAACATCTTTGCATTACACGTGTGACGCTATACTAAACTCCTACGTATACAATAGTAGGGAGAGGATTGTTGATAAGAGGTGTAGTTAAAAAATCCAAAGAAGCCACACAGCAAAAACGATTGCGTTGTTGTTTTATTGGAATGGTCCATGAATGACGTCGCCAAAATCTTTACTCTTTTAATGGCAGGACCCATAAATGACGTAACCTAGATTTTTACGGTTTCATAAGGATGGTCCATATGGTACTCTTTTATTAGCAGGGTTAATAAATAACGTTAACTAATGTAAAACGTTTTTGTTGAGATAATCCAAATGCGCCGCTCAAATCATAATTCTCTAAATACCAAGGTATGAAATTGGCGTTACCCAAATTTTAACTATTTATTCAATATTACAAGCGAGCCCGCGTATCTCAGTGCTTACTACACTGATGTCTATGAACCTGCTGTTTAAGCGAATGCTCGAATCAGGTCTTGGGATTGAGACCAGCGGCGGTGGCAAGTTTTCCCACTGGGTTTTCCTGGTCCACAAGGCAGTGAAGGGCTCGGCGGCTCCAAACGTCAATGTAAAATGAAGTTCGCCATAGAAGTAGGCCCGACTAATGTTGGAAAGACAAAAACCTGTGTGATGGCACTACTGGATTAATGGAGGGATTCCTCAGTGTGTTGTAGGATAGGGTGTTTGGGGGATTGTTGGGGAGTGATTGGGGATGGGGAGTGAGAAAGGCCGAGTTCGGGAAGGTATGGGGAAAGCAACGGGAAGATATGGAAGAATGAAGAGGGGAATGTATGAAGGGATCGAAAGGACAGATATCATGAGATGCATTGGGTGACATGGACTGGCATTGTGTGTGTAGTCATTAATGCAATATAATTAAAAACTAATTCATCCGTGTGAGGAGGTACGTACATAGGTAGCTCCCTGTGAATGGGGATTTTCCTTGTGTTGTATGGTAATTGTAGGAATATAAGTTAAATGAACCAGAAGAAATGCAAATAAAGCGATTTAATTAAAAATTTACATATTTACATTTTATTTTTTTTTTGAAATTTTCTTGCTACACCGACACAATTTACATTGATATTTACATAATGGTTTTCAGTATTCTGAATTAAACTTAAGTTAAATATTTACACATATGTACATCTTACAATACACACATTTTACAATTAATTTATACTTTTTAAATTTTTATTAATAGTATATTATTAGGCTAATATTAAATACATATGGCTACTTATAATTGAACTAAACTCTACAGTTATTCACACAAGCTTACACATACAATTATTATGTTTTTTAACTAAAATTAATATTTACACGAATTGTTTTCACAAAATTTACATATTTACAAGTTTTTGTTTTACGTTCGTGATGTAAAACAAGTTATTTCTTAAGTAAATCAACATGACCAAATGGCAAACTATAATTACAATTAGTTGGATCTGGAAACACTCGAGATAAATCCAAAGAGTTAAATGCCAATCTATTAAAGTTTACAATGTACAAGTTATGCTCCTTAGACCTTACAGAATTCACGTTTATCTTACAAGGTTTGTTTGTTTCCAACATTTGCCTATACTTGTTGTGTTTACACTGTCTCATTGCGACTGCTGGAATTCCCGTACACTTTTGTTGTTCAGTGTCGTTTAAGTACAATGAACTATACATTTTTGGTTTTAAAATAATTAATTCTTTTAAGTCTAAGCTTTGTATTCTTAACTTTCCGCTTTTATCTTTATTTAGAATGTGCAAACCTGGGTACTGGTGCTCATAAATTTTAAAGAACTTGTGGTCAATAGGAATTTTGCTAAAATCAAACTCCATCTTTGCTTTAAAAATATCGTCCCAGAACGTATTTAGCTCGTCAATTGTGTGCATTTCATATCCGTCTGTATCACTGTAATCCAGATGTGCCTTTTTATGGAATATCTCACAGAGACGATCCCATTTTCTATAGAACAACACTTTTGCAGTATCTAAAATAGCTACTCCAGTTAATGGTGAGTTAGTAACGCGATATGTTTTCAATTCTTCTGTAAATATGCTGAGATCATCTGACAATCCTTCAAAGTCTTTGCATCGAGGTGATGCTAATGATTTTTCAGCTTCTGCTGCACTTGAACAAATATGAGCATCCACAAATTCCAAGATATTTGTAATTGTTTTTCCGTAAATTACATTGTTATTTTTTTTAAGTGCTTTGTTCTCGAATTCTGTTTTGGCTGCTCTGCGTTTTTCCAAGTTAACATCAATGTATGGTTTAAAACAGCGTTGTTGTTTAAATCTTACGCCACAATGAACTTTTAATAAAACTAATCCCTTAGACAAATAATACTGCAGAGCTTTGAAATGCACTGTATACTTGTACTTGTTATGAAGAGTTAACATTAATCGGGGGCGGGATACTTGCCGCTGCAAACTGGCAGTTATAGTTTTATTTGGGCACATGATAGCAGCAACGTCCTGCAGATTTAATGTTCGCTTTTCCATTGCAAGGGGCAGGTTTTCGTCTCGTTTGTGTAAGTGTGCAGGGTATTTCAAATCCACTACTAGTATATATCCGAAGCTACCCTCTTCGTTGCCAAAATTAGAATCAGCCCAGTTGATATGTTTTAGGACTTCGGCTTCCATGTACTCATAATCCGACACTGGCATTAGCTGTTTTAAGCAATATGCATACAAACTATTGATGTCTAGTGATAGCAATTGCTTGCGAGGTTTTGACTCGTCAAATCCTTCTGGACATCGCTCATGGTTGGCAACTACATGTTTTTGGGTGAACATGCACTGACCGCCGCGTATTCCGTTTGTCGCAATGTCTAATATTCTTTGATCTCTTATGTAATCAATCTCAGCATCCGTGAATTTCAAAAAACACTCCCAAGAGAAGCTAGGCAGCGTCATTGAGTAGGTTGGGTCTAGTTGGTAGTTTTGAAGTCCAATTTTTCTAAAGTTTTGCCATACTTCAGCAAGTAAAAGTGTTTCTATCATACACGAAACCCGAGTATAATCGCGCAATGTTGTGAGCTTGAATTGAGCACACACTTTAAGCACAAGTTCCCATTCTGTTTCAGAAATTGGCCCGTCGTCTAGTATTGATCGCTGAAATTGTTCTCTTGAAATGAGTTTCTTCGAAAATGCACAACGATTAGTTAATGCCTTGAACGGAAAGCACAGTGGCGTCTGTAATAGTTTAATATATTCTTCTTTATATCGCTGCGCTTCTGGGTTTGTTGATCTTATTTTACTTAAAGGAGCAAAATGCGACACACACTGTGACACAAGTTTTAGATCTTGTTTGTTTTGCGATTTTAAAGATTCAACTAAATCTGTTAAACTTGTATCCATAAATAAACTGGAATCGATAAAACGAACTTTAACTTTTGAGTTTAATTTTTTTCCAGTATACTGTTCTCCAGTGTTCTTGTCTGGCGGGTATTGGAGATGGAGATCTGGTAGCCAAGTATCCTTTGAAGTTATTGTTATAGATTTTATATCACTGGCGGATTTTGCAATAATTTTGACATCTTTAGCTTTAAAGTTATTTGTTTTCATCGCACTTATTAATAGGTGGTAGTCAATTGTTCCTCCACAGTGTGAAATTATGGGTATTTCAAACTTGTACTTTATTTGTAGATTACATCGGCTGCATGCTGCAAACTCAAAGTTACCCTGGTGGTGGTTATGATGAAAATTTTTAAATATCTTCTTATTGTTGTCAAATTCACGTTTGCACATGTGACAATGTGATGCTTCATTGAACTGTTTTTTTTCTTCCTCCGATGGCTGTACAAAATTGTTGGTGTTTCTTATTTTAGACAATAACTTTTTTGCCCAAGTGAATATTCTTTTAAAGAAATGAGTCATCAAATTTAAACCATCAAAATACTCCACTGCTATAACCTTATCGTAGTGTTTCATTTGACTTATAACAACAAACGAATATGCGGCTGGAAGAATTTCGTTTGAAATCTGAATATTGTTTTTTGCAGATCCTGAATCTTGAATAGGATTTAAAAATGTCGTGAATTTATAAACAATGACGTACGGGTAGGGAAGGGTTTGCCACAGTTTGGAAAACTTTCGTTCATGTAATTCTGGAAACACAATGTTTTTGGTCACAAGGGTTTGGCAGTTTTTTAGATGCTGATCCAAATTCTGTTCTGAATTAAACGATCTAAAACATAGCTGGCAATAAAATTGCTTATGTGAACGTCCGTTACAAAGAAATTTTGCCAAATCAGTAATTAAAACCAGATGATAAGCTATGTTTTTTTCATTTACAGAATTGTCTTGGATGAGAAATAAATTACACTTTTCACTAATTTCATTATTTTGGCATCTTCGTATTTGGATAATTTGATCCTCACGGTGACCCCAAATATTGATTCCTAGATTATTTTTTATTTCAAATGTTTTTAATCCAGTCAAGTTTTCCATTTGCAAAGGACATGTAACATTAGTAAAATCAAATCTTGAAAAGTATGGTCGGTACTGCTCTGGCAACTCCAAGTTTCGTTTTATATTGTCTGCTCGTTGCACTTTGTTTTTTTGCTTTAGTTTGTACAATTTATTGTCTGTTATTTCATGTCTAAACCGATGTGCAGCAACGCAGAACTTAAAGCACTCGTTGCATTTATTTTTAATGTTCAAATATCCATACTTTCTAGGTTTTATTGGAGGAAACTTGATATATCCTTTTGCTTCTGCATTTGCAAACAAGTTTAACACACCGACTTTTATCTGCACTGATTCAATTTCTCGAAGTACCCATCCAGTTCCATACTTGTTAAAATCCGTCAGTCTTTCTACGCACTCATTTGTGCTATTTAATATAAATTTTGTTATTTCACTTGCGTTGAAAAGATCGTAATTCTTACCAGCGAAAGTAGGAGTACGTACTTTTACAGTTTTTTCATTCTCAATTTCAACTTCCAGTTCCATTGTAGCAACAATTATAAGCTGAGCTTTAATACTACTATGTACACTTAGGATTTGTGTTAGTAGTTTTACAAGTGGATCATTCAATTCTATCATAAGTGTTTCTATACTCGCAAATGTTTCAATTGGCTTGTGAATATAAGTTACGATCATTCCTTTATGATGTCTTGAATATTCTTGAAATACGTCCAAGTCTATTTGTGGTGATCGACGAAGACGTTTGCTTGCAGGTTTGCTAGTAGCGCTGGTACTTGGTCCGTAGGTTGCCCCTGATCGACTGGTTCCGCCCCCTACTAGATCATGGCTGCGATTATCAACGTGCCCAAGTCTTTCGCCAACACGAGAGCATTTATGATATTGTTTATTTGAACAAAACAGGTTACAATCTTCGCATTGATGTACGTGTTCAACGTGAGACTTATACGGTACGTGAAAGTGACACCTAAAGAGACAATTTATAAACGAACACTTAAAACGTTGGTTGGATAGTTCAAGCACAGTAGGCAAAGGATAATTTTCTTGTTCGTAATGCAGTTGTGCGCCGACAACTCGTGTGATGTACGACGAGTTACTTTGAGAGTCCATGTTAGTCGAGCGATACACGTATTGCAGTTAAATATACAGGAGGGTAATGTGAAACACCACGGTTGGTCTTATAGTACAGCAGTAGAGTCTGGCTTAAAACTGTATTCTGTGAAAGTCAGAATGCAAGGCTTTTTGGAGTTTTGAGTTAGGTGCGTGAACTGCTGCTGCGAGTGGTGTGAGGCTTGTTTAGTTGAATACCAGCATTTATAACTGAACTTTGAAGAGTTTCCATCATTTCTATTGGTTCAGAGCCTTCAGTTGTGGGCGGGTCCCAGTCCATTCTTCGGCGAATCAGCTTAATGATTTTAAATACAAACAGCAGCAGCACCAGAATGAAGGAGACGTAAATGGCTGCACATGCGCAGAAACAAAAACAGATAAAAAGTCATCTATCAGTATGTACAATTACTAAATGATACAAGTAGAATATATACAACTAGTTTTTACATTTTATTAAATAAAATTTTACTTACTGATAAGTGAACAAATAACTGTATTCACTTACGTATGTAATCAAAAGTATTATGTTCCAATGGTTTTGCTTCTGCTTTTTGAAATTTCTGGACCACGTCCATTATTATTCCATTCTGGGCATTTAAGTTTTCAAGCATATACTTAAGTGCCTGAAGTATAAATTTATTGAATGCGGTAGTTTGAATGACAGGAAGTGGGGTAGTACTAGGCTGTCCAGGCACGTTACTATTACTGTCAATGTCGGATTTGATACTTTCAGATGATTGTTTGTCGTGTTTGTATTCTACATTTACGGCCATAGGTGGCGTTTTAACTGCATCCGATGCAGCTACATAGTTGCATGCTAATGCAAGCGCGGGAAGCACAGGCAGCAATACAAAATAAATGCGTATTAAAGCCATTTGAGACCTTGAGTATTGAACGCTGTGAGTTGTTGTAATGAACTAATGACAATATAACAAGGGCCACTGCTTATATTATTTACTAAATTAGGTGCGTATATTACTCCTTTTTCGTTTAATGGGTTTTGAAATCATTTCTTCGTACTGAATCCAATCTTTTCGTTTAGGCGTTTTTTTGTGATTTTCTGGTTCACTGCCATTTTGTAAGTCTTGCATTTGTGTATTGTCAAATTGGCTACAAGGGGGAGAAGCAGATGCAGTATTGGATTTATAGGCACGTTTATTTGTATTTTGTTCTGCACGTATTTTCATTAGCTCAGCATACAGCTTTGGTTCAATTGCCTTCATAACTGTTGCCATTTTTGTTAATTTGTTGAAACTTGGAAAACTAGTCACAAATTATGTCAGAAAATAAAGTAGTACGACAAATTTCACTTTTGTACACCTTATAAAACACGGTAGCTAAAATTGCTTGAACAAGTTTATGATACTTGAGTAAATTTTTGCGCAGGCGTTGTATATCGTCACAAGGTAAGCGCTTGATTAGCGTCGTTATTTGAGTATTGTATCCTTTCACTGGATGTTTGCAGAACTTATGCACATTAAATATAGTTTCAGCCAAGGCATATAATTGTTCAGATGTTGCATTTGTAATTAGAGTTTTGTATTGTTTAGACTTGAAAAATGTTAAATTTGACAAAAACTTGTAATTTTGTTCAAAACGACAGCCACTTTTGTTCGTTTGAGCCATTTTTATTGTTGAGTTGGTACGTAAATGTCAGTTCCATTACACGGAAATACGCTATTTCGCACATATGTTGTAGGATTGGGACACTTTGGATGCAAATCTAGCATTATGTAACTGTGCTGGCGTAAACTGCATGCTTTTTCGTATGCTTCTTGCAGGAACTTGGGACGTCCAGGGTTTACTTGTCTTGAAATTTGACCAATAATGCTTCTATCTCTTGGAACGTCAAACAATATCATGTATTTAGTATTCAAGCTTGTAGTTCTCAACTCCTTGGTAAACGGGTTTTGAAGAACTAGTATAACACTAAAGTCCATATGATGAGACAACTCAGTAAATATTTTCTGAACTAACAGTCTGGCTTTTGGGTTTGACTCTATAAAGTTTAAGTGGTCATCCAATATTAAAAGACACGGGCTGTTGATATCTTCTAACAATGCTTCAATGTTATTTATATCGGACACTAATGTTATTTCTCTGTCTGATGCAAAATTAATGCCAAAAAACTGTTCTGATTTTGTATGTACACTAACATATATTACTTTATTTATTTTTTCACTGATAATTTGTTTTCGCTGCTTAACAATTTCTAGACAGAGAGTACTTTTTCCTGATGAACTAGGGCCACATATCATAGCCGTAAAAGGGTGAATTAGTCTAAAGTCGACAGTAGTTGCTGTTGACATTATAAAATCTAAACTGCTACTGACAAAAGTTTTACATATACTGCTATTTATAATAAATTTGTGTTACATTTTTAATAAAGTAAGACTACACTTCTTAAGCAATATTACAGGAATAATTAATAGTACATTATAAAACTACGACAAAACTCTGGACATGAAACTTTAAATGTATTAGACTGTAACTTAGGCTGTAAATTGTATATAGTTGGTATTACACTAGGAATCATTTTTATGAATTTTATTACTTTTCTATCGTTAACTAATACAGAGCTTGTAAATATACTTAAAAAATCTTTATAACTAATTCCTAAGGCTCTACAGTAGAGATAATATATACAATACATTCCACACACTGTTGATCTGCCGCTTTGTAGAACTGTACAGTTTTCAGCCAGCATATGGTTTCCTGGCAATTGCAAATTTTTATACCGTTGAATTGGATTTCCATACGAGTCAAAATATTCGAAGCTGTCCTTTGAAGTCACCCAGTAAGATATCCAATGCTTCCCAGGGCTTTCCAACTTGTCTGTATTTTGAATAATTGCAATAGGATAGGTTATTCCATTGTTTGTTTTTTCTGCGTTGAGTAAAGTCGACCGCATTTGATCTGCTGCAATTACGTAGAACTTTACTTGGGTTTCTCCAAGTAAGATTTCGAGACATTGTTGTAGTTCTCCAGTGTTCATAATGTAAACGTTGTTGTTTGTTCAACATCTGTAAAGGAACAAACAGGCTTGTTATAGATACATTAATATATATATACTTGGAGCTAGTTTGTTTTTTGTTTTTGTACAAACTTGTTTGGTACTTTACATTTTAACGGTTGATGATAACTTGTTTGTTGCGGTCAATCTCAATAATGTTTTGATATTGGCTATACAGTATAGCTGTCACTGATTTTGTTAATGCGGTTCTAAACTTCAAACTTATTTGGACCTGTCCAGTTTTGTTTACGCTTAAAGCATTGGCCTGGGTTGGTACAAGTTCAAATGCAAATAAGACCCTTCCTTTCGTATAATTGTTTCTATTTACCCCGTTACCAAGGCTTGGATTTGCTGCTGTTTTCTTGAGTGTGTTAAGAGCTAGCAAAAAGTTTTCTTCTCCTGATCCATCTTCTTTCTTGAATTGTAAAGGCAAAGTCTTGTATTCTACAGCTTCTTGGTTCATGGAAACTGCAATTTCACTTAAATTAAAATGTTGAAAGTTGCAAAAGGATTTTGTGAGTTTTCCCAGGTACGCTTCAGAATCTACCAAGCCGAACACAATTATTTGGGGCAATCTGCCGTTAATGCAATTATCCAGGGAATGCGAACTCACACCAGATGGAATAACAAAGTTCTTGATTTCAGGTTCAATACACGGGTACTTAAGCGTACCATTAGTAAGGTTCAGTCGATGCTTTTCAATAGCCAACGGAGATACTGTCTGTCGTTTCAAGTATAGTACAGCATTAACAATGTCCACACGAAACGGACAACCCGAGTAGCCGGTTCTTGTTTCAGTTTCTGCATCAATGCAAAAGGCAGGATGCGATCTTCTCATGATTATTCGGATATCAGTTTCTCCTGGTAACATTCGCGTCTGTGTGAAGAACGGTGATTCTGGCCTTCCTACCATTGTAAACGGCTTTGATTCGCTGGCAATGTTATATCTTGCCATAAACCCGTCGTCAAGTTTTGTAAATGTGTCTGGAGTCGTGTTGGGTATGTACAACTGATTCAGCATTTCGTTTTTTTTTTCAATTGGATTTGATGAGAGTTCCTTCTTCAAGTAAGAACTGATAGCGTAATGATTTGAATTATCGGATATCAACTGTCCATTTAGATAGAACTCCAAGTTACTAAATAAACCATAGAACAACATTGAACACGGAGCGACCAAATCAGTAGCAGCTGTTGGCTTTCCATCTGCTAGCATTACACGGCATGTAAGATCTAAATAGGATCCGTCTAAGGCGTAATACTTGCCCGGAGATTTCAGTATATCAAAAATGATTGGATTTTCGTTATCTCGCGGGCTAAGTACAGGGTAGTATGGGTAATACTCGGGGGCATCTTCAATGCTGATGTTGGTTGGGGGCAATTTGTCCAAAATAAGGCTGTTTTGAATGGATTTTTGAGAACCCTCGTAAATTGTAGATTCATCATAAAATCCTGGTGTAGAATTCATGATGTGACAGAGCTGTAAATTTTGTGTTGATATTGCTTGGTTGTAGGCTAACTGCTGAATGAAGTAGAATGCAAAAGACACTAGTTTATAAGTTATTTACGTCTGTATGCTTTCCTGCGTCTTCCTGCTCCAGACTGAGCAGATGATCTGCCTCCTCCACGTTGCTTAGTATGCTTAATTGGATTTCGTCTAAGACGCCCACCGGTTTGCGCACGCCCACGGTAGCGAACGTATCTTCTTCTTGATCCGCCAGACTGTCCTTTTCTACGACGTACACAGCGTCCTCCAGTCTGAGTCTTGGCCATGCTGCGTTTTGCAACCTTTGTATTTCGTTTTGAGCAAGCTGCACGACAATGAGTTACACGGCACTTGTAAGAATTTGGACGGCGCTTTGATGGCTGCCGAATTCTAAGTGGAACTAAATTTTGGGTATTTTCTATATCTATTTCACTGTTTGCACTGCTGTCGGCAATATTATCCAGTCCAACGCCAACGGTATTTTCTCCAGTTCCCATTTGTTTTTTTTCTTGAATCGTAATGCTTTTAATTGGTTCAAGTGTACAGTATTCACCAAGTAAACTATCTTTTAAAAGTTCTTCGTCCACACTTGAAAGCGTTTCACCAGTGTCAGATTCGTAAACGTTTTTACACACAATTTTTCTCATGATTTACAACATGTTTGGTTATTTTGTAACTAAATTGAAGCACTGCACTGTTGTTTAAAATAATTTTGCAAGTAACCGGGCTGACGTTGTTGTTGCTTGAAAGTTGAATAAGGAATGATTCGCAAATGACAAGTAGTGTCTTTTTATAATAAATGTTCAGTTTATATTTTCCGAGGCTTAAACTGCAGTTCAATTATAGTTTGCGAGTTCTCAAGAAGGGTTACAAGGCTTCTGTATTCGTTCAAAAGTGTTATTCGTATTACTTGCTGTCCCTGCTGCTTGAGAGGCAAATATAATATTGGCAAAAAATTGTGCACCGTCTCCTTATTATACTCGCTGGAAATGTCCACTGAGCGTAGCATCGGTAGAGCATGGGTAGCGTAGAGCTGGTTTTCAATCAAGTTGCATGTTATAAGCATTCGCTTAGCTGCTTCAGTGTGTTCAGGCTCAACATCCTCATCCAATTCTTCCTTATCCTTTGTTTGTTCTTCTTCTTTTGCTAATTCTTGATTAAGTTGCGCAGATGCACCAGCTTTGAATATAAAATTGTCATCAAAGCCGAAAAATTGATTCACAAGTAGTGGCAGCTGTACTGTGATATCTTCGCGCATGCCTGGTATACTTAGGTGTCCATCCGCATGTTCAAACTGTACTTGCGTATCAGCCCACAAATTTTTCATTAGAGTACGATTAATTTCATACACCACGTGATCCAAATCGAGTTCTTCTGGTTCGTTCATTGGAATAAAGTTTGCATATTTTTTGAATAATCGCAAGTCCATATATTCATAGTCCACAATGTTATTGTATAACTCTTCGTCTAAATCAAATTCAGATTCGTAGACGCCATTATAAAACTTGTCGTGCTGCTGCAGTCCTAAGCACAATGCGATGGGTTCAGGCAAAACCACATACTCGTTCTCACTGCATTCAAATGTAAGCTTGCACTTTGTATTACTTTTATCTAACGGAAATTCAATCTTTAGATTTATATTATAAAACTCTTGGTCATTCATTTCAACGTTGAATCGTTCAAAGAATTTGCGAAAATCAGAGTCTCCATGGTTATTCTCTCTTCTAAACATTAAAAAGTTCTCAAAGCCTTGGTATAGCTGTATAATGTTTTCCATATTTTGAATTTTCTCAGCTCCAAAATTAAAATTTGCACCAATAGGAATACTTTCCATGTCAGTTTCAAGTACATTGGCATACGGATAATGGTTTCCTGACATAAATCTGGATCTATTTTGCTTAAAAAATGATGAAAGTGATTTGGGAATTTCAATAATGACACTATTTGATGGGGACAGGTTCTGGAGTAGCATATGTATATTGCCAGGGTCCAAGCTCAATGCTTTCTGTGCAACGTCAAATGGCACAGTGTCTTTATTTAGCCTTAGCTTGGTAGTGAGTCCACTCATAAATTCTTTCAAGGTCGTTTCTTGGTTTTGAAAGTTGACAAATGTCTTGATAGTTGGCTTGTAGTTTGGAAACAGTTTCTTAATAGGCTCTGAATTCGCTACAGCGCTACGTACGCTACGTATTGGGTTGGCTGGTACATGCTGAGCTATAGCTGGTTGTATGCTGCTTGTATATTTCAAACTCACTAGTCCAACGTCGTAATTTTCAAGGTTTAGAGGTGTAGGGAGGACAGCTACAAAGTTAGACGGGGTGTTTCCAGTATAAATATTGTTTTGCTGGTCACTAGTTATTGTTATGTAGATATTCTCGGTACCTGCTGGGTCTCGATCCAATGGGGAACAGCAATGTTTGTCTAATCTTCTGCGTTTGCTGTTGATATGCTGTTTGATAGTATTAGTAAAGTATGGAATGAACGGTGTAGAATTCATGTTGATTCTTCAACTCTACTGAGCTCTTCCTTATAAAACGATCCAGTAATGCTGTTGTGATTTAAATCTTCCAAGTAGTATGTTATTGGTATGGTTTCCAAGTTGACAGCCCTCACAATGAACATCTCAACACTAAAGTTCTGGTTGTAGCTTGGGTAAAGGATAAAAATACATTAACTCGATTGTTTGCAAGTCTCTCTATATATACATGTTTTATAGTCTGGTATTTTAACTCACGTGGTACGCTATATTATACTTAACTTTCTCAAATGTTAATTTTGTACGGCTGATCCGCACTAGGTCGCCAGGCTTAAACACTGGTCTACGCTTCGTTGTGTCGTTAATAAGGTCTGAGTACATGGTTCTCCATACATCATTTTCATTCAAACTGTTCACGCTATTCGGCGACATCTGAATTGTTGAATGAAATGTGTTGTTGTACGTTTTTACAAATGCAGGGAATATTTCAAGGATGCGGTTAGTTTGCTTTTCAGTTATATACCGGGCCACTTTCTCAAAAATGGTCCTAAATGAGCAAATAAATACTGTGTTAAACCATGTGCATGAACCTTATATTGAATTTTATATTGTAAAATTGTTGTTTAATGTGTATTTTAACTGACCTTATGACTCTTTCTACTATACTTGATTTGGTCTCACTATAGGTATTATAGTATTTTATTCCCTTGCTCTTTAAGAACTTGCGAAACGACCTGGCTCGAAATTCGGTGCCTATGGGTAACAAAAATTTATATATATTATTATCGTAGTTAGCCTTATATATAATTTAACTGGATTTATACAGAACCGTTGATTTAGTTTTATGCTACCTCATTAGCCTAGGTAAGCTAACCTTGGTCTGAAAATAAATAAATTGGTGTTATTTTTGCTTCTTGAAATATACTTTTCATTGCCTTAATTACTGTTTCTGGTCTTTAGTTCTTTATGAATCTACAATACAGTTTCTTGGTAAATGCATCAATGCAAAAAAGTATGTTTTCAAATCCGGAATTTGCTTTTGCTAGGTCTTTACCCAGAATTTTTAAATCCACACAGAATATTTCTCCTGCCATGTTCACAATAGTTCTTCTGCGTTTAAATTTCTTCTTGATAGGTCTATGCAGACTAAATGAATGCAGTTGGCTTAATTCTTTATCAACTTTTTTCTTATCGTGAAAATGCTTATTGTTTTTAATGAAACCACTTAAAGCCGAAAACGAGCCTTTAAGTCTTGAATTTAAGTATGATCTACGTATTTCTGCCATTTTTATAGATGCCAAGGTTTGCGACCACCACTAAGCTAGACGTAAATAAAACTGAGAGTTTTATCGCAAAACTACACACTTTACAACACTTTACAATTTACAAATGTACAAGATTTTAATAACAACAAATAAACTTACAATGAAATTCTACCGAGTATTAAATTTTACAACATAATTGATTTTTACATACAATTATAAATTGCTATGAATATTTTTTAAATTAGGTAATTACAAAAAATCACACCTTTTATGACACATGTTTAGTATTTTAATTACATTGTAATACAAAACTAACATATTTGCAGTATTAAAACGAACACAATGACAGTTCGCTAAGCTGGAATATTTTACAAGAATCGTTGACACAGTGTGTTTGTTTCTGCTCGGCGGGCTTTTCTGCTGCTAATTTCAAGCTCTTTTAGTCGTTTTTCTTCATTCCACCGTAACTGCATTTCTCGTTCATGTTGTACAGTCAGTAAACGTGAAGCTTGAATTAAATCTTTATCAAGAATCAATATATTTTTAAAGCTTCTAAAACGTGAAAGCCCCACATACGTTGTACACGCAAGTGTTTCTCTAGTACCAAGATAAACACAACCTCTCTCAAATGTGCATCCTTGTGATTTGTGTATAGTCATGCCAAAATTCAACACAAGAGGAAACGACTGCACTTTAATGTACTGTTTGGTTTCTAAATCTAGTTCAGTGTAAGTAATACGTGTAACTTTTACACCTTTGCCTCTTGAAGTAACAATTACATTATTTTCTCTGTATCCAGGGAAATCGACAACAATAGCGTCCACAACATTGTTCAAAAAAAGTCGATTTTCTGATGCGTTGAAAATAATATCCACGACAGTCCCACGGCTTCCATTTACTAAATTAGTAGTGATGTCAATATTACGGTTTAACATCACAGGTACGCCGTAGTCTAACTCCAGTGGGTCTTGAATCAAAGTACTATTGGCTGCCACAACCAATGGAATTTCAATAAATTTTGGGAAATATTTCCAGATCATGTTTCTGAAATAAAAATGAAATACAACACAAGTTTAACAGCGTATAATTTAATGAACTTATTATATTACAAACAAGAATATTGCAAACGACAATTGCACCTAACTAACTAATTATTCGTTATTATCGTCATCATTATCTGAACCGGAATCAAATGAATCACTGTCTAAAGGCAACATGTGCATTGGTTTTTTGTATCTTGGATTTGCAAGTCGAATTCGCTGATGAATATAGTGACGTTTTGATAACGTATGCAATTGCAATCCATATTGGTTAATGTGTTTTAAGCTTGCTGAACTGTGGACACAAATTTCGTGTGGATCGATATGTACAGCTGAATGCTTTTTTAAAAATTTTAAAGGGTGTTTACTAATGAAAAAACAGTTAAAACAACGGAATTTCCCTCTCACAGAGCGTTCAAAATAAGAAACGGGAACCCCTATAAGGTTCGTACTGCAACTGGCACACGTATATTTTTCTGATGGACGATCTTTAAGAATAGGACAGCTATACGACCGAAAAACAGGATCTACAATATATTTTCTTCTATTTTCGCTCCATGCTTCAAAATTGCAAGACTGACAATAATATGTACTGACTGTATCAGAAACAACAACTATAAGTGGGTTGCAGGAAACACAGTAAGAAAGCTTTTCCCTACACGAAGACAACACAGAGCCTTTACAGCTTACAACCCAGTGATCGTCTGATGGTTTCTTCATTGTTACTGTGAAGAAATGTACAAAAATACTTCACATCTTATACCCAGTTTTGTGGGTCGCAAACTAAACACCCCAAGCTCAGGGGCCAACGTCCCTATTCTGCCTTTAAATAACCTGCTGTCAAAAAGTTGCTACACGTTAAACATATAGTATGCATATAGTATGCTGTTTTTAAATCACCTACTTTGTATATCTAATCAAACTAAATTTGTTTTTATTAAATTATGAATGTATAAGATAACGTACTTGTTGTGACTTGCAACATCTCTGTTAAGCTCATACAAATGTATTGAATTTTCGAACTGGTCCATCTCTTCTTCAGTGAGCGTTGTTTGTAGAATTTGATGCTGCCTCTGTTGAAGTTTAAAAAGATCATGTGATGTACATCTCCAATAGCGCAAACGCATTAAAAACTGAAAGTATTCTTCTTGATCTGGGTCACTGCAGCTTTGTCTAAATGGCTTATCCAAAACAAACGATGTATTAAAAGATTGATATACGGATACTGCTTGTTGTATACTTTCAGATGGCGGAATTGCAAACTGTGTGTACAGAGCGTACGATCCGATACACGAACACTGACAAAAATCGCCAAATGCTACAATTGTTCTTCCTCCAAAAGGCAAATGTGCTCGAGAATTATCAACTAGTCTTAAGTATTGATCTACAAAATGAAGAAGATCTAATCCAATTGTAGAAATTTCATCTAGCAGTAAGACTTTTACTTTACGAAATAAAATTTTATCTGCTACTGATATTCCATTACGCAACTGGTCAATTAAAGCACCGTTAGTATATGGACGTATTTTAAAAGCTGAATGTATAGTTGTCCCTTTTAGGTTTGCAGCAACACTACCAAGAAAGCAACACGTTTTAAATGCAAAAGATTGGTCTCGGGATTGTTTCTGAACTAACATGTGGTGAATAGTTTTTAAAACTTGTGACTTTCCACTTCCAGGGATTCCACACACGATAAGACGTAGAGGCTTCTTATAAAATTGGTTTGAATTTAATTCAATTTGCGTTCGCACTATATCTACAATTCGTTTTTGTTTAGATGACAAAAAAGTGTACGGTATTTCAGGGGGTGCGTAGTGCTGCATTATAGCGTTCTGTGTCAGCAGTTGAAAGTGCGTGGTGTCGTTCACTGAAAGATACTCAGAGTTTAATGTTTTGTCTGTTATTGCGTTGTTTAGATCGCACGTACAATTACAATCAATATTATCTCTGGCTGAAAGTTTTTTCTTACTGAAACAGGCTGCACACAAGCAGTGATTAAGGTTAAAACCGTAAAAGTAAGATGTAGGAAATAGTGGAACTAGTGGTATGGAGTTGTTGTTTCGTTCAGACCCAGGCAGATATGTTTGTTGAAAAGCTTCAAGTATTTTTTCAGCTTGAACTCCAAATTTGTCTGGTGTTTTCTTGCAACAACAGCATTTCACGTGGCGATAACAAAGTTTTCGAAAAGGTTCTGAAGCTTTCCTCTTGCTTGAAATATTTTGTTTTAATACACGTTTAGATGGACGAAGCCACATGCAATCATCTCGTGTGTTGTTACAAAATAATCGTTGAATTTGCGTTGAAAAATACACGATCCTGCCATGACAAGTTTTACACGTAGTTCTCAGTTGTACTCGATTAAAATTATTTGTGTTAAAGTTTGCGTTTAAATGTCTATTAGAGTACTTGAATTCACCAGTACGAGACCAAAGAGACTTTTTAACTGTTAAATGCCTTCCACAATATTCACAGCTAACAATCGTAAACATACTGATGCAATGCAATGTGTTTGTTAGAGTATTAAGGCTCTGGAAAGAATTTTCAGTAGTACTAGTTCTTTGGCTGCCAAACAACAACAGACTTGAAGTACAACGACATTAGATCGTTAAAGTTTCAACTAAATGGGTGGTGGGCATTTAAGTGGGCAGGGCGAACTTGCGCGCCTGCAAATAGGGTACCGAAATTACCCTTTGCTTTATAAATTCTTAAACCCCTTTTTACAATGATTGGTTGCTGGGTGACCGTAGGGGTGAAAAGGTCACTCCCATAGAAAAAAGTATAAAAAGGCAAACATTGTACAGTTTAAATCCAGTCTAAATAATATTCTAAAAGTAAAACCATTACAAATATAACCATCTTTGGCGAACTCTAAATTCCAATTTCTAAATAACAATAACTAACAACACACTCCCAGCATCTGAAATAAATTACTCCGATTTCGAATTTACAAATACATCAGGTACCAAGTCACAAACTAAAACCGACAAATTAAAAATTTCAATTTAAACAACAACAAATTTTCAAACTTGCAAAATGTCGACATTCGATCATCTACCAACAGCTAGGGCATCTGAGTGTCATTCAGATAATAGATTTATTTTAGATCAAAAGGATCCAACAACAAACTGCCAGAACTGGGAATTCTTTTTAACTCCAGACTGCAAACAAATTGGAAAAGATATAAGAGCACGAGTTGTGTTCGACGCAACACAGCAAATTCACTTTTACCATTTTGGGCGCAAGAACCCAGGAATCACAAAGCATTCAAAAGTTGCTTTTTCCTCCTTTGAAAGCAACAGAATTTAAAATTGGGCGAACAAGATCCTTGAAGAACACAAAACTCATCCAATTCCAGGGCGACAAATCACTCAACTTTTTCCATATTTTGAGGGAAAAAGTGACTTTTTTTATGTCCGACGAACCCAAGGACCGTTTAAAAAAATTTATTTACTGGAAAACACCTCATTATACCCTGCCATCTGTTCGCGTCCGTTTTTGCGTCAATTTGTTGACAGGCGAATATAAAATGCTGATCAATGACAATATTTCTAGCCGCTATTTAACAAAGTATCCAAATTACGGCGGTTCTACTGTGACTTTCACTCTCTTGGAAATATACGAACTTGTTCAGCATTTGCAAACAACCAACGCAACTTTAAAGAAATTAAATCTGAATGAACTAACCAGTACTAATGCTGTGCCTGAGCAACCGATAAAGCGTGTGGAAGCAGTAAATTTGGAACCATCTAGCAAGATTTTGAAACTTGACGCTAGCGATGAGACGAACAACAAGAAAGATTTAAAGCAAGCGGATAAAAGTTGCGATAAAACACAGAAAAAACAATCAGACGGATCTATTACAACAAATGTTGTTCCTGTTGATCCCGGTTTTTGGGAAGAAATATTTGCTGGGTTTCCGCCTTCGCCAACCGCGTCCATGGATTGTCACACCGGTCTCACAGACGAGTCAGACACTGCCGAATCTGACCAGGATTGTTCTTATGAGGGCGACGCCGACGACGAAAAGGATGAAAACAATAACTACTAAAAAGCAACATTAAAATTAGGAAATTGGCAGGGAAGAGAGTTGGGGATGGTGTGTAACTTAAAGAATTTAATATAGTTGAAGTAGTGTAAAAAAATGAAAAGAAAAAAGCTGTGTGAAAGTGTAGTAATAGACAATAAAATACTACTATGTAATCAAATATGCATTATTTTTAAATAACTTAAAACGGTTTGTTTTAGAAAAAAAATAAAAAAATTGATAAAATCGTATTTTTTTGGTTAAAAACAAAATTAGACATTTTTAAATAACAATAACCTGGAAAATCTGATTTTTGTGATTAATAAACAAATATTTTTGAGTCTGTGGGAAAATAATAATTAGTTTGTAAATAGTTACTTTTAAAAGTATAATTAACTAGTTCGTATTGTTTTAAACATTATTATTTTTTAAACGTGAATTTTAAATAGTGTTTTTTCACAACAAAAAATTATTTAAAAAACAGAGTAAAGTTTGATGTAATTTAAAAAAAAATAAAATGTAAATTGTTAATTTTCTGTAAACGATTTAAATTAAAACTGAACAAGTAACATAGTTAAGTTAAAAGTGAAAAAAAAATAAATAATAAAAATTTAAAATGTACAGTGTAATAACGTTTATTGCTTTATAATTTATTATACGTCTCACATTTTGTAAATCCAATTGTAAGTGATGTACCACCGGCTTGAGCGGTTTGACGCTATCATCTATGCACATGGTTGCACCAGGTATAAAGATTATCATTTTTATACTTTTAGGCATACCAATTTATATTATAGTATATACTGAAGACACTCAAATAAATTATTCACCAAAAATATAAAAACTTTAAATATTTAAATTTATTTAAAATTAATTCCAAAACAAAATACATGTTTCTGCAAATTTTCACTAACCAAACAATTTATTTAATTAAAAATTATAATATTATTGTAGGCCAGGGCACATAGTATTTAATAAAAATAAAGTGAAACTAACAACTATGCTATTGAAGACATTGTAGTCTCCGTTCTGAAGAAATCAGTTCAAATATGTGTGCACCATTTATATTCTAGTGTTCCTACTAATTAGTATCCTACATTTAAATTTACATTAACCATCATAATCTGCGCTTAACAATATTTTGTAACGTATACTGAGTCCTATGGGCTATCGTCGTTGGACGACAGTGTCAAGTTTATTTTAATAAAGTTGTCTTTCTCTCTTAAAAATCCTGTCTGGTGTGAACCAGCCTAAATATATACTTACTAAGTGGTACACAGGAATAGAGTGACCTAAACCAAATACTACAAGTGTAGGTTATCACGAAAATCTGGCAGGATTCAAAAACCAGACTACTCACATTGGCAGTTCTGTTGAATCAATCTAAACAGTAAAGTGCAGTGTATCATACCCTATAGGTAAATATTACAAGACAGCTATAATAATATTATAATATTATAAATGACTGTGAAGGTGGCAGTGAGTACGTATTTACATAGGTACTCATGTGGTTGGTAGTACCTCCTTTTAAATTGAGAATTTGCGTTGTGCTTTATGAGACGCATGAAACAGGAGCAAGAAGGATTCAGACGGGAAGGGGGAGGGGTAAAAGTTAGGGGGGGGGGGGAAAGAAGGGCGCAGATATTTTGGTTGTGGTGGTAAGTGATAGGGGTTTAATTAATTCAAAAGGCGTGTTTACGGATGTATGTAAATATGCATTGCTCTTAAACGGCTCCGAAATAGCGAGTATTTTAAATCAGTGATAAAAGTTTAACTTAATTCTAACTTGTGTTGCTTATGCAGTAATATTATACTAGGTATGTATGAAAAGTGATAAATAAAAATAAATAAATTAAAATACAGTTGTACAATGAATTTTTTAAAACTGTAAAATGCAAACATTTATAGGAATGCAGTCGTAATAAATACAAAAATTAATTTTAAATTCAACTTTCCAAAACTACAAAATCATATCTACGTGGAACGACAAACAAACATAAACAAACGTTATAAGATTGTGTAAAAATAATAAAAATATAAAACCCCACAACTTACGATTGAAATAAAAATATTAAAAAAACATAAATAAAATATTCAAATAATTCTAAAAAGAATAACTAGTTAAAAGTTATTACGTTGACGGAAATATAAAGTACACAATAGAAATAAAAATAATATAAATAAATGAAAACTAAAACTATACTTATTTAATGAAAACTGCAAAAAAAACAAATACAATATTACCTTATATAATAATAATGCTTATAATAAATGTTAAAAATATTTATTGATTCGTCATAAATTTAGAAAAAAGTAGTATTTAGCAGATCAGAAGCATCAAATTGCTCTGCACTTCCACTTTGAGAAATAAACTCATTCAATAATATTTCATTGTCAGTCAGTTGCTGATGTACTTCCTCGGCATTTAAAAACGGTGGTCCAGGTGCCCTACACATTGGCAAGGCACATTCTTCCTCAAATACATCTGACAATTCGGAATCTGAGCTTGAAATATTTTCCAGAGGTTTGATTAATTCCAAGTTTTTTCCAGGACTTGAATGGGTAGATGGTCTGGTTGGTGAAGTTTTTGCTTTCTTGCGAGGGGGGGATTGAAGCAGCTCGTCCTTATCTGTAGCAGCTTTGTGTAGTTGTTTTTGTGCCACAGTACTTGAACACTTACTTTGAGGCTGCTTGGCAACTAGAATAAAATAAAATACAATAACAAAAATCTCTTATTGCATTTATATCTCACAGATAAATCTTGACGACTGAATTTAATTTTATTTTCATATATAAAAGGCTTAAATACTCACCCGATATTTTATTTTTACTCTTTGTACTCTTCTCTGGTATTTTTTGATCCTTGGATGGAGTCCTGTCCTTATGTGGCTGCTTGTCAACTTGAATAAAATAAAATGAAATGGAATAAATTCTATATTTCAGTTATATCTCAAAGATATATCTTTCCGACAAAATTTAATTTTATTTACATATATAAAAGGCTTAAATACTTACCTGATATTTTATTTTCATTCTTTGTACTTTTTTCTGGTATTGTCTGACCCTTGGATGGAGTCCTGTTTCTATGTAGCTGGCTCACTTCTTCCTCTGTAGAAATTTGCTGCTCCCAGCTTTTGTTAGATTCACTCATTTCATTCGAACTACGACCCTTGCTGCTGCCTATTTATTTACAATTTAAGAGTTAAATCAAGCGTAAAAACAAATCAAAATAGATTTCAAAATTTCTTTTAACATAATAGCACACTTGCTCTTGTAACCTGCATCCAACAAAACACTGCAAAGGCTTACCTGCACTTTGTTCATTTTCCATTCGAGAATGAAAAGAATTAAGTTGCTGTCGTCTCTTGTGAGTCTCAGTAATTCCACTGGAGCTCCTACTACTGCTCTGGCTACTGCCTATTATATTCAACATAAGCGTTTGATAACAAAATGCAGACAATAATAAATACGAGCTACGTTTGACATAATAATGCATTCTTAATCGTTATGTACATCAACAAATACATTTAAAAATCTTACTTGTACTCTGGTTTTTCTTTGTGCTGCAATGAGCTATCGCAACAGGCTGAGATGAGCTTCTTTGAATTTTATCGAGACTGCTTGAATTTCCACTACTCCTTTTCTCACGCTCACTGGAGTATTTTCTTCTCTGTTCTTCTGGCTTTATTTTTTCTGGAGACTTTGACGTTGGGGTTGATTTTGTATGTCCCTCAGTCTGTGGGCTTTCCCTGCGTCCTTTTGGCTCGTCTAAAATTGAACAATGTTATTTACACTCTCATTCTTATTTTTTATTCTACATTTATATTTTATTACAAATATATCTACAACTACTACTCCACTTTAATCGAATCTATCTAAACATTATGCTTTAAGTATTACCATTGTAGCTAGCTCCATAGGAAAAGTTGAAAGTCCCATGTTCATCTGATCGGTCTACGTCCTGTTTCGTCAATTTTGAACTCTTTGTTGTGTGGAAGGAAACATTCCCGTTAGCTGAGTTTTTTACAATTTGCATTTTCTTTTCTTGCACAAGCTTAGCATCTTCACTAGACTTATGTACTTTCTTCACCACCGTAACGGAGCTCTGAGTTTCTTCTATATCATTCTCTGGCTCTCTGCTACAGTCAGGTTCAGGAGCAGGCCCAGGCTTTTGTCTTGAACTGTCTTGTCTACCTCCACGCGGTCTGCCTCGTCCTCTTCTTGTGCTCCCTCCGCGTTTTTCACCCGTCTGATCTTCTTTATTCGTAGAAGGCACAATTGAAATAGCCAGTTCTCTTCCTGCAATAAATATAAATAGGTATTTTATTCATAAATATAAACATCAACCTTTTTGTAGCATGCTGCACACGCCTAAATTATCACACAAATTTTAAATCTATACAAAATAACTTTAGCCTAATCGCTTTTAATTATTAACTACTCAATAAATAAATAAATTTACCATTTAAATGAGAGCTTCTGCTTGCTGTTAATAAGCTTGCTTCTACAGCAGGCGTCAGCGCTGCACTATTTCTTGGAGTGTCGAAGAACTTAATTGTGTCCCCCATAGCATGAACGTCAAGAGAATGCTTCTCTAAAATTCCCATAGCTGCTTTAAGCCTCATAGGAATGTCTTGGAATAAGCGAAATAGCAAAAATCCATCTGTAATCGCAAGTAGGGCTGCCTCATGCTGATCTTCGATGGGCTCACTGGCCAGAACATGCTGAAGTTCGTACTCGGAGAACAAATTCACAAAGTTCGGCAAGTCAATATTTAAAGTCTGGTCACAATAATAAACAGGACAAATGTCAACAAGCTTTCCGGCTTGGTCCAACTGTGTGACTTTTTCGTACAGACATTTCACATGGTACTTGTGATTGTTTTGGCAACTAAAAAATTTTTCTACTTTACTATTCAAAAAGCACAAGGAATTAAGTTTTTTCACAAAGTCTTCATTTTTTTTATTTTTCAAATTGCAGAGTAGAAGATATTCACTCTCTTTAATGATATTCCATTTAAAAAGATCCTGTTTGCAGATCACACAATTTACTTGAGTCACATACGCCATAGTTAAATAAATAAGGACTTTTAATTTGAACTATTCTGAAGCAACAGCAAGAAGTAAGTGAGGAAATAAAGAAAATAAGAGAACGAGCAAAACCAAAGACGAGCTACTTGAGATCCTGCGAACTCCCTCAGTAGGTACTTTAAGTACCCCCAAAGAGACTTGTGTCATGAGTACATGTTTTTTAGACGTATTACTGCTCCACCCACACACACACATGGTATGTAGCACAACAAACATCCAGCTTTGTATAGAAGAGTTGGCCAAGTATTCAGTCCTTTCAGCACCCTCACATTTACCAATTTAGGCAGGTTTACTTGCTATATATATTCGAATACCTAGCTACGCGTTTTATGTACAAGCGTGTTTTTATTTAAACTGTAATACAGTATTGTACAACAGTACCCTTCTGATAGTTCTGATTTTTTTCAATTCCGTTTGCTTTAAGCACCTTCTTACTACCGAACTACCAGGTACCTACTTTCTACCTACTACGTGCATTATCTGTATTTGATATATGTTTCCTTGAATTATTTGATTTCCTCCGTCTGAGTCCCTTCTTGCTCTTTTTTCATGCTTCTCATAAAGCACAACACAAATTTCCAATTCAAAGGGAGCTACTACTAACCACATGAGTACCTACTCCGTACGTATACACATGTTTTTACAGATTTGTATATTTAATAATATTATTATCAAACGCATGCAATACATAATAAGAAAGGCCGTACAAAACAGTGCGAATTAATGCCAATCTGCCAGTACCAATCACAATCCATCACAACTACATTGCCGTATTATTTGCAACATAATTCCTGTCATATATGCCAGTAATAACGGCAGTCACATATGCTCGTTCGAATTCCGTTTCATTCTGCATATCTGCCTATGCATTTTAATTTTTTTTGCAAAACTCGCAACTTCTGAGCCGTTTAAGAGCAATGCATACATTTACATACGCCCGCCCGTATCAATTTGCACGCCTTTCGCATTAATCACCCCCCCCCTACATCACTCCCCATCCCTACCAACATATCTCCCCCCCCCCCCCTCTCCACCCCACTCTCAGTTTGTCGTATCAGTACCAGATACAAGTTTGTCATATTAGTAACAGCCGTAACAGGTACCAGTTTAGCGTATGGGTGCTGACAGTATTTGGTCTCTTTAATCTTGACCCCACCTAACTCGGTCTCAAATCTCTGAGCCCGTTTAATTACTGTCCCCATTATTCCCCCCCCCCCCAATATTATTAAATATTTTTTGCGCCTATTGTTCGAGTGAAGTAACAGGCAAATATTTGAGTACTGTCACAATTCGGCAAACTATCACTGAACTCAATGAGAGTTGAACGCAGTTGTGAGTTCGATCTCTGCAGTTCACTCCATGAATGCGTACAGATATGGTGTAGGGACACAGCCCCAGTAGTAGTGCGTAGTATCTGTTGAACAAACCGGGAGGTTGTAAAAAGTGCAAGTTACACACCCTTTAAATGTCCCAATCACTTACCCAGTATTTTCTCTCAGCTGCAACTACCGGCACTACCAAAGGAGTTCGTACTTTCGTGTTTTTGAGCTTTGCAGACACTATAATATCTATTTTATTCGTCGGTTTCCATCAAACTTTTTTATATCTGTAGAACTATGTCTGCAGTAGTTCCACAGAGTTGGATTTGTTATACACAGAATTTGTATTATGACAAACCAAATGGTCACGTTTACAGAAGACGCTGTAGCCTGGAAGGATTGTGTTTTAAGTATTCGTTATTATTCATACAAATCTTTAGAAACTTAAAAGGTCATTTACTACACTAGACAAAAATGGGAAGCTGTAAGAGACCAGGACCAGACAACCGCAGAAATTTAGACCATTTTTGTGGACGGTCATCTGGAAAGTGCAATAGATCAGAAGTTATCTCCGAGCATATTAGAAGATAAAACTAAAATCAAATGGTAAGGCCAGTTGCAAATATTGCCTATTTACGGTTTTTATGCAAACTGCGCCTGCTCACTTCGGGCTGGTTTGGTTGCAGAAATTGTTTGGAATTCGGGTATGTTGAAGCATATCTGAAGAAAATTATGGTTTCGGGTCAGTTTCAAAAAATGAATTTTTAAGGGTAATTCGCACGTTGACACAATGACCGCCGACCAAATTGGGCTAATATTTTTTCTGCCGTCAGATCTCATGCAGTCTCTCTTAAAATAGAAAAGCTAAAAATTTAGGTAAAAGACACATTTCAATTTTTGTTTTTGTACGAACCTCTTCCAGTCAGTAACACAGGACATTATATAGCACCCTAAACTCATGAAAACAATATTAATCATCTCCTCATGTAATACAGATATAAAAAAACAGAAATACAAAATATGACTGTCAACCTTTTTGAGCCGTTTAAGAGCAATGCATATATTAGCACACATTTGTGCATGGATGTTACTGTTTTGAAGAAACTGAACATAGTAAGCAAAACAACAATAAACTAATATAAAACAACTCCACACACTGTCCAATTTCAATGTAATCGTCAAAACCGGAAAAATGTATTCTTTGGATTACGACGTACCACTTACGTAATATAAGTGAAACCAATTTAATGGGTTAAACATTAAAATGTGATAATTTGATTGAGATCATTTGAATAACATCCCGAAGTACATAGCCCATTTAGATAACCTATTATTTTTCCACTGTCGTTTAAAAACACTGAACGGCAGAAGGTTGACACAAATGGCGCCATCCAAATTTACCAAAATTTTTGACCCACCCGTACCAATGCGTAAATAGCTATCTTTAACGTGGGGTGTCTTGTTTTTTCAAAGTGGACAGCGACGCCACATTTTAAAGCGCAGGCCTGTCCCATCTGGGTAAAAATGTACCCTAATACCCCCCCCCCTCCCCCTTCGCGAAAACAAGTTCCGAATTCACTGCACCTATACCGTATTTCATATAATAGTGCAGGTCTTTATTACCGAATAGGTCTGAGAGGATTGGAATTAAAATAGTACGCTAGTCCATTTAAAACAGTTCTATATTGCAGTACCGCAGTACACGGCGCAGGGTCAGAATTGTGCACGGGCCCAAGGGTTTGGAATTTGAATAGTACATCCTGCATGAAAGTCAACTACCATCTAATTATCTCTATTAGCGTCATTTAAGAAATATAAATACAGAAAAGATGACACAACCAGAACGGAACACTTCCGAGCCGTTTAAGAGCAATGCATATATACATATATTTGCCCGTATCAATTTTCATGCCTTTCTCACTCCCCATTCCCAATCACTTCCCAACAATCCCCCAAACACCCTATGCTACAACACACTGAGGAATCCCTCCATTAATCCAGTAGTTACGCACACAGTTTTGGAAACACTTTAAGTCATACGTAATTTCAGTAATTTGTGATTAGCCCCTAAATAATTTTTTTATGTTTGAAAGACAAATTGCTACTGATTGAGTCTTGACAGTTTATTTTGCCACTGTTTGTCTATTTTTAGCGTTGCCATTCTTGTTGCAGTCCAGAGTCCAGATAGTGAGTAAATCTCTTACTTTGATTCAAAACCCCTCGACAAATAATTATTAACAAGATGCAGATACTATATGTAGCATAAGGAGAAGAAGCTTCAAGCTTCTTCAAGTTTATTTAACGAGTAAATACACAAACATTTTCTCTATTACTTGTATTGTATTAATTATATCAACATTAATATTTATTCTGCAAGTTTTCCAGAATCTTACTAAATAAAAACAGTTCAATTATGAGTACTGCGAAAATGGTTTTTCTAGAAGCAGTGGAAAAGAAGCCAAAAAAATGATTGTAATCTGTGTCATGGTGGAGCAAAAGTTGAGCCCTGCAGCTGTAAGCACTGCTGACAAGGATTTAAACAGTAAGCGCACGCTTTTTTTCACGGAGATAGTTGTCATCAGCGTCCAAACGGAGTTATGGACAAGCAATTTAAACGCCAATGTACATTTGCATTTATTTACATGAGTTCAGAAGCAGTGCACGAGAGGATGTGTAAGTTGCTACCTCAAGAACTAAAAGGTAAACCACAGCTGTAGCTACTTCGCGAAAATATTTGCAACAGCGTCAAGGCGAATTAGTTGCAAAAATATTTAAATGCTAATTCTGTAATTATTTTACGCAAGTTTTTGAAATAATTATTTACTTATCTGCTACTTAAACATTAGCGCCCTGAGATTTTAACGCAATTTTGCCAATATTATTTATTTCTTGCTTTCTACTAAATAATAAATTCATTTTAATTTTTTTTTTGTGGAAACATTGGAAGTTGAACTATTCCTAAACAAATATTTTCCGCATTTAAAATAAACTATGTCAAAAAATCAACAGAATTGATCGATATTTTATAGTTTTTTATATTCTTGCTTCTCGTATCTGCATTTCGTGATTTTATTTGATTAGTGAAATAAAAAGTGCACATTAATATTTTATTTTCGATTTTTACAAAACATGTAAAAAGCTGTTAAGATGTGTTACAAATTACAAACAAACATTAAAATAAAAAATAAAATATGCTGTCTGACAAAGAGCTTCTCTAGACTCACAGCATCACTTAACACATCCAAATCAATTTAACTTGATAATATGAGAAATCATATTAAAATGCATAATTATAGTTACATCTCTTTCAGTAAATATGTGCAGTAAATGTTTAAATTTTGTTTTATTGAAAGAATTAACTACTCAAGATCAACATCATTATAAAATATTGTTGATTCTGCGCGTCTGCGTCCAAAACCATACAAAACGAAACAACCCCGCTAGGGCTTGCAAAATCAAGACCAAGACTTTCGCCATTTTCAAGACCATTCAAGAGTTTTAAAAAGTCTTGAAATTTCAAGACCTTGCTTAAATTCAATTATTCCAACATCTTAACTCTAAATATGACTCTTCGGACAAAGTTAGAAAAATTTTGTCAAGAGTATTGATTTTTTTAAGACTTTTGAAAGTCTTGATTTCAAGACTCTTGAATTTTCAAGGCTTTTACAAGTCTTGATTTTGAAAGTCTTGAAACGTCGAAACTTTTGAAAGTCTTGCTTGAGTCTTGATTTCAAGAGTCTTGAATATTGTGTACTTTAAAAAGTTGAAATAAAGAGAAAAAACTGATTTTTTTTGCTTACAATTGGATTGCGTAATTATAATTATGTTTTCATTAGTCTTGATTTTAAGAGTCCTGAATTTTCAAGACTTCTTAAAGTCTTGATTTCGAGACTTTTGAATTTTCAAGACTTTTAGAAGTCTTGATTTCAAGAGTCTTGGACTTGACAAGACTTTTGAAGTCAAGACTTTTGCAAGCCCTAAACCCCGCCCAATGCTCACAACTCTCACAGCCTAACAACAAAAAGCACATTTCCAATGTCTAATCTGCAGTTCCTATTTTCGTTCAGCACATAACATAAAACTACATGGGGCGGTCTATTCTGACGGGAGACTATTTACAATCGAATTCTGTAATTTCTGAAAAACGAAATAAAAACTTGAAGAAATCACGCTGGGGTAAAGCCGTGTAGGTGCAACCTTTGCAATTTATTGTGTGTCGACAGTCCACAACTTTAAATGCATATTTGAGCGCACACAGACGAAAACCCATTTGCCAGTCACATTCACAACAACACAGCGTCTACTTAAAGAAGAATAAACGTTCGCGTGTGGTCGCGCAGCGCAGAAAGGTTGTTCGCATGCTTCCAGTGTGACTTCGAATTTAAACGCAGTGATATGCTCAAAATAAATGGGACAACAATCTAAGAAAAAAATATCAGAGGGAGTCGCATTCGCAACGTTAAATACAGACTATGTTTAAAAATGTTTCAAAATCGATCAAATTTTCAGGACCACATCTGGACGCATACTCAAAAGAAGCCTTATATTTGTAGTTTCTCACTAAGGTCATTCGCTTTAAACGATTTAAAAATTAGCTAAAAAAACAGTTGTAAACTGGTGTGGCAAATCTTGAGCCTAATAGCTACGATTACTGCTAACATGTGTTTAAAAAAAAAGTAAATGCACATTTTCAGGAAGAGCGTTCTCAATAACGTACAGACTGTATAATTAAGTAGCCTTAGGAATGTCAATTGTGCAGATTTTTATATATTTATAAGAGTTTTATACAAATTGCCGGAGCGAGTTCATAAATTTCAACCCCAGAAGCATAAATTAATCTTTACAGAAGCAACTACTCCGGAAATGCATTTTTAAGGAACCACGAAAAATTGTTTTCAAAAGAAGTTGCAGTCAGCGTCTTAGCTTCTAGTTAAATTATTCACCAAACTATTTCAAAACCAATTCTGCCAATCCTACTATTATGCATGGGGCAATAAAATCAGTCATAAAAAATTGTGGAAATAGCGCCCGGCTGTATTAATTTATGAATAATTCTAATAAAAAAGAGATAATTTAGGTCACTTTAAATATAATTAATGTCCGCTATAAAATGTGTGATGATTTGGGCAATGTCATTCATGAGCCATTCTAATAAAATAAATTTAATTTTAGTGATGTAATGCATAAACCATTCCTATTGAATATACATAATTCAGGTGATGTCTTTTATGTACTATTCTAATAAAATTATAATTCTGGCGATGTTATCCATGTACAATTCCTATAATAAAGAGAGAAATTGATAAACGTAATTTATAGAGCCAGATTTTAAATGTGTCATGATTTGAGCGACGTATATTATACTACAACTAAAATGATTAAAGATTATTTAGAAAACATAATTTGTAGAACATCTTCAAAAAAATTAATAATTTTGATGAAGTCATTCATGTGCTACCACATTTTATGAAGCGTTGTGAATAAAAAGCATGAAAATCATATTATTGCAATTTTTGTTGGCACAAGAGGTACAATTACACTGTTATTTGACGGTTTTCAAAAATGTTTTTATTGTCACATTTTGTGGTTCAAGAAATTATTTTGGCGACCGTTTGTGAGTTTATTAGTGTTGCTTTATAATTCATAATTATACTTTAATTCCATTCTAGTTGTTTTTACTCCTTATCTATGCCACTTTATTTTTTATTTGTAAATCATTTGTGTATAATTACTAAAATTTTGTTTGACTGCATTTTTTGTAAACAATTGTAAACTAGTGTGCATAAAAGCATTGAATTTTTATAAGTTTTTATAACAAATAAGAAATACAAGTACAAGTTCCAGGGTATAAAACTAACGTTGGTATAATACTTACTAGCCCTCATGCCTCATACCAAATGACTGGTATGATTACAGTTGTATATGTCTATAACGCCAAGAGAAATTTGGCGCCATCTATACGTGTCTAAAATGTAGTTGTTTAATTACTCTGCGATTTGCGATTTTATAGTAACTAGATACATAGCACCACGATTGTGAATGTTTCGCCAGAATTTTGTTGCTCCAACCTTGGTTCAGTCGTTCTGATCGGTTCTGATAAAGGTTCAAGTCATGCCAGTTGAGTTGAAACCTTGAAACATGCCTAAACCACTTTTCCAAGCTTATAATTACTGTGATTAAAGTAAGTAGTTATTTAAATCACTATTAGAGTGAATAATTTGTTAGGAACTAGTTTATTTCCAATACTTTTATTTGCATGAAATAATTACAGGTCAAAACTCATACCAAGATTGAAAGAACGTTTAATATCACCAAAATTTGTTGCAAGGTGCAAAATATAATTAATTAACTCTTGTATTCCAACTTCCATGCAATTGCATGCAGAAACTGATTAAGCCCATCACTTCTGATACATAATTAAATCCTTTTGAATTCTACTTTTTGGGCCAGATCCTCAAAACCATAAATTTTCTCATATTTGTCGTCTAATATTCTGTGTAGCAATGTTGTGTTTTACATTTACGCTTATGCGTTTTTTAGTGTGATTGTTTACATTCGTATTCTTTCTAACATTTTATTACAAACATTTGGATATTTTACCCTTTGTATGCATCTTCCAATGTCTATAGAGGCTCCCTTTCGTTGGCGTGTTAAATTGGAAAACGTACATCAAGTTTGTTTTTTGTCCTACGCGACTTCTTGTGTGTAATTAATTCGCCTCGCAATCTATTTTTAAGAACTCACAAAAAGCATTTTTACACTGGTTATGGCTTCTAGTGTTAGCTCCGCTGCCCTTTTTTTAATAGCGATAGCGGTAGCAATAAGGCCGTATCGATGTTTTTTAAAAACCATTCAATAGAGATAGCAATATCTCAAAATCATAAAAAATAGGGCAAAATATGGGTAATTCTTTCCGATATTGCTATCGCAATCCCATGCTTTAGCATTGAAGAAATAGCGCTGCTATTTATGTTTTTAATAGCAGTAGCGGTAGTTCCAGTCTCACAATTTCAATTTGGTAGGGTAGGGCAGCGGGAACTCGAATAGCCATTACTGCTGGCTCCTTACTCACTTAATTTCACTTACAATCAGTTTTTACATTTAATTTAGTGGGTAAATTGAGACTGATTTAGAGTTACTATCTAATAAACAATGCTTCTTGCAAAAATCTAGCGCGATAGAAAACCACTTTTCCTTGGTATGTGAACTAATATAAAAATACAGCTCTTGTTTGCTGCAATACATTTCTTAATATAATTTGCACGCACATGTTTAATGTACCGAATTTCCTGTAATAGTACACCGCGTGTACTATTCAAATTCAGACTTCCCAGACCCGTGTTCTAATAAAGTCTCGTGTATTATTACAGACCCGTGTACTACCATATAAGACAGTGTTAAAAAGATCGGTGCACACTATTCAAACTCATACCTCTCAGACCTGTGTACTAATACACCCGTGTACAATAACAGACCCGTGGTCTATAACAGGAATTACGGTAATTGCATTTATGATATAGGTATTTAAATTGATTGCACGTAAAGCTTTGATTCCAATGCTGTGGATGCAGCCGAGTTGTGACATTCCTTACAGTTAAATGGTTTCTCCTCCGTATGCGTTTACATGTGAAATGTGAGATACTTTTGATTATTCAATTTAGAACCGTAAAATATGTCATGATGCTAGGAACTATGGCTGCTTTTTGGCAAAGCTACATATAAGGAACTAAAAGCAGCATGCTTTTTGATATTTTTTTCTACTATTTGGGAAAACATTAAAAATGCAATAATTATTAGTGACCACTTCGGTGCATACAGCATTGGCATAATTTTCCAAAATAGAGGAACTATTTCTTTGAGCAGTGACATTTACGAAATCAGAAGCGACTGTTTGCTTGTACTTCATGTATTGGATGGTAAATAGGCAGTGCTTTACTATTCGAAAGGCTTGAGTTTTCAAGATTTCCAAAAGTCTTGATTTCAAGACCAACCTTAGTCGTGATTTTGAGAATAGCCTTGGTCGAAACATTTTCATAATTATAATTAAAACTAAATACACAATAAACAAATATAGGTGAATTTGCAGAGTACAGTACAACTTACATTTAAGTTGTAATTAGATTTAACGCTACTTAACTAATTAAAATTGTTTTTTTCGGTGCACATACATTGTTCAGCGCGGTAATTTGAAGTAGGCTAGCGGAGAAATATAATCTAAGTACATTATAGGAACAAAGCGTTGTATGTGAATAAACCTTTACTAGATAATCAAAGCCATTGAAAGTTTTTAATTTACGATTATATGTTCCCAAGTTTTCAAATAAGAAACCTTTGTAAATTATGAGGTTGTTCCCTGACTGTCACGACGGTCTTTCGTGTTCTTCTACTAGGTTTCCATCTAGTAATAGCATAATTAAACTTCTAGTAAAAACATACTAATGTTAGCAACATGTTTTAAGCAAAAACAGCCCATTTGTAAACATGTTGAACTCTCAGATTTACGATTATTTGCAGAAATTAGAATATTTTTTCATTGTAGACATTTTTTTTAAATTATAATAATTTGCATCCTTTATTTTAGATTTAAGGTTGTACGTTCATTAACATTAACTTATAATTTTTCTTTGGTTTTAGTCCGTTCAAACTGGAATTCGGTGGATTTTTGGGAAACCTAAACTTTTAGAAGAATAAACTAAAGTTAAATTTAAGAAAAGGTACACAATTATATTTATATAAATTCATTACCCGTAGCAATAATTATTTATTTTTAATTCTTACTGCAGACCTGTAATTAGTAATTTTATTCACATGAAAGAAAGATACACTTTAAAACGACTTGATGCTTTTTAACGTTTAATAAAAATTAATTTTACTTGTTGTGTTTTTATAACTTTTAAGAACTGGTACTAAAAGAAGTTTGGCTCAATTATGTTAACAGCCTATCGAAACGCTGAAAATCTATGAAGCTTACAATCTCCAATATGGACCCATATTATGAATTTAAAAATCCAATTAAGTGCGGGAACAGCTCAATCAGTTTTGAAACGTTGGTCCAACAAGCACTTACCGATTTGCAGTGGATTCGTGCTATTATTGTGAAGTACAAATAAGACGCTGGAGATCTAAAAGTTAAACTGGAAGAGTGGATTGAGCATTTTAAAATCTCAGGGCCAGATTTTGTTAGAGGAAGTCAGCTGCCGTCCCTCACTATTCTTACTTGTGCAGTTCTTGTAGATCATGAGGTAATAGGGGATTTTTGGGATTTATTACTCAAGTGGGGACATGCCGAACTTAGTGCGGAATTATGTCACAAGATAATTGTTAGATACCAGAAACATCCAAACATGCTTTGGTTTCAAATAAGATGCTGCCGATGCCAATTTTATACAACAGGTTTTAGTCAACCAATAAAAATCTGTAATGAAATTGACGGATTTTAAAAAAGAAATTTAAGTCGCCAAAACCGGAATTTTGCAAATGAAAGTGCAGCACAGCATTACGGCAGTGCTTTTGGAAGAAAGAAGGTTTAAAGAAGCTTTAGAAGTTTTAGAGTTGGTTCTAAAAAGCCGTCTCTTTTATTTCAGTCTATGCAATTTGGAAGCAGCTAGGACTGAGTCTGAAGTTGCATTCTGCCTCCTTCATTTAAAGAGGGAAAATGAGGCTCTTAATTGTTTTGTAAGAGTTTATTTAAAATTTAAATCAATTGCTGGAGAAGACGATCTCGAAACAATTCAAGCCAAATTCGACGTATGAGTCACTCTATTTGATTTGAAGAAGTACACAGATGCCCTACTAGTTTTTAAAGACGTCGGCCGCAGAAGACTTCAAGTCCTTGGCCCGCATGATTTAATGACATTGGAGGTTGCGGGCAGAATAGCTTCATGCTTCAATAAGCTCAAAAAGCCGGATCTAGCTCTGCCATTGTTCAAAAATATATACATGAAAAAAAAGCTGCATTAGGTGGTCACAACAGTCGTGTTTTGGAAGATTACAATAATGTTGCCTTGACTCTAGAACTGTTGGGAGATTACAAGGAGGCTCTTAAATCCTACCATGACCTACTACGTTTTCAAAAAGTTGTTTTGGGTCCTTATCATTCAAGTACATTGCGTACACTAACTAAATCTGCATCATGCTGGGAATTTTTAAAAGACTATAAAACAGCTCTTTTTTAATACCAAAAAGTACTCAAGCGGCAAAAACGTGGCTTGGGATTGGACCATGAAGAATCCTTAAAGACAGAATTCAGCATAGCCATGCTATTAGGAAAGAAAAAAATTTCGAAAAAGCAATAGGTGTTCTTAGTGAAGTTTTACAAAAACGGAAGCAAAGTTTAGGCGAGAGTCACATGGAAACAGTAATGACTAGTCGGATTCTAGAAGTCGGCAAAAAGCAATGGGAAGCTCAGAAAGTTGGTGATAATTTATTATGCAGCATATGTCATGATGAACTGGAGTTTCTGAGTGATGACTTGGTATTGCCAAATGAATGCCCTCATTTATTCCACAGCAAATGTATTATTAAATGGGGACGCATTTCTCAGTTATGCCCTGAACGTCGTAGGCCCTTAGCCGCTATTAACCTGGCCGCCTTGCAGGAAGAACATTAGCAATAAATTCACTAATTAATTCAGTGCCTATTAAGGAATTTAGAATATGACACTTAATGGAGTGCTATTTAAATAACTTTAAATATTGAAAGGAACTTTTCATTTGCAAGCTTAAATTAACTATTGTTACAATCAAAATTAATTTTAAAGCTACGACAGTAATATTCATAACTTGCTTCTGGTGTATCAATATTAGAAAGTTAAAATTTAATTCACTGGTTTTTTAAATATATAAAACGTTTAATTATATTTTTGTAAACTAATGTCTGCAACTGAAACTCTGCAAGTTATTGCAACTTAATTAATTGATGCAATTAATTATTAACTTTTTTCTTTACTGTATCAGCTTAATAACAAATAGTAATAAGTTTACATCTCATTACTTTTATGGTACTTTAAAGTATTATCTAACGGAATTTATGTGCTGAAAGTTAAATTTAATTCAGTATGTTTGTTCTTTACTATTTCGAATCTTTAAACAACAAATTATACATATTCATAAAATGCTAATAAGTAATAATACGATATTTAAGGGAACTTTGATTTTCGTGAGTTAAAACTTAACTGAAGATAAGGAAGGGGGCTTTATAATTTTGTTATAAATAATTTTTGTTTTCCAAATATCTCTGTATAATTGATAAGTATTCACTAGGGCCGGATAATGTGACCAGCGCAGGCGACACGAAAAACTGCAATTTTAAAAAACAAGTATATGGAAAATTCTGAAGTTTTTAAAAATATGTCAAATGAATATTTTGACTTTTCAAAAACATGCAAATACAAATGTTTTTATTGTTGAAAAGCATAAAATGTAAAATTTTTGTTTATTTTAAAAACATTCAACACTTGAAAACACATGTAAATAAAATATTTTGTACTTTTTTGAATGAAGTAAAAATAACGTGTTAAACATTTCTTAAACATGTTATTACACATTTTTGCTTAAGTTAAAAGAAATTCATAAATAAAATAAAAATATTGGTTTTTGTAGGGAAACAAATTGTTGCCTAAACGCAGTTTTTTTGTTTGGCCCTGATGAGTCTCAGTAATAATTTCCTGAGCCTATAATAACTATTCGACCTTTACATAGTTAGCTCTAATTAAAAGAGCTTTTGTCCCCTCTGATTGTATAACTATAATAGATTGATTAGTTATAATAAATATTAAAATTGTATGCATGTATGAAAAGCCTAATGTTTGCATCGTCCCACATCAAATCAACATGACCCAGTGAACCAATATTGACTTTTATAGTAATAACGTATCGTCAACAGTTTATTATTTAATCTTTACTAGGTAATTTTTTCACTCCAGTACAGTATAATTAGCACAAATATTTGCATTAGGAAACATTTTTTTAAGCGTTGAAATTAAGTTTGCATCCAGGCTGGGATTGCGGCTGCCTAAGTGGACATATCTTACACTTAAAACAGGAACAGGTTCGTCAGCCCCGAAAAAATGTCGCAATTGCATATTTTCTTGAAAATTTGAGCCCAGGTGAAGACATTTTAAATTAGGGAATTTTTTTTCAAGGCTCAGTCCCTTTTCTCCAAACATATGAACTTGCTCATTTCCAATTGCGTTGCATTCTAGTGTGAGATGCTTCACACGGCGCATTTGTGGGATTTGAATCAGTTTAAAAACTCCATGCAACACAATTTTTTGACAAGTAGCTACAGAGTGCTTTAAAATCTTATTCATTACATTCACTCCTGCAAGATAATCAATGTAGCTTTGATACAAATCCGTGTCACAATTAGTTAAGCCGCAAAAGTAAATTTTTTGTAGAGCAAGATCATCTTGATGTTCGTTGACAAGATTAATGAGCGAAAATTCATAATGTATATCGCCAATTGAAACGTCAAGCTTTTTAAGGAGGTAAATGCGATTCACTGGGTGAACAAGATAATGTGAATACTTTGTAGGCAAAAGTATTTCAACTAAATTTGGGCACATTTCCAAAATCTGTGGGATAATACATTCTGGAATGACAGATTGGCATTTAAAAACCAAAAGGTTATTTAAAATAATTCTACTTTGATCCGAATTTGCTTCTTTTAAAATGGCATTTTTCATTTTAAATTGTTTTTGAGGATGTTCAAAGTCCGCAAAATAGTTCCAACTTTCTTCAGGTCTAAGACACAGACCTTGTAATGATAGTTTTTGAAGGTTTGGTGTTTGAGTCAAGAGTAACCGCTTCAAAGAACAAACAGTCTGAATTCCCTTCAACTTGATTTTCTTAACAGAGTGTCCGTGCGAATTCAAAAAGTTATCGACACTGTTTCGATCTGCATACGCGAAGGAAAACGAATTTGAAGGAAAGTTAGTGGATGTGTTCATGACTTGTATTAAATTTTCTACAGAATAACGGTCTTCCCCTATCTCTTTTATAAATTTAATTTTGACTTTTTTGTACCATTGGGCATTTACGGGGCGCTTATTTAATGAAATGTGAACACTTTTTTGCAACGATTTTGTCACGTGGTGTGACTAACAGAGGGAAAGAAGACGGCAGTTTAATAATGTTGGTCGGTCGCATCCGTCAAGTATCAATTCGAGTATCTGTAATTTTAATTATTCACATAGTAAATTCAACCTAATAATAATGTCATTTTCGAAAAAAAAACATTCTAAGCAACAAATAAAACCATTGATTTGCACTGCAGGACATTAGTTAACTTTTTTAGTGAAAGCTCGCATTTTCCATAGTTAACTTTTTAACAAAAAACCAAGCGCAAACGAGCCCTCGTGGAGTGCTTCTCGGAGCTTTGCCTACTTATTAAAGTACGGAGCTTTTCTTTTTAATGTGGAGCTGGGCTAGTGAGGCCCTGAATGATGTTTCAGTAGGTAGTGAACTTTTGTAGCCAAGTTAACTCCAGTCTGTCCAACAGTGATTTTGTTTACAAAATTTTTAAGTATTTCATGATTATAGGAGCGTGCAAATTGATTAATTTTGCGCTTTTCGAAATAATTTAAAGAACATATTTGCAACTTTTAAAAACAAACTTACAAGAAAACCCACTGACTATGTTTCCCCAGGATCTGGGAAAACATAGCCAGAAACGTTTCCTTAGGCTTTATTTAGAAATAGTAATGTAGAAATTTGGGTGCATTTTGTGCAGTGCTTTAGCCCCAGCCTGCCATAAATCAAAAAAACTGAATTATTTAAAGTTTGCCACGCTCTCTCTTAGGAATGGCCAATTTCAAAACTCCCTGCGTTTCGCGCCCGGAGTATTAAAGGCTCTCTATGGAGCATATAACCCCTAAAACTCGCTTCAAAACTCCCTAGTTTTAAGACTACCTTAAACTCTCAAAACTCTTAAGGGAGATGTGGGAGTTATGGGAGTTTTGGGAGTTTTGGGAGCGTACATATAAATTAATAACAATTATTAACACATTTTTTATAAACTAAATTTATAAACTTGCAATACGCGTTTTTTTCCGCTGGTTATTGTAATGTTAATCACTATGAAGTGACTCTTGCTGTGAAGGTTTGGCATGAAATTCAAAGAAGCCGTGTGTTTAGGAGTTTTGAACCTTCAAAACTCCCAAAACTCCCAAAACTCCCAGTATGAAAACTCCCGGCGTTTAAAGAACTTCCTAGGGAGTTTTGAGAAGGAGTGCTCTCAAAACTTTTGCTTGTCAAAACTCCCAAAACTCCCAATATGTTCCCTCCCTCCTAAAGCTCCTAAACTCAGTGGAAGTTTTAAGTAGGCCATCCCTACTCTCTCCTCTACGGGCTACGGGTTTGGTCTGATTTCAATGAACTTGAAAGTTTTGTAATGTGCGGGCATCAAAAGTAATTTCTAAGAGGTTTTATATTGTTCCTTTTTAATTTTCTTGATTTAAAAATTGTATTAAAAAATAGGACATATCAATAATTTTTGAACAAAATGTGAACAAAATCAAATTCACAAATTTTTTCAATAAAAAACAAACTTTTTCGATAAACGTACATATAAAAATCTCAAAACTGCAAGTTTCATTGAAATCAAATAAAAATTGTAAAAGTTTCAGCGTGGCAAACATTGAAAAATTCAAAACATCATAAATTATAATTATAACGTTTTCCGCAGTTTTATAAGCTACTAATTTTTTGCCATGGTTTATTTTAATTTAAAAGCCTAAACTGGAAATAGCTCTATCTGTATCTTCACACATGCAATAAATACGCATCTTTGTCATTAAAAAACTGAGCACATTTTTGCTTCAAATAATACAATAATAATTTTTATGTGTTGTCTCTTTTGGTAAATTTCTTTTGAATGCCATCTTGTAAGCAAATAATTTGTATGACACAGTCTGTAGCTGTAGCAAAATTCCAACGGATAAAATTAAATAAAGATTTAACTAGAGCAGTTTATCATACAATATTTTTGTTATATTTTAAGAATAAAAAAGTCGTATACGACTATTAAAATAATTAAATCACTCAATTGTATAATATAAGCTCATATTTGAATAGTTGAACTTACGTGATCAATTTGAAAAACCATATTTGCCGAAGAAGGCGACGGAATTTGAGTACACGCATTGGTTTGCATTTATTTTTAGTAATATTTCTCCTGCTGTCTTCTTTGTCTGGCAAAGTAGCATCAGCCAGCGGCGGACTGGCTGGTCTGGAAATCTGGAAAATCCCAGAAGGGCCGCGGCTCCGAAGGGCCGCTCGCTCGAGTAAAAATATTTCAAACTAAATAATTAATCTCTTTCCTAATTGAAAGAAATAGTAGGTAATAAAACCGTTTATATCTTCAACTTCAATATTAGGTATCAAAACTGATAGTCAAGATGGGCTGCACTACGTTTAATATAAAAGCTTAGTAAGGTACGTTATAATGTGATCTCCCTAAGATAATCATAACCCCGGCCGCGGCCGCGGCAAGGGCCAGACCAGCCCACCAGCCCAGACCGGCCAATACCATATTGCACCAGCCCAAACTAGACCGGCCTTACTAAATTGAACCAGTCCACATTAAAGTGACCCAAGTAAATCAAATATATTTTTGAATCTTATACAATAGGAATTTTCAAAAATTTGTAAATAAACAACATTTTTTGATTTTTTTAAATCTAGAAATGGAGTTTTAGACATTTTCGCTAAGATCACAACACTTTAAATGAATTGAAGAATTTTAGGAGCTACAGATGAGGCTCGCAAACAGTGCGCTGAGTTGTTCGTAAAATTTTCACAGCAGCTCATTCATGTATTAGTGCTTTCCACATCACGTTTGAGGAATTTAAGTGCGTTTTCAGTACTGTGTCGTAACATTCCCCACTGTCAGAATTAACTGAAATATTCCTTATGTGGAATGTAGGCAAGGCCTGTCTGGGGCGCCGAAATCCACAAAGGCGCAAAAGTTTGACTAGGAATAAATATAATTTTTTAAAATTATCAATAACATCCCCCTAACAAAACTGTGGACGTCTGTTTCACCAATTGAACTTTAGATTGCCCAATTACAAGCGCCCTAGTGTCAGTGTTAACTTTTGAATCACGAAAACGTTGCTGCTTCTATTATAAAGTGTAATTTGGAGCGCTCAGATGCATAATTAGGCGCCTTAACATTAGTTATAACTCAAACATTATCAAACTTGTGCTTCCTGTTGCACAAATAATAATTATGAGCTCTCAAAAACCAAACACAGAAAAAGACGTCTTCAAATTAGGTTTAACGTAAACCTCATAGCACTATGCATTTCTATATAATTATAACAAATAGAATAGTAAAGCTCAAAAACAAAATAAGGCACCCCCGATTTAATCATAAATTCCTCACTATTGCACTTCTCCAACCACAAGGATGATCAAAAATATGATATTCCTTAAAACGAAGATTCAGTCACAATGTGTGTTTTATAGTAATATGTAGTTAGTAAACCGTAAACTCTTTAGAACGAATTAAAAAACTACGCCCTCAAAAAGAAAATAGACACTTTAGGACCAACTTTAGCTGTTGAATTTCTAACAACAGAAGTGATGTAATATGTGTTGTTATAAAAAATGGGAGCGCCGGTGCCATTATCAAATTTTACAACAAACAAAAAATGCATAATATCATCAATGTAATCCAGCTGTCTATTTTAATTCACATAAAAACATAAATAATAGAAAAACACAATTGACTGTGCCATGGTTGCCATTATTTAAAATTTGTTGGCCCGTAAAGCCTCTAGGTTATTATAACTGGATTATGTTTCGTCAATCAATTGGTTAGTATTTCCCCATTGAATTGTGTGAGCATTTCAGAGTAGGTGTCCGGATGAAAGACCTTATCCATTAGACCTCAGGACAATACACAATACACCTTAGACAAAACACCTCAAAATCATAACACCTTAGGACAAAAAACCTCGTATCATTTAACCTTAAGTCCAGAAGACATTTTGCCTATTTGACTAAATCCCAAAATACCTTTCACAAATACACTTTATCGCCAAAAGACCTCGAAATAATAAACACCTTATTGTTTTATTTCAAATGCAAAAGTACACACTTATGAAATTTTTAATATTTTTATATTGCGCGTTATGCCCTCTTTAGTCATTTTGTCGATACACAAATGTCTTTTTAACATTCTGAAAAATTTAACAATTTGTTTTTAAAAATAAAATTTAAAAATTAGGCCTCAAAGGTATACGTTTTTTAAATTTTCTTTAAACAAAAATGAAAATTTTTGAATTTTTCAAAATCTTAAAATAGCTCGTTAGAAATCAGACTGAGGATCACAAAAAAATCAAATTTTATCAAAATCAAGTCGGAACTGCAGAAGTTGTACGGCAGCAAATAATCAAAATTTGATTAAATCTCCCTACCAGCAAAATAGAATGACTACAGCAAACATTTTTTAGTAAACATTTCATGAACTGTTAAAATTAGGCGCTTTTTATCTTAAAACGTGAGAGACTGGATTCTTGAAGCAGCTTTAAGAGTGGCAGAATGCAGTCCAACATGTCCCGTACTTTGTGAATTTCCGCAGGAATAACCTAAATTTTGTCCTGTCTCGGACAGATCATAGGTCTGTTTTCGGCAGCAAAAACGTTTTAGCATAAAAATGTCTTGTTTAGGAATTAAAAAATGTAAAAATTTTCAAACTTTCTAATTTTATTTCTGTGAAAGTTATAATCTCTTACTCACCTGCATTTTGAACTACAAATGTAACGTCTACATCACTGTGTAGCTTGCAAAAACGGCTTGAATAGAACAAAGCATTCAAAGCATTGATTATTTCCTTGACCAGCCTCTGTACAAAATACAACCCGAATTAACTATCGTAAAAACCAAGTGTGGAGTTTAGAAACATTCCATTCATAAAAGGTCCCCAAAATTTAGTGATAATAGAAAACAAGAAAACTTTATTGAAAATAAATTTTACACTGTCCTCTAATGAGGATAGCCTGAAGGAATCAGTAAACGGCTCAAAAACCTATTGTACATAAATTGATTTTTGTTATAAATAAAAAACATTATCTTCGGAAATTAATCTGTAGGAGCACAGGAATATAAATAATGTGCACATATTCGTGCGAATTTCTTTAAAACGGAAAGCAAGATGTCCTCAATTAGCGCTGACGGCAAACATTGAGCTTTCATAAAATTGTGAAAAAAATTAGTGATGGTTCCTTGCGCCCCAATGTACAATTCTATTACTTTTATGTCATCAAGTTCCTGCTTCTGCTGGAAGTAAGGAATGCAAGAATCGTAGATTCTTTGTTTTTCTTCATCAACATTTTCAGCTTGGTTAAGATGATTCTGTTCCATACGAATTGCTAAATCAAGAATTATTCCGTGTTTAGACACTAAATGTAAGTTGTACGCAAGAATTTCAACCCTACGTGAACCATTTTCAGCACATTTGGCATCTTTAAATGTTTTGCGACCTAATTTTTGCATGAATTCTGAAATTAAACGAACAGCATAGTGGCGGTTATTACGAATCAACTCACTGTGTGATGTCCTTCAGTTTCCTATGAAAACGTTTTTGATGTCCTTGTGAATGCCAAGAAAAGGTTAGTGGTGTTCTTGTGTATGCTAAGGAATCGTTTGTAGTGTTCATGTGTCTGCCAAGGAAAGGTTTGTGGAGTCCGTGTGTACGCAAAAGAAACGTTTGTGATGTCCTTGTGTTTTCCAAAGGAACTTTTGTGATGTCCTTGTTAATGCCAAGGAAAAATTTGTTGTTCTTGGTTATGCAAAACACATTTGTAATATCCTTGTGCTTGAAAAAGAAACGTTTTTAGTGTTATTGTGTTTGCTAAGGAACCTTTTGTAGTATCCTTGTGTTTGCCAAGAAAACGTTTGTGGCTTCCTTGTGCTTGCCAAGGAAACGTTTTTGATGTCATTGTGTATACTAATAATACAAGATGATGCTTTGGTTTATATTCTAACCTGCTGCGCGAAATTTTTGCGGCCTTAAATATATCCCTCGGCACACATATTCTGCGATTTCCATTTTTCCGGCTGCAAAACGCGCTTTGCGCAATTTTTTAGTTTGACTAGGGCACCATGCGGTTGACTGCCTGAGGCGCTAATGGTCTGAAGACCGGCTTCGATAGTAGGTGCATGCGTACATACAAATCAGTGTTTGTGCTCTGTAAGGAAATTTTTAAGATGTTTATAAGATAAGAGGACATCATTATAATATCGTGGACCTATAAACAAACATACCTATTTTATTAAGTTACTTCAAAGAATCATAGACAATTATTTAAATAAAACAAATAACTTTATTCGCAAAATATTTCAGTGATCAAAAAGGACTTCCTTACAGAAAACCGCGGGTTGTAAAAACAGGGTCTTTAAAATATCCGTAGCTTCTTAAAAGATATACATGTATTGCCTCGATTGAAATTGCAAGGATGTATGAAGGATTTGTTTTGGTCTAGGTCCTAAAAAGTCCTACATTCTTTCTATGATAATTACATCAAAAAACGAATTTTCAGAAATGTTATTTGCAACACACGCAAAAGTTTACGATGCCACAAACTACCACAAAATATGAGGCAAAGCTCTCTCTCTTTATTTTTTGTAATTTTTCATCATTATTCTGAATTTTTCTTTCTCTGAACTATTTGATGTAACAACTGCGTTACCAGCATATGGATTGCGTGTAACGAATTTTTGTTGGTGGACCCTAATGATAAAAGGTTCTGTTTTTATTTTGAAATCAAAATATCAATTATCATCGATATTCAAATTAAACTGGTTTAGCAAGGTCAATGATATTACTGTTCAAATGTATTCTAGACTCTAGATATTGCTTATCCACACCGCGCATAATTTGGATTGATGTTCTCGTTCTCAGTGATGTCCTTATGCTACTGATTAGTAGTGACCCCTGGCAGTTGCACAATTTTTCCTTCTCCAAAATAACGTCTTGGATTTGTTTTCACGTAAATCTAAACGAGCAACTAATAGAGAGAGATAGTAAAATTTTATTTACAACTGGCGCACTATTACGCTTGCCATTAAGACACAGTAAAAACAAAACACATTATTTACAAGTAAATTATGATTTTTTTATAACAATCAATAACATTATTTTAAATGATCAAATTAAAATCAACTATGAGATAAATTCATATTATATAAATGATTATGGGCGATTCGGCATGATCCTCGAATTGTAGCAACTACGATTTCTTCAATCATTTTTGATGGAAGACGCAATTCTTTACGAAATGATTCAAATAATTCTGTTATAGTGCCCCTAGCTCCAACGAGAAGTCCAACCACTTCCAACTTCTTCAGTTTGTACTTGTCCAGAAAGTAAGGAATGCAAGGGTTATAATGTGCCTGCTTTTCTATATTAACTTCTTCCGCTTGACTACATGACTGCTCCATACGTATGGTGGGATCCAGAATGTACCCTGACAATAGATCTTTTCGCCAGCAGATGATGTCAACTCTTTTTGAAGCACCATCCGTCACTTCTTCATGCACTATCCAATCAAGCGTTCTCAAATGATTAGCAATAATAGTTCTAACTTCATGATGTCTAGTATTTCTCAGTAAGCTTCCCACATGGCATTTCCCTAGAACATGAGCGAGGGTTTCTTTCTCTTTGCAGTGATTCTAGCGAACGACCTGGAATTGCTTTAACAGGATATACATTAGCAGACATTTTTAAAGTATTCAACCACTCTGATGACGTTAAGCCGCGTTTTTCAATTATAATTTGATTTCCATACGGACACTCCTTATACAATGCAACACCTTGTCCTCGGAGAGGAAAAGAACACCATTGATCATACTCTTGATTTCTCAAAATTTCCCTTAATATTTTGCCAGGTTTTGTTTTGGGACGTGAATCCTGCATAAGCTGCACTTCATCCCCATTAAGTTGCAAAGCTGCAATGCAGCTTTCCATTTCGGACTTCAAATCTTTAACAAATGGGATATAAGGGTCATTGCAACTCAATAGGACCACACAAATGTTGTAGTGTTGGATAAATGCTTCCCAAGTAGATCTCATTATTTGAAGACCCCTACACTTTTTTGAGGTATACAACAATGCATTAGGAGAATCATGAGGAATTGCAAGGATATCTTTAACAGCACTCCGAATTAACTTATCCAAATCTTCAAGAAATTTTTTAGGCAATTTATTTAACGGGGCTGTTTGTAAGGAGTAGGTTAGGCAAGGCCATAAATATTGATTAATAATGGCAATCTTTTGTTTTGGAAATAACATAGGAGTCCCAACTAAATTTTGCAGATCTTTAGTAAAATTTTTGATTGAAGAAGCAGGATCAAAAGAAATTTCATTATTAAAATTAACACCCAGATACCTCACTGATTCTTCTTTCTTGATAGACTCTATAGTGTTATTATCATCAACAACCAGCGGATCTTCACATAACTTTCCTTTTACGATGTTAATGACTTTACATTTGTTGATGTTTATGTCATACCCAACCTTGTTAAAGTTTGAAATTGCGATCTTTGTTAATTCACGGGCGCCTTGAATAGAACTAGACACAAGAGCAACATCATCAGCAAATCCTCTTCCTGCTACATTAGGAACATCGTTGTGTAAGTGAAACCCATACACATCACTTACTTCACGCTCATTGAGTTCTCGTAGTACATGATCAATTGAAATATTGAACAACTGAGGGGACAAGGGTGAGCCTTGAAAAACACCTTTTTGTACGTATATGGGTTTAGACATTCCTTTACTTGTTTGGATTTAAGCTTCATTTTCAACCATTAAACACAAAATAGGGGATCTAAGAGTCGTAGGCATCAGCTTGGCGTTTAACATGCTGGAGGTATGCAAATGGGAAGTTTCTTCAAATGCTTTACTCACATCCAAGAAAACAACACAGCAATCAATTTTCTCTTGCTTTGCCTTTTGTAGACAACCATTAACAATTGAGGTGTTAATAAAAGTACCAGGACACTTAGAAAACCCAACTTGATTTGCATTAATGTGCACATGTGCCTGAAGTCGACGGTCTAATATTCGCTCAATTATTCTTCTAAGTATAGAACAAATAGAAATTGGACGCCAATTACCCACATCAGTTTTATCTCCTTTTTTATGGATGAGAATAGTCCGAGCTTTACAAAAACTGTCAGGAACGATTGTCCACATCTCCATAATAGACCCAATCAGAGCAATAGTTTTAAAGCAACTAATATCTTTTATACTGTTGCAACTCCATCCAAACCACTAGAAGAATCTGAATTTATACCTTGTACTGATTGCTTAACCTCACCTTCACTAATTCCAGAAACGTAAGACTTATCCAGTTGAACTTGCTCTTCCTTAGAGTATTCAGGGGTGTAGTCCTCCAGAATTGAGTTATTAGGAACGCCCCATCTAGCATCATAAGATTCATAAATAGAGTCCAAAGGAATAGTACAACTACTTGAAGCAAACGACGATTTCAGCAACATTCTGACAGCCTTTCGACGTGAATAGCGATATAGATGTTAAAGTAATTCAAAGTTATATTTTTCTTTCCTTTTTTCTTTGTCCCTCTTGGAGGATCGTTGAGGATTTGATGAGTTGGAGTAATCTTTTTGGGAATTAACAAACGTTTCTCTTCTCTTGCGAGCATCAAATTGTTTTCTTGCCGGATGTTTTGGGCCAGGAAGAACATCTTTGGATTCTTTTATTATAACCGCAAAGTTTGCAACAACATCTGAAAATTCAGTACTACTAGGCTGTACCTGCAACATTACCTTGAGTTTTTCATCGATTGCTAAAATTTTCTTCCTAATTTCTTTCATTTCGTCAGATTCCACAGCACTGACATCACCATCACCATCTTCACAATTAGGTTAATAAGACTCAACTAACGAATCCTGATATTCTTTAGGGTGAGCTTTACTCATGTGGATGTTGACGCTTATATACAATTTACTGCATACAGGACATGGTTCAAGCGTTTTATTCATAGTTTGCCCCAGGTTAGTTGTTGTGGTGGTAACTACTTTTGACCCAATAGACTTTTTCTATTTTTTTAACTTTCCCATTTAAAACTATAATTTTTTAAAAATTAAACGAATATGAAGATTGTAAGAAAATAAAAAGTATTACAATAAATCCAAAACTTAAATCTCTCATATAAATTGTAACAACTAAACTAGACTGAGTTCAATAAGAAACAATAAATTCAAAAATCACTACGAGCAATCCAAACGAAACTACACACAAAAAATCAAAATGTGGCGAAAGTTTCTGTCGCTGAGGAGCGAAAAAATAATACGTCCGTCTCCTACAAGGTCTCTGATTACATATACATATAATATAATATAATATTACATTATACTTTTTCCGATTTCTTCAGCTTTCGATCTCTTTTAACTGCTTAGCTTGGGTTTCTTGGTTGACATTATTAAAATGAAGCTACTAAACAACAATTTAAATACCTAGTTTTAAATTACTACTGACAACTACTTTACGATTCATCTTAGCGGATATCCTAGCGGAAATTTTGGCAGTCTTTTTATTAGTTACTTTGGCAGCCATCATGACCATCATTTCGTCCGCCAATTAGGCAGTAGGCAGCTATCTTTGCGCTTTCTATACTGCCATATTTTCCGTTACCTTCTCCGCCATTTTGGCTGCCATCTAGTCTGCCATCTTGGCCACCATCTTAGCTGCCATCTTGGCCGCCATCTTGGCCGCCATCTTGGCCGCTCGAAATAAATATTCCAGGGCCGTTTTTAAATCCTAGTCCGCCCCTGCCACTGCTTCCCGCTGTCCTGTGTCCTATTTTTGAATCTTAGGACTTTCCTGTAGTACAGCGAAATAGGGAACAAGATTTGTTTATGGGAAAGCGTTAATGTGTAGACGATGTTTTGCCTTGTTTTAAAATTTTTGCGTAATTATTCAAATAAAATTCAATGAATTAAATTAAAGAATACGAAAAACAATGTTTTTAAATATAGGCTTCATTAGTAAGTATACGCTACTTATATTCATTAGAAGCTTACGCTAGGTAATTACCACTCTGCAATACATTTAAAGTTCATTTTTATTCTACCTCAATTAGATTTTAGCTAGCAATTATAAAAAAATTAAAAATTATATAATTAACTGAAGAAATTACTTTATGTAGTTTCAGGTGTATGTGATTTGGAAAATTTTTAATAATATCCGTCAATTACAAAACTAATCTAGGCTCAGGAACTTTAAAGCTATAGGTAATGCTCCTTAGGCTGAAAATTGTATTGTATTCGTTCACTAAAATGCCTATCAGAGTCCTAAATTACCAAGGCAAACACCTGCATGTAAACTCACAATTTTAGCACCAATAATGACCTACAATAAATGACGTTGTACCTGTTTCCTACAGATCCAAAGTGACTCTCTTGCATTTTGTGCGTTTTGCTCACAATAAGAGTTTCAATAAACAGATTTGAACTTCTGCAATTTTGTCTAATTTTCTAAAAAATTTAAGATTTGTGATCTCTAAAACATTACTTCAAACGTAAGTTAATATTTCAAAAATGTTGATTTTTTTTTTAAATTGTAGTGTTTTGATTGCGTTTAAAAAATTCCAGTTAAAATCAAGAGAGTACATGCAGCGTGTTTCCATTGTAAGCCTCAACGAAGTTGCCATAATTTAGGAAAAAGAAGGTTTCAATAACTACTGAGGAAAATCGAACATGTTTGTGAATCAAATAGCTTTAATTCAAACATTTACTGAAAAAATCCGCCAGAATAATTTTACCTATCCACATTGGCTTCTACACAAAAATTTAAATGTCCAAATAAATGCTTAATTATTATTTAAGTTGACTCATCCCAACTTTAGCATAATTAAAACATGTAGTTGAAAATAAAAGCCCTTACTTACTTAACTACAAACTCCATATTTAAAAATTGAATTTAAAACATTTAAACTCATTAAATCTCATGATGGAAATTGTTTGCAAAGTTGATTTACGAAAATTAAATCAAATTAAAGGTTAAAGCTACAGTAATTATTAATAAAAGTATTTTTAATTGCATGACTAGAAAGTCTTGTAATTAAACCTCAAAATATTAGAAACTGCCTCAGGCATAGAATATATCATTCTTAAGTTTTAATTGCAACCCTACAATACAATAAGCATATAAATTATTGATTTTATAAACATACAACGCTTTCAATTTATAATTATTCTTATCCAGGTCAACGTCGAACTATGCCTTCTAACACACAATGTTGAGAGTTTCAGCTCTCACACTTGTTATTAATAGCAACGTTCAGTATTGCAAATATCTTAAAAATATTTGAACATTGACTACCCTTATGTATGGTCCTAACTACTCACATTCATCAGCCTAATTGACTACCTTTATAATATTTTATCTAATACTATAAATTGAATCAATTTAAATATACTTAGGCTCTTATATTTAGTGTTTCGTTTCTTAGTTCTCGTCTGAATATACTGAAATATGTGTAGGTAATACCTTGTGTTAAAAGAAATACGATGTCAAATATTTGTAGTGTAATTTAAAAAAAAAAGATAAAAATAAATATATTTCAAATGAATTTCTTTAGCATATGAAAGTTTGCAACAAACAAAACAATAAAAAACAAATATCAAAAATTAAAAAATATTTCGCAGTTGTCCTTGTAATAATTCACAATAGGCTCTGTGAAATATCACATTTATTTTTGTGACATTTAAAAAATATCAGTAAAATTTCACAACGGACTTTGCGACATTACAAAAACTGAGTATAATATATTTCACAACAAGCCTGGCAAAAGTTAAAAACATGCATTAAAAAATTTCACAATGAACTTTGCCACATTCCCCTATATCCTTTGCGCAATAAATAAACAGAAATATAGGCGCCTGAACTTCTCTGAAGATTCTCGAGCTTCGATTTAAAAAGAATTTCTATGAAAAAATTTCATTCGTCTCTCAAGAGCAATGCAGAGCCAGGCCTTAGACACTTGTTCTGATAACGAGAACGTTTCACAACAAAAAAATAAGTCTCCAAAAGAAAAGGTCGAAACTAACAAATCAGAGCACAACACCAGTTCCGAAGAAGAGTCTACGTCTCGCCAGCGGTGGAAAGCGCATGCGACAGCCACCCTCAACAAAGTAAAAAAAATCAGATTTAAAAACAGACTCGCCGGCGTTGTGCCTCCTCCCTTAGGGGATCATTTCCGTCAGGATTTCTTCATGCATCCTGTTCGACGGTTAAATCACCCTTATTCAAGTTCTGGTTCTGAAGAAGAATCAAATTCTCCGCCACCAGGAGAGGATGCTCCACCCAATTCCAGGGTTAATTTTCAGGCGGCTCAGCAAGGAATTCTTCCTGTGGCCCAAGATTTAATGCAACAACAGCAGCCAGTTCCACCACCGGAGAAAACATGTTTTCACATAGTGATTCAGAAGCCACAAAAATTTAACGAAACAGAATTAAAAAAACATAAAGCCGAGTTGGCCCGAAAAAGAAAACTACCCAATTATGTTCCCCGACCCCGAGGAAGACCTCCGAAAGTACAAGTCAGGGTTCCTATTCACAAACCAACAATTCGACTACCATCTCTAGCCCCGCAAATAAACCTCAAATCGCCTGTAGCACCAACCGCTCTAATAGATTCAGAAGCTCAAACTCTAAGAGCCATAAGCCCGGGCCACTTAAGGATTATTTCGAATCCTGGGCTGCGATTACCAATGCAACATAACTTTTCATGGAAACCTGCCTTACTTGGTCCAAGTGCAGGAAGAGGAAAACCTCAGATCAGCGGAAAAGGGTACGTTTTGCCTCTGGCGAGCTGTCGGCCCCCTCCACAATCCTCAACTGCGCCAGCCGCCACCATAGCAGAGCGCCACTGCACCAAAGCCTCTTTTGCAGGTGAGAGGCCCATCACAAGGTCAATATCTAGAGTGACTAACAAAGAGACAATTCAAATCGCTCACCACTCCAGGAACAATCCTATATTCCGGCCTACTACCAAGTCAACTCCAACTGACATAAGTTCTGAAACTACTCAATACACAGCATTAGAAGGAATTGTAAGTTTTTCTAAACCTCCTGCTCCTCCTTTAGTTGAAGATCAATGTAATTCTTTCCGCCTTGAGCAACCAGCTTTTCAAAACCAGAACAAAGGAGCTGAGCAATCATTGCCACAAGATCCTTGTCCACAACTTTCACAACCTCCACAAGCTCCACGCCCCCCTAACATCTTTGTGGAGGCCCCTCAAGAACTTACAGAATGGAAGGACCCAGATTGTCATTCTGTTTTTACCCCTAAAGAAATGTGGGAAATGGGAATCGCCCAAGTTGCAATGTTGGGATTACAAAGGACGTTCCAAAACCTAGTTGCAGATCCTGAAACTAAATTTCCTCGAAAGGTTATCTTCGGTCATGATCCTGACTTCAATTCCATCATGGGACCAGCGTATACTAACGTAATAGATAGAAATACACCCATATATTCGTTCAGAAATTTGATGCGTGTCCATATCAACAATTTAAATGCCCGGTTAATTGCACACTATCGAGGTAGAGTACTCTTTAGGCCAATTGTAATTCCTGAAGGTCAACGTCTTGACTTTATTACTCCTATTATTCCACCCATCAATCAGTTATATAGAGCCCTAGCTCCCGATGCCCCTTTACCAACACACTCACCACCAAATGTCCCACCATCTCTTCCATCAGTCTAGGATTACCCAAGGGGGTGGGGGTCAGTCTGTTCGTTTTAGGACCTACATTTAAGAAGATGGGATCATAGTGTTATGCTCACGAATAGTACTTCTGCCTGACTTGGTGAACGGAGAAGATTTGTTACCAGCTCAGCGTCACCACTCACTATTTGTGATTCGTGGTGTCATGAATTAAAGTGCATATAACTCATAAACGGTTCAGATTATATAACATCAAAATGTAAATAAATGTAAGTCACTTTATTAGTTATTAATTGCGATGCATGCAAAAGCTGTATCTCAACTGGATTTCTAAAAATTGATTAAATGCAAAAATTTTATCAAAAAAACGAGGGAAAAAAGTATTTGTGATTTTGGATTTTTTTAAAACTAAATCTATTTAATATCTGGTGTGAGTTCCTTTCGCCGCCAAAAGCTCCCAATTCCTATTCAGAACAGACTTGAATAGCTTCTTTGTGAATTCAGAGCAAATCATCTTTAACTCTTTTTATTGGACAGTGATCAATTTGGATGTGTTTTTTAGTATAAGTTTAAGCTGAATTTCGGATATTTTAATTCAAAATATCAATGTAAAATTCTTTAGTCATGGTTGTGGGGACATAGACTAACGTTCTAACTCCGTGAGCAGAAAAAAAAGCCCCAAACCATTACGCTATCTCAAAAACACAACGAGCTAACTACATGGTGAAATTCTGTTAACGTAGGACATTTAAAGGGGGTTACACACCTCATTCGTGCTTAAATGTAGATGTCACATTGCCAGGTGTAAGGGCTTTTCCAGGGTTTTTTCACACTCTTTGAACACCTTTGACACCAGATTGGCAGAATTTGGGTTAATCGGACTAAAGAACATTAATCCATTGATGTGGTCCCCAAGAGGTATGTAAGGCCCTTCAAATGTCCCACTTCCTACACCACGAATCACAAATACCTATTTCCACTGTGTGTATATAATTATGTCGTAGTCCAAAAGAAGTTTAGTCCACAAGCCGCAGATGCTTTTGGACTAGTCCAGAAGACGTTTTCGTGGAATTATTGCGTATGACCAATTCGGGCTCCATATAAAGGAATTTTGCCCAAAACTAAATTTAAATCAGTGTGTTAAGGTGGACTTGTTCATAGGAAAACTCAATCAGCTACATTGCACGCATACATTACCCTATATATTTATAATGAGATACCACTTTTGTGATTTTGGGTCTTGTGGTCTAGTCAACAGCAAGTCATTGCAGCTGGTGGACTAAACCGCCTGTGGACTACCACATATATATTGGCAATGATACAGTCAGTGTAATATAAATCATAGTTATATTTTGAAATTTTATGTATGCCTATATAACGGGGGTGGACCTACGAGTATTTTATGAGGTGGGCAGAACCGGCAATTAATATTAAAGTGACAGTAAAGTTGAAAGTATCAAAACGGACCATTTTCAAAAATTTGATTTCAGTATAGCTGTGTAAAATATAAAATTGCGTGAGATAAATTTGCAAAATGTTAATTACCTTATTTTTGAATGTGAAAAACGTTCTATAGATATTAAATTGCTTTTGTACATTGATTAAAATGCTCAATCAATGTACATGTTTTTAAAAATCAACCGTTTTTAAGAAGTTCTATTTACGTGTTTTAAAAAGGTCAAAATATTCTATATACAAGTATTTTAACACGTGCAATATGTTTTATATAAAAATTTGTGAAAAGTGTAAAACATTCTATTTTACAGCTTTTAGAGAAGTGTATAATATTCAATTTCGCGGTTAAAAAAACGTAGAATGCTCAATTTAGCTCAATGCCACAACTATTTATTTTACTACATGTACAAATTAGGAGGAAACTTGAATAAGTAATTAAATACATAGAAAAAAAAGTTAATGTATTTAGAGGATTTTTTACACGGAATTATTTGTCGGCAGAATTTAATTGCTGCTACGACCTTGCACTGTGAGCAACTAGAACTAATTCTGAATCAATAATTAGGGTCCGTGGTTCAGCCTAAACTATGATAAGTGTTTGCAAATATGTGATATGTTAACACAAAAAAGGTTTTGTTTTAGCAGCTCTTTTCTATTAAAAATACTAGACGCTTCTCCCAGTGCCTGATATTGAGCGTGGACTTATTTTCAATATACTCTGTAGGTTACAATGAGCAGAAAAAACATTCAGCTGAGTGTTGTATTTGCATATTTCTGTGATGTTCATTGGCGGACTGTTGCTTTTGCTATGATTTTGGCTTCTAAGTGGCACCTGGGACCTGCAAATTACAAGTTTAAAATGGCTTGAAAAATTGCATTTAAATTATTTTAAAAATTTAGCCTATCAAATCTTTTAAATTTTTTAAACAAATTATAATTCTTAAATTTTAAGAAACCGTGCAATTGATTTTTCTAAATTGGCGTACCTCATACGACGCATCATTGATAAAACTGCATAAATGTAGTAAACCATTAGGCAGTCCTACGTGAGTATAAATCCTGCCTGAAACGCTAGCATGTAAAAGTAAAGAAGGCCAGTAAATGTCCTCATGCCCATTGGCAGATCTCCCACATCTGGCATTAACGATGTAAGAAGATGAAGTTGACCAGGTGATCGAATGCAAGCAGCAAAGTAATAAATTGACGTAAAAAACCACAAAAATCCAATCCCGTTGACAAACCTGATTGCATTTCTGTTCCCATGGCTGTTGTACGTGTAATTATTCTTGGTCGTCTAAAACAATATAAATTTATACAGGAAATTATATAAGAAATTATTTTATAAACTAAAACAATTAATTACTAACTACTCAGGGCCGGATAATGCGGTCAGCGTAGGCAGCCCTCGTTGCTTGGATTATTAGAAAAACATGTAAATAGAACATTCTACACATTTCAAAAATTATTATATATGAAAAATTATTTTAACTTTTTAAAAAGCTGCAAAATAAAAGTTTTTGTACATTTAAAAAAGATGGAAATAGAACATTTTCCAATTTTTTCAAAACATGTCAATACAACATTTTATACTTTTCTAAAACATGTAAATAAAAAGTTGTAGCACTTTTGTGAAACATGTAAATAGAACATTTTAGCACTTTTCTAAAACCTGTAAATACAACATTTTGCTTTAATGCAGAAACAACATTTTGCTTTACCAAAGAAAATAATCAAAAATATCAAAATAGTGGTTTTTGAATTGAAACAAATTGCTGCCCAGAAGCAATTTCTTCGTCCAGCCCTGTAACTACTCCTTTTAAAATATGGAATTACCTTGAAATTAAGATGTGACTTTTTCGAAACTATTCAGACATTCATGAATAACATGATGATGCTTAATTTCCACAAAGTGCATACGGTTCATAAAAATCAAGAGCGTTGTCACGTAGACTGCCTTAAATTTTAAAGCCGTTGGAATTTCTTTCGACTGTAGAGCCTGAGCACAGCGGAAAACCAAAAAAAATTCGTACGTGATGGCAATGCAGAGTTGAAGATAGTACAATATGTTGTATTGCATCGACGGGTTGTAGCAAAACTGTCTTGCCTTTCTAATCTAAGAATAGCGACTTTTTCCAAGGACAAAGTGGCCTACATAGAGGAGTCTTCCTAACTTGTCGATAGCTCTATTTATTTCTAAGCATCTTGCTAGTTAAACAGAACAATTTAATTCTGTTTCGAAATTTAACTTTATATGTGAATTTTCAATGTACTTTCTTTATGCTTTTTAGATGCTGAGCCTAAGCATCTATTGTAATGGTCATGTCCATCCGTCCGTCCGTCCGTCCGTCCGTTGGCCGTACACAACAGGTCACAGGTTACAACCGATTTTCTTTAAAAAAATAGTATACGACCACAAAAGCGACTGGGCAGGTCTGTATGGTTTTTTAGTTGTAATTAATCTAACCAGTTATCCACAATAAATTAATTACTGGACCTATGTCAGAAATTTGTAAAGTTAAGAGGCTAAAAACGGGTGAACCAAATAGCTGAGGGAACTGAAAGAGGCGGCTGGCAAAGATAATGCTGCCATTGTTTGCATGTAAAATTTATCCTTGCTAGCCTTCTATTTCAGTTGTCGCTACTTTACATACCTACCACTGAACAAACGTATTTAGGTACGATCGGCGTACGCTTCTCACTCTTAGCATTTCCTTCCGTGAGCATAAATACCATACGAAATTGAATGTTAAGGTGCGTTCATAAGTGATGCCATCTCAATTGATCAATTTATCCTTATACATTGTGAGAGACCGTCTGTTAATGACGTCTTTCAAAAATATCATAATTTTAGGTACCCCCCCTCCTCTTTTTAATTATTTACCCATTTTTAGATGCTAAGCACAAAATGACGTCCTTCAGTGTTATAGATATTCAGGGATCGTCTATATTGACGTCCTTTAAATTTAATAGTTTTTAGAACCCCCAGTACTAATTTTAAATGTTTTTCCATTCTATGTTGACTACATGTCACGGACTTACCTATATGTGTTATAGATATTTAGGGATCATCCATAATGACGTCGTTCAAATACTATAGTTTCTAGTATCCCCAGTGCCAACTTTAAACTTGTTTCCATCCTGTTTTAACTACATGTCACGAACCTAACTATAATTATGTGTTAAAGATATTCAGGGATTTTCCATAATGACGTCATTTAAATATCATAGTTTTTAGGACCCCCATTGTTAACATCAAAATATTTTCCAAATTATTTTTAACTGCTTGCCACGTACATTCGTATAAAGCTTATTGATTGTAGGGACGGATCCATAAATGACGTCATTTGTTGATTATGCAATTCTCAAAAATATTCCAGCGTTTTTTAACTACATGCTACGTACTACTATATAGCTTATTGATGGTAAGGAAGCCTCCATAAATGACGTAATTTGTGAATAGTGTAATTTATAAAAAAACTTTCAGCTATATTTAACTACATGCTACGCACATTCTTATGTCTTATTGATTGTAGGGGAGCTTCCATAAATCTTATACCACTTTCAAACGTAACATAAATTGTCTTGCGCATTTGCTGAAGCTCAGCATCTACTTCGGGCCCGCCCACGGTCGACAAATCTGGCGCGAAGCGCCAGATTTTTTTCAGAACGAAAGAAAACTAAGCCGTCTGAGTTAGGACACTGTTATTGAGCAAAGGCAGAAAATAGTATAACCTTGTGGCACTGTAGGGAATAAGAAGGCAAAAACAAGTAAGTTTCACAACATGTTGTTTACCTCTTAAAAAAACTAAAATTCTTAACCATATATTTCAATAAAAATATAAATGCTGAAATAGGACCTATGTATATTGCATTAAAATCCATCGAAGACACATTCCGGTTTTAGTCAATATAAAAACCTAAATAATATATTACCTTGACTCACCGCAGGAATCCTATACATTTAGTCCTATGTCCCGTGTCCGAAAGTATTTTGTACAAATTGCAGTGTCCAGATGTGTGTGCATGCTGCCGAAGTTGCTATGTTTGAAATGTATTTTGGACGAAAAATATAATTATTTGCATTAATAAAAGCTTTATATTCATGCTATTATATTTGAATGTAAGAATCGGACACATATCATTTAAACAGATTTATTCGTACATAAAGCTTTCAAACAGAGGTATTAGTACATAATTACATCTTTCAAACATAATTATAGTGATTTGTACATAGAACTTTTGAACATATAGTTATACGTACCTAAAGCTTTCTGAGTTATTGGTATATACAGCGTTTCAACATAATTATATGTATTTGCACAAAAGTACTTTTGTTAACACAAAATTTGGTACACACATACTTTCGTAAACACAGAATGTTTTGCAAAAAACTGTTGTTAACACGGAATTTTGTGCAGTAGAATTTCGTAAACCCAGAATTTCGTACACACATACTTTCGTAAACACATAATTTCGTGCAAAAAACTTTTGTAAACACGGAATTTTGTATATACATACTTTCGTAAACACAGAATTTCCTAAACACATACTTTTGTAAACACCTAATTCTGTGCAAAAAACTTTTGTTAACACATAATTTCGTGCAAAAGACTTTCATAAAAACGGAATTTCGTGCAAAACAATTTCGTGCAAATAGGTTTTGGAGATATGAAGTGAGACCATACATGTATAGCAATGTGCATACATAATCACGTATAATTACTAAGTGCGCATATCAAAGCATCTTAATTAAAGTATTACCATTAACAGACGGCTTTGAAACATACACACAAATATTTTGCTAAATTAAACTTTCGGACTTTATCACGTATTCATATAATCTTTCTGTAATAATCTTCAATTTGAGGTGGAACTTAAAATGAGTGGAAAATAAAAATAATAAAAATTAAACGTGAGTCATAGCAGTGTAAAGTTATTGGCTTTTAAATACATTTCATTATATTTATAGCAGTGGTCAGACATGTGAATAGAACAACATTGGTAAGCAAGAAACATAGTACATATATCACTTGACAACATATCTCTGTCACGAAACTAAACTGGAAAAACAACTGACTGAAGCAATGTCAAGTAATCAATATTTCAACCATGTTTTCACATATTTGTTATAAAAGGCTTTAATTATTTTTAAAATGCCCACAGAACCATGCTAAAATCCATAATTTCGAAACATATTCTAAAAAGTGAAGAAATACATGTTGCGAAATAAAAATGCACAGCTTAAGAGGGTAATACTTTCATATACAAAGCTTATCGTTAGAAAAGACGAAGTTTGTTAGCTATTTAATACTGGAATTCAGTGCAATCTTTGTTTAAGTGTTGAGTGGTATCTTGTTCCGTGTGCTGTTTTATCTGAAACTAAAATAAAGGCAAGTACTTTTATTTGTTAGGTGTAAAAATCCTAATTCTTAGAATTTTAAATGTACCTAATTGTTTTCTAGCTATCTGCATATTTTACGTGATTTTTACATTCTTCAACGTAATTTGTAACTATATTAATTCGTAATAATATCAATGTTTAGATGCCAAGGTAGCATTTATTGGTCTGGTGTTTGCTGTCTGTCTGTCTGTTCGCATGGCTGTTGGTCGCGCGCTACAGGTCGCATTTTTGATCCTTTTGAATTTATTTAACTTCTAATCGCCCAGAGAAGCTAGGTTGAAATGAGGTATAGTTTTTGGTTATTATTGAAGTAATAGTTTATTCGCAATTATAAGTTAAACTGACCAAGAATTAAATAAATTATTTAAGTTAAAAAAAAGGGCTAACAATATATGAAAGGTGCATACGAAGCTGAGAGCTTGTCAATTTTTGCAATTGAAAATACATATGGAACATTTGCACTGATATCCATTACAAGTAAATGCACTGCTGACATATGTACGTCCAAATGGCAGACTGGTATAGTGGTCGCGGGTATGGGACTGCAATGTCAAATTGAAAAATATGCGTTCTCATAACGAGGGTTTACTTTTCGAACACTAGCTCAGGCATTCGGAATTCACCTTCCTCACCATTTTACGGAATCAACTTCAAAATGTATTCTAACCTATTCAAACTACATGTCTTGAATTTACCTATATATTATATAGATATTCAGGGAACGTCCATAATTACATCCTTCACATTTTATAGTTTCAAATACCCCAATTTTTAACTTTAATTGTTTTCCAACCTATTTTAACTACATGTCAAATATATACCTTTATTGTATATATTCTTTATATAATTATAACTTCAATAATAACGAAAAACTATACCACACTTCTCTCTTGCTTTTCTGGGCTATCAAAAAATTTTAAATTAGGAAGCTTTAAAAATGCGACCTGTTGAATTCAGGATATAACTAAACCCCAACTTGTAAGGCAGTTAGATCGTAGTCACAATCAAATTACAGCGTCATATCTATGTGCCCCCTTAAGAGTTGATGCTCATTTTTAACCGCAGTAATAGTTATTGGAAAAACAGAAATCAATAGCAAATCACATGTATAAAATAGAATATTTTCCATTGCTTAATTCATTTGCAAATTCAGCCCTATTCCATGCTCACCTTTATAAAAGTTTTTGTAATATACAATAGGCTCAATCAAAACCTAGCGATGTTTACCAAAACTACCCTTAAAGGACTAAAAACCTTCTTTAATCTCCAATACACCCTTAAAGTTGGGCCGTTTGTTTGGAATGATTCTTTCCGACCAAGTATTAGTATTGCAACTTCCATTGGTCACTGGTTAATGGTGAGTATGTCAGTCCTCTCAATGGCCTGGTTAGATAGTTGGAATGTCTACAACCTGTGCACTGGTTTGCTACACTCAGGATCCAACCGACCAATCAGTACTCTCGTCATTGACTATACACTAACCCAATGGTTTGGGACCCTCAACATCTTCGCCTTCAACATTTACGCAAACATGAGGCAGATCCGAAACTTTGTCAACAACTGTTTGGAATTCAATCGTGAAGCAGCAAGTAATAATACAAATAAATAATTTATCCCGTCTATGTTTACTATGCAATAAACTAGTATTAACTTAATTAAATTTTGTAGTAATTCTTATAACAGAAAACCCATAGTACTTAACAGAAACTACATATTATATAGACCTAATGTTCAAGTAGATGCTCGCATCAGGTCTCACTAGTTAAATGCTGTTTCTTTGGTATTTTTTATCTAGTTGAGTTTATGGGGACGCCAGAGCCTACAAAAAATGATGGATGTGACAAGTTTATTAGAATGATGCTCATTGCTTCTTTCTGCTGCCCGGTGCTGAGTGTCATGCTATTCATGATGTTTCCATTCAATACAAGATACTGCTATCATTTTCTTACGCTGGACAAAGGATACACTGTCGCATACTTTCTGTATGCTTTGTGGGAATACTATATACATGTTGCAATCTGGTATCCTTGGCTTTTGGTGTTCTTCATTTTATGGACGTATATGAAAAGCACAACTTACTGGCTGCAGAAAATCAAGTAAAATTTAGTAATGAAATCAAAGCAGTGCCTGCACGTACTTGCAAAGCTTTAAGTGTGAACCTTGAAAATGTATTCTAAGGACAGTACAAATTTCAAATATTCTTTATAAAGTCCTTAACTGCACCCTCCCTATGATAGTTTGAAATTTTAGAATGACGGAAACATTTTAATACAACTTTTCATCGTGGACACGTCTTATTCAGATTTCAGATTTAGGCAGCGTTATATGTACGTTACTTTTAAGCGACATGTGTAGTGTTTTGATTATAATATTTTATGATGTAATGAAAATTAACTTTATTTTATTAAATACGTTTTCATCAAATTATTCTAGATTTGGGGAGAACACAAGATTCACTAATAATCCAAAAAACGTTACTCGCATCTTTAGAAGGCTTCAAGTACTGAACAAGCAATTCAATGCTCTCCTTGCTCAAGTGTTTCTCCCAGTATTCGTCCTATTTAATATTTCAAGTCATGTTGTCGTCAATATGATTACCCTTAAACTGCATGATTCCCTTCCTTCACTCTACTACTGCCTCTTTCCTCCCTGGACAGTGGTCTGGTTAGTAACTGAATGTGTCATGTACACGAATCTTGGAGGGGTGAATCATGCGTCACTCAATTTTGTCCAATCATGGACGACTGTCGTTGGGAAGAGTGGAAGAAAAATATTTAGGTCATTTCTTTCATTAGGAATCCAAGTTGGAAGTCTGTACATCATTCAAAGGGCCACTGTTCTATCCCTGTTAATGATTATTGTCGACTTCACTATAAATTCCCTGATTATATTTCAGGAATCATAAGTTTAGCACACCTTTATACATATGTACTCATAACACATCCTACAATTAGTAATAACGTAGTTTTGTTAGTTGTAAAATTAAATAAGGGATAAAGAACCCCGCGTACTATTATAAAATACTTCATATGTTAAAATTAGTGGGCTGCATTGTTTGACTATATGCCTATTATTGTACTAGCAGATCTGGTAACTGTAACATTTTGTATATAATAATAATACTATTAATTGTTCATCAGGTCGATTTAACTGAAGTTCATACAGCCAGACTCAACCAGTCACTGTGGGTGAGAAAATAGGAGGCTACCGCGCTAGATCGTCTCAGTCTTTGTACCCTTTCACCTATTTCCGTCCCCTCCTTCACAGTAAAGGAGTCCAATTCCCTAGGCCCCCACAGTAAGTAGTGGTCACTAAGGTGAACCGAAGGAGATCCGGTTTCAATCCACCATCCAGTGACGTTTACCGTACAACACCGAGCCGTAAACGATTAGCAGCGGCCGAGGATCGAAGCCAGGTCTGAGACTGTAAATTTTGTTACAGTAAGGTAGTATACATGCAGACTATAATGTGCATTTTAAGAAAATGCCCTTTTAAAATTAACACCACATTTAGTTAGAACACATCGTTCGACCGTATACATGCACACCACAAAATGTACTTTAAGAGTACTATATATAAAGGAGGTCTGGAAAATAATATATACTCATGTGGAGTTGCGCATGCCCTCCAAGCTAATGGCAGATTTTAGCGTTAAGACAACCCTATGCAAGTGTGCTTATTTTTTTGCTACATTATAGAATAAGCGCACTTTTCAGCGTAATCACGCATTTCAATCTGTATACATGCACTTGGAAATGTGTGGTTATAAGAACATAATGTACATTATAGACTGCGACTGCATGTATACTACCTTAGTCTGCAGTCCTAACCGTTTACCCAAGCACGCCTGCTTGTATTTACTATTTTAGGACTTTAAAGGTTCCAAATATACGTTGTTTCACACATAAAAAGCAATTAACATGTGTGTTGTGAACTCAACTTGACCCTAAGACTGACCCTGCCTAATGGCACTCACTAGTATGTAGTAATGACAAATGACATGGCGGCCATAGTATGAATCCGATGATTGCAGGTTCTAAATTAATAATATTACTTACGAATGAGAATCAAAATAAACAATTACCACAATAATGACAACACGAACTCCCACACAATATATATCTGACTTATTTTTATTCAATACTATTAATTGAACTGAGATTCAAACTCGGAATTGAAATTGAAATGAAATGGAAATGGAATGAATGAACACAATAGTACTGTTGATTGAATCACTAAATTAATTGTACTAATTCAAACCCTAAACGTTTAAAAAACGTATAACATATTTAAAAGGTGTTCAGATGTAATAAATATTAGCAAATACGTGTAGATTTAAACAAATTTCCTGTAATGCGTTTATTATTTTTTGGATTTCCTTATTTTTGTTATTTATTTTTCGTTTCATAGTGTAAATCAACTAATGGAATAGTTATATTTTATGAGCAAGTCACAATGTCTCACGGTTTTTCAGATTGTCCTGGAATTTAAAAATATATTAGGAGGCTTCTTGTTGTGTGTGAAGGAGTAGGGGCTTACAAGGTTTCAGCACTTTGTGTTTTACCTAATGCAGAGATATTTTCACAATTATAGTCATTTTTAAATCAGTAAGTAGTAGGTGGGCTGATATAGGAACTCTTTTAGAATAGCTTACAAACATCTTCTTAAGCAACACACAAACGTCAAAATTTAATGGTTTTAAGCCATATTTTTTCAAATTTATCCTTTGCCTCTTGTCAGACTCAATTGGACGTTTTTTAACTAAAGCTGCTAGACAAAAATAAAAGCCATTTCTAATTTGTGACATGCCCCTGCTACATGGTTACATTTTAAACAAAACAATTGCTACAGATTAAGAGTTGACAGTTGTTTTTGCAACCTTGTCGGTCTAGTTTGAGCTTTGCTATTTTTGTTACAGTGCCAAAGCTACAAAAATCTCCAGCGAGTTCTCAAAATCTCTTCACAAATTATCTTGAGCTCCAGATTTTACATTTTAACTAAACAGGGCTCTAACAATGGTTGATTTTACATGGAAGCCGCCAATTTCAACAAGTTAGGTCTACAAAAATCAGGCTATTTATAAATAGTAGGGACCTGAATTAACTCGACTGCATTTTGCATTGCTCGGTCACAATAGCTCACTAAAGTTTTTAAAAATTTTGATATTTTGCCACTTCGGTCCTTCTGCAATTCTTGTCAGATTTTGATAAAGTTTTGTTTTTTATGATCCTTAAGGTTTTTTCCAAAAAGATGTTTTAGGATTTTCCAAAATTAAAACTTTTACATTTTTTTGAAAAATTTCAGAGAAAAAAATATTTGTGAGGCTTAATTTTAAAGACCAATGTTTTCGAAAATTTGCAAAATTTTAAATTTAAAAAAATCCTCAAATTGCTTTTTAGAAAATAGTCTAAATGTTAGAAAACATCCGTCGAAATCAGATAAAAACTGTGGAAGAATAAGGGCGGCAAAGTATTAAAGTTTAAATTTTTATAATTTTTGGCTGGCTATTATGACCGAACAACGCAAAATGCAGTTAAGTTACTGTGGACTTATACTTATAAATAGCAGCCTGATTGTTGTAGACATAACTTATTGAAATCGACGGGTTCGACCATTCCTTGGTAGGTCTCTTTAAGTTTATTTACAAACTAGGTACGCAAATACTTTTTCTAATATTTTTACTGTATATATACTATATATGTATCCACAAAAAAATTTACTTTGCTAATTATGTTAGGTCAGTTATTTGCTGCAACAAGTTAAAGCTTTTAATTCATGCCTAGCCTATTATTTCCTTGTTCGTATTTATCCCGAGTTTTTATTGGATTTGTATAATAAAAAATGTTGACTGATCTTTGTTGAAGTTTTTACGCAGCAAATTAGGTTTGTTTTCATTATTAAAAGATGTAATAAGCGGAGTAACTCAATTGCAGTTTTAAATAATTATGAATAAATAGTACATAGATTGTAGTTTTTTTAGTTTCAAAATAAGAGCGTATTGGGACTTGTCCTATGGCTTTATTATTTATTCATTCTCATCAGTTCAATATATTACAGAAAAATGTTTGAGGAGTCCCACTCAAGTGACATTATTGCATAATTGTTATTACAATCGTAAAACTAATTTTATAGTACATGGTATATATATATATATATATATACATATATTATAAGTTATATTTTATTTTTGCAGATAATGCAGTTATTTACTACACTGTCGTATTCTAATTTGTTAAAATGCTGGAGCATTCAGCATAAAGAATAATAATCTGTCTTGTAGAGTAATTTTACAGATTATTAACATAATAGTTATATAAAATGCATAATTTGCTTAAGTTATTGCATATACAATATTAGCATGTATTGTTGGTCTTTATTACATATATAGGAGCAAGGATAACATGTTTCGTTGAGTTTTGTAGGTATTAAGAAATAATATTTATATTCAGTATTAAAATGAGATAATGTGTTGAATCGTATTGCAAAGTGCATTTAAGGCACAAATTACCGTTTTAGTTTCGTTTAAATTTGCTGATTAAGTAGTAGGTGTTTTTAAGTTCTGGTTAAGGTTTGTGCAGGGTGTCCTATATCGTGTACTGTGGTTGTAACTTGTATAATTTGGGTCTTGTACGCTGTTTTGATACTTCCCATGTGTCGATGCGTCCAGTTTGTTACAGATTTAAAAACTGTTGTGACAGTAGTATCTAGCCGCGTAATTGTTGTCAGTCACAATAGGTCGTGAGCCACTTATAAAGGTTCTGCAGTTTTGGGTTTTTTTTTTTAGGTTTTCGAATGTCGTACTGGTCGAAAATAAGTAAAAGTTTCTTGTGCCGTCCGTAATATTTTATTGTAAATATTTTTAGTCACACAGTCTAGTTTTAACCTTTATTTTTTTACAAATGCATTTTTAATCAGTAGAGCTAAGTTCAGCCTATTTTAGTTCAACTTTTAAGTTAAACTAAAATAGGTCTGCATCTGCTGCCCATAATTTTTCCCATTCTTTTAGCGCTGTGGTACTTAAAATTGGCAACTCGAATTTGTTTCATAATATTTTGCAGGTCTGTGTGGAGCTTTGTTTGATCTTCATTTTGTTCTGTTACACCACAAATGACAATAAACTGCGAGTTGTTGTTGCTTTTAGTTTGTCTTAGTTCAATATTTGTTTTGTCTTTATCACATGTTTCAAGCTGAGTTGGATTTAAAACTAATTTGTCGTGGACTATTTCTCTGCTCCTATTTGGAAGTTGATAATGAAGCTTTAGTTGGGATATTTGTAACTGAGTTTTATTTGTGCGTCTAGTTTGGCGTTTTTTTGTTTTGCTCTGAAGTCGTAAGTCTCTTCTCTAGTTTATTGACTTGTGTAATTAATGGGTTGACAACCCTAATAGCTTCTTTCTTTAAGAATTTTAATTTTTTTGTAACTGTTGTGATCCGTTTTATGATTGGATAAAGTATTGATTTTGCTACTTCTAGTATTTCTGCTATTTCTTTCTGCACACCTTGTATATCGGAACACACGTCGTAAAAGCTCGCGCTCAAAAATGTTTAATAATATGTAGTGTATGCATCTGGATCGTAATAATCACTATCCAATTCTTTGCTTTAATATGACATTCTGCTGCGTTTACTATTTTTTCCTGCTACGTATTGCTCAGGTATATCCAAAAACTCAATATTTTTTACGGTTTTGGTTATTTTTGGTTTTGTCTTTCACGTGTTGTGTAAAACAATTTTACTATCAAATTAAATTTAAAATTCTGATTTGAATAGTAGTATTTTACTATAAGATATTTAATTTAAACTGGTTCTGCAATTAACATTTTACGAGCAATGACACAGTGCGACTGTATCGTTTTGCTTCTCAAGTGAGAATCTTCATAAATTGTATAGAAAACTTTATTCTAAAATAAACTTGGCACTGTCCTTTAATGAGGATAGCTATAACACTTAGTATACGGGACACACTTTTGTTATACATAATAATGTGATTTGAAGTTATTTTAACTGTAAATAGAAAAAATTAGGTAATGCTTGTAGAAAAGAGGTGATAAACACAAATTGGCACCAATTTCTGTAGGACTAACGTTACAATATCTTCAATAAGCGTCACTGGGATACATTAAAATTTCAAGAAGTCTACAAAGAACTGTATTAGTAAGCCTCTAGTGGCCACGTAAAGCCCAATGACCTGGATATCATCAAGGCCCAATTTCTGTCGAAAATACGAAATGCACGGTTCATAATAAGAATTTTTCTCCTGATTCATTGATTCTGCCTAATGTTTGTCATTTTGTTCCATTCTTACAGTAGGATCAAGAATGAATCCTTTTCGCGAATAGATGCCTATTTTGCACATCTGCACTAAATCACATGAGATCCAAGCCAATGCACAAAAAGGTGTGTAAACTGCGACTAGTTGGCGTTGTTAAACGTCACAGCTGTGAGTTCTGTGGAATTAAATTTTTTCAAAAAGTAGAAAAAGTGGTTTACAAAAGAAGGTGCAGTCAGCGTCCAGATGGTATAGTTATCAAACCTTTTAAGTGTCAGTTCTGCACTTCCTAATTTAACTCAAAACACACTACAACCACCCACGTGAAAATGCATGTAAACAGCAACTTAATGAACTTATTATTATTAAACCCTTTAAGTGTGACTGCTGCGCATTTAAATTTCCTTTTCAGTCTAATATAAGAGCTCACGAGAGAATATGCAAAAATTGTCCAAATAGACTCCAAATACAACCACATACGTGTCAATACTGTCAACCAAAATTTGCGACCAAATTTAAAAAAAAAACGAAAACGTTTGTCATATAGTTCAAGGTTAATAGTGTTAATGTTAGTGGTTCGTAGGGTTTATTAGTTATGTGGAAGTTTATAATTCAGCATTACCCCAAGCAGCCATTGCTAATTACATTTTCTAAAAACATGTAAACAGAAAATTTTGCAGTTTTTTAAAAAATAAAATTATTGACGCCTTTTAAAAACATATAAATAAAATATTTTCTACTTTTCTCAAAACATATAAATACATTTTGCTATTTTGTAAATCAAGTGAACAAAATATTTTTTACTTTTTCATAACATGGTTATACAACATTAAGCTTTACCAAACAAAATTTTTAATAATATCAAAAAGGTAGTTTTAGGATAAAACCAAATTGCTGCCTTAAACCAATCCCTTTGTCTGGCCTTGTGGACGATATAGGTAAGTTGTATATTGAATATAAATGAGAACTAAATAGAATAAGAACACTCCCAAATAATTTCTAAGCAGGTATTCAAAACTTTCCGAAAACTCAGGTTATACCTTTAAACAGCGAATGTTAAAAGTATGAAGGCAAAAAAGGCGGTTATAAAACATTGTATTGACTTAAGCTATGAAAATACAGTTGTATGTATTTACTTTTTAAAGTTGAAGTGTCAAAATAGATAAAACCGCTTGCGTCAGTATTTGAATCATATGTGTTTTGGCATTCTAATTTTAAAATTAAATTAAAATTGCCATTCATATTTAGATGATAAGTTTGAATTCAAATGTAACTAACTAAAAAAAATTCTGGGCAACGTGACGCCATACCTATTATTGTAAAATGTTGCGAAAGTCAACCTAAGAGCTAATGCATAGGGATGTCAGCACCCAAGACCCAAGACCCAAGCATTTCCGCCATCTTACCCAAGAGTAACCCAAGAGCCTTAGGTTGTAAAAACATTTTAATTTTTTTTGGGTATTTTTGATTTTTTGGGTATTTTGTTGTTAATTATATGTTTTAGAGTGAAATACAACTTTACTTGGGCAAGATAATGAGCAATATTTGCATAGAATGAATATTAAATTGTCGTATTTATTGTAGGTCCGCTTTATACTCATTATTGCAAAATTTAAATAGTTTTTTGGTACATCTAAATTCTTTGTCATTTTAGTTTCTGGTTTACTCTTACATAGAATTAGCTGATTCTACGATGTAGAAGTGAAGTAAACCCCAAAACTTAGTTAACTATTTTTTGAAGTTTTCTAATTCAGTTTTTAACGTTTTATTAAAATATGTGCAAAAATATATTTTATTTCTATTACGTCTTTGAAAACAAAATTGTCATTTAACTATTATTTATTGCAACTAATTTTGTAATACACATTTAAAAAAATAAAGAACATACAATATAGAGCAAGAAAGTTTCGTGAGTTTTCTGCATTATTAAATCAAACAAGCAGATAAAAGAAATATCGACGTGAAGCTCCAATTTTTTTGCATGTTATAACAATGCAAGACGATTTTAAGGTGCATTGAAACTGATCAGTAATTTTAACATCAAAACCTTGTGGTAAGTCTGTTAGGCAGTTTACTTTTATAAAACTGAATATGTTTATTCATGTAAGAAAACATATAAGGTTAACCTAATATTACATTATTTCAAATTTTCAGTCTAGAAAAGCTGTCCAGATGTTGCATCTAAAGAGGCTTGTTATATTATTTAGCAAACATTTTGTAGACTTAAACAAGAAAATGACTGCATAATTTTCCCTTAACCTAGTAACACAATGCTATCTTAAGCAGTGGTCATTATCGCGTAAAAAAAAGTTAAGAAATATTTATAAATAGCAATGCACTGGTACTGCTATCGTAGTAGTATTTGGTTCTATGTTTCACAGAAATGGCAAAGCCAATGCGCTACACTTTGTGGTGAATGATGGTCGCCTTAACTATGTACACCGTGTGGATGCAGATGGAATGATGAGGAATAGTAATGGCCGCCTCGCTGGTGGTTAACGTTCAGTTTGATTGCTAGGTTCTACTTTAAACTACTGAATCTATCGGTATGAACTACTGATGCTGGGGCACACAATAACTAAATGACGGACTAAGACACTGTATTTGGTATACTAACACTTGTTAGTAACAATACTAATAATATTTTATTAAATGGAATTTTGAAATTCGAAATAGAAATTGGAAATTAGAATGTGAGATGCGGACTGGAAGGTCAGTCTCGTCCCAAGCCTACACACTAACTGCCGTTTGGTTGTGGCACTCTACAGAAAATAAGAGAGGAAGAAAAGCTTTATAGCTCCCTGTAAGTCATGTGACTGTGTGGCAGTCACTGTCACAGCCTTTAGCGAATTTAAATCGCTACAACTCTCCACTCCTTAAAAGAACTTTTTACCATAAAAGTTACACGCTTTAGTTCTAATATTTAACCGTAAATAATAATATAACCATAACAATCATTAATTCATAACTGCAAATTCTACTTCAATTTATCACATGATTTCCTAAATTCCATACAATAAGTTATAATAAATGAATAATATAAATGAATACGTATAATTTTAATAATGCTGCTGCTGATTCTGCAGTTCCTTGCAAGCAAGTATCTTAGCATTTTGCCGCCCCCCTCGTCGCTTCGTGTTGATCTTTTTCTTCTTTTCTTGGGTCATCTGAGCTCGCATTTGTCCTAGAAATCTTAGTGGTTACTTCACTAGTGGTTACTTCACTGGTGGTTGAATCACTGGTGGTTGAATTATTGGTAGTTGAATCACTGGTAGTTGAATCACTGGTGGTTACTTTAATGGTGGTTGAATCTCCGGTGCTCTGTACAATAAGAAGAGTTCAAATTACATTTTTGTAATGATATTTTAGCTTTGCTTTTCGTAAACCCATTTCTGTATTTTATCTTGTTCGAATGTTTGATCTTGGTTGATATTTAGTTGTTCTATTAAATGATAAGCATTAAATATTAGGTATTTTAATCTTATTGATTTATTTGGAAATGTACTTCTGTACATAATAGATTAACTTTAAATTTTCAATGACAACAAGTGTCGTTAGTAATATTATTAAGACTTTAGTGGCTTCTAGCCAGCAAGAACGCGATAATTTACTTTCTTTTGTGGTCTGAGCTTTTTAGGTCCTGCTTTAGTCTAAATAGCATGATCAATTTTTGTCTGTTCATTTGCTGATCTATTGCTTTCAAAGAACGGTTTTAGGTCATTCACATGCCATTTTCTTTCATATTTTTTTTCTCATTGACCAGTCTGTGAGTCACAGAAGTAACTTTTTCAGCAACAGTAAAGGGTCCAACAAATTTAAGAGCACGCTTTTTAGTGATTCCATGGTCTGCACTTGAAATAACATGATTTCGCCTCGAACTTTTTGGTCAACCATATAAACAACATAACGATAGTGACGGTCATAAAATGTTCTAGCTTTACGCTGTGCTTCAATTTGATTGGACTTAACAGTGTTAATAATATCTGTGACGTTTACTGGAATAAGCTGCTGTTCGTCTAGATATTCTGACGGAGTTTGAAGGGCTCTATCAAATGGCAACCTTATTACTCTACAAAACATTATAAATGCAGCAGAAAAATTTGTCGTTGCTTTGATGTTTGTTCGCATTGATAATGCTAGGTTTTGCAATCCTCTAGACCAGAGTGAATGTTTCTCGTGTGTCAATTGTTTTAGTCCAAATTTTAAATCTCTATTTGCACGTTCTGCTTAGTTAGCCTGTGGTCTGTACCGGGGTGTATAGGAATGCTTGATCTACCACAGTGCTGTTAGTTTCTTCATTTTTTGGAAATAAATTGATTTTTGTTGTCAGTAATGATAATTTTAGGAGATCCAAACCGACAAGATATTTCATCTTTAAGTTTTTTCATAATAATTGGTGCTTTAGAATTGCTTAATGGAAATAATTCAACCTATTTGGATAGTTGATCAATGACAACTAATATAAATTGGTATCTTCTCGATCCACCATATAATGGAAGTGGTCCTACTAGATCGACGTAGGTGTTTTCAAATACGGAATTTATGTAATTACATTCTTGTAGTAGACCGGCTGCTTTTTGATGGTCATAATTTGCCTTTTGACAAATTTGGCATGTTTGTGCGTACTCTTTAATTTTATTGTTCATGCCTTTCCAAAAGACACGACATTTTATTATGTCCTGATATGCTTTTATACCCATGTGACCAGCAGTATTTAAGTCATGAAAATACATAAGCATTCTATGTTTTAAAGATTCTGGTAATACTGGTACTTGCATATTTGTGTTCTCTTGATTGTCTTGGACAGTTAAACCTTAATCAGGGGTTCTTTTGGTTGATTCGTGAGAATCTTTCAATTTGGTTCCTGGATTCTGTAATGTTTTGGCTCTGAGTTTATTAAAACCTTTTACAGTTTTATATTGAATTCCATCCTTCAACAGATAGGCTTTTGCTTCTATACGTTAATTTAAATCAATATTTTCCTCAGTGTCATGGCGCCTGGCACAAAGTTCCATAGTGCGATTCAATTTATTGCGTTTTAATTGTTCGCTCTTAAGTTCTTCAAGAGTAAAAATTTCTTCAAATAAAGCAATTGTTGGTAATTCAACCGTTCAGAATTTACAGTAATCTTCCCTTTCCTCATCAAGAGTAGACAGATCTGGATTCCGACTTAGACTATCTGCAATTTGATTCTGCTTTGCAGGTATGTGTTCAATTGTGTACTTCCATTCCTGAAGATCGCTGAACCATCGGCCTATTTTTCTAGATTTTGGTGCGTTGTTTTGCATGAATGTTACTGCTTTGTTGTCTGTTTGAATGATGATTTTCTTATTGAGAAGTTCTCTGAATTTGTTTAGTCCCTATATAATTGCTAACGCCTCTTTTTCACTGATTTCTAGCTTATGTTAACTGTCATTTAATAACTTGCTAGCACAAGCTATTACTCTGTGCTTTCTGTTAACTTGTTGAATTAGACAAGCTCCAAGTCTAATAAAACTCGCATCAGTACGCAGAATTATTGGTGACTTGTAATCGATTCCGGTTATTATTATTTCTTCTATCATTGCCTTTTCAATATCATTAACAGCTTTTTGGTGCTTATCTGTCTAATGAAATTAAACATCTTCTTTCAGTAGATTATATAATATTGCACAACGCGTGGAAAAGTCTTTGACAAACGATGCGTACCATCCTGTTAATCCCAAGAAACTCCTGACTTAATCTTTATTAGTTGGAGTTGGGTAATTTTGAATAGCTTGCACCTTTGCAGGAGACTTTTTACGTCCATCTTGAGTCACTACGTGACCCAGAAATTCTAGTTCTTGCTTTAAGAATTCTGATATCTCCATATTAATAGCTAGATTCATTTTCTTGAGTCGCTGAAAGATGAGATTGAGATGCTTTTCATGGTCTTTCAATGTATCCAAAAATATTATGAAATCATCAAAATCTATAAAACAGATTGAGTATTAAAAGTCTGCAAATCCTGTATTGATAGTCATTTGAAATGTTTGAGGAGCTGTACAGAGTCCAAAACTCATGACGATAAATTCAAAATGGCCATCTGGCGTTGAGAATGCTGTTATTGGTATACAGTTTGGATGCATACGGATTGGATAGTATCCAGATCTCAAGTCTAGCCTGGTAATCCACTTCTTTCTTGGAATCAGTCTCAACATTACCCAAATCTTTGGTAATGGCGCGGCGCACTACTTAGTAATCTTATTAAGTTCTCGAAAATCAATGCACATTCTTTTAGTTCGGTCTTTCTTGGGAACTAAGAGAGCGCAAGAATTATACAGTGATGTGGATCACCTAATAATTCCCATTTGTAACAATATATCTGTAGTTTTCTTTGAAATATTCCGTTTTTTTTCTGGGTAAAATCGTGGTTTAGCATTTGGGGTCTTATTTTCAGTTAGTTCGATTTTGTGAACTGCCAAAATTGTTTGATTAAATGATCTATCTTTTTTTGCAACTGTTAAGAATTTTAAAAATAAGATGTGGAGCTTCGAGTTGATCTCATCTAGTTGCGTCGTGAGAAGTTTTGGTATTGTTCAATTTAGATTAGGCTTTGACAATAATTGAAAATGCTTGTTGGGTTCGTAACTATAGGCGAACGTTTCTTTTTTCATATTAGGAATAATCCCATGACGTCTTATTGCTATATTTTCAATGATGCAGGAGAATTGCAATTTCGCCATGACTCCGAATTCTTAATTGATTTGGCGATTGCCAATTACGAGAGAAAGACTTACTTTGCCGATACGTTCAATGGTAGCAAAGTTTGCACACTTAAGAGGTTTTCCTTTTTTAGGTTGATGAAAATTTCGAATTTTCAGGGCTAGTGCTCTTGTGATTAAACAACGATTAGATGCTGTATCTAAAACAGCGCTGTAAGACTTGTTGTTAGATATGAACTGAACAATTGGTGGTCCAGATGGTTGTTGTGACAATATTGAGAGATGATACTTCGCGACTTCCATCTCCTCCTTTATTGGTTTACATACTGTTTATTGGAATCCTCAGTAGACTGTCGGTGTCGGTGGAAACCTTCATTTTAAAAAGACGTGCAAAGGTGAGCGTAGTGACCTGCTTCTTGACAAGTGTCACAGCTTACTTTCTTTTGACCAGCTTTGGTCATCATTATAACCACACCGTGATTGTTAGGACATTTTAAAGCGATGTGGCAAACACCGCTACAAACATAACATTAAACTTTAAATCCCGTGCTTGTATGATTATGGCTTTGGCTTCTGTTTCCTCAGTTGCTCAGTCTACCTTGATTATTTCCAATTCATGAACCTTTTTCTGAATCTAGTTTGACTTTTGAGTGTGTGTTGTTCTGACCTCCTTTTTCACTGCTTGTTATTTTATCAAAATCCGAGACATAATTTAGATTAAATTGTTTACTTCTGTAATTCCCTTTTCCTTAGCGTCCGCTTTAGAAATTTCCTCTGGGTGCACCTTGACCACGCACTGCTTAAGTTGAGTCATTGAAATTAGTACCATTAGATTTTCTTTGGTATTGAACAAGTTCTTTTTCAATGACGTCAACCGCTACGGCTTATTCTATCAATTTCTTAGGAGTCCATGGGTTGAGTTGTCACATCTGCTTCTTTATGTATGGCAACAGATCATTTAGTGCTCGTTTTGTCATTTTCTCAGTTGTCTCATTTGGATTGACCTGATGAGCGAGGTCCATCATAAACCATACATAACACTCTACTAATTTCGTTTCTTTGCGCTGTAAACTATGCAAAATTTTGACTCGTTTTTCTTTGTTTGCCTCAGTATCAAATTTAAAGTTGTTGTCCTCTCTAAATCTTGTCCAAGTAGCAGGCTTAGTGAATGTGAACCATTTCTTCTTTTTATTCTTAAGCATTGCGCCTAAAGACGGAAGCTAAAGGTCTTTAACCAAAGATAAAGCCTGGGAATAAGTTTCTATTTCATTCAAATAGTTATCGACTGTCTTGTTAGGGCTGTGAGATGGCACAGGAATTTTCAAGTTGAGTGGATTGACTGAGACGCGAAGGTTCTGGTGATTTCTGATATTTGAATTTTTATTTCTGGCTTGTGCGTCAGCTGCTTCTTTGCCCGCATTTTTATTATCCCCAGTACGTTCTCCTGCGTTCTCTGCTTGTCCTTTTTTAATTCCTTTTTCTTCCCCTTTTTCAAGTCCTTTAGCCTCACCTACTTGGTATCCTGCATCCCAATCCGCCTTGAATAGAGCCTCTGCATAGGTTTTGTAAGCTTGCGTTTGCTGTGGGTTCAACGTATTTAGAAAAGTTTTCAGAAAATCTAGTTGGTCACCTTTGTCTATACTTGAATCAGTAATGTCGTCATCAGATTTCTTTCTTGGTTTCCCTTTGTCTTTCCTATACTAACTTCTAGTTACTAGGTCAGGATGCTTTCTAATTTCTTCCCTTTTCTTGGCTCTAGCTTCTCGACTTTCACTTATAAACTTAAATTGCAGTTATATATTGATTCTAAGTAATATACGTATATTTACCTAGTGCTTAATTTATTTATCAAGGCTTTTGTTTGAGTTAGGTGTTTTTTTTTGAAGAAATAGTTGGCTTGGTAGTGTTATTTTCAATAATACTTGTTTGCATTTGTTACAGTTACGACATTAGTATTGAGCTATTCTTTACGTTCAATTCTTGAAGTTATTACCTTATGTCTAACTTGTAGATTTAGATTCCATAGGCATGTATTATTTATTCTTTACTTCTGGGCCAGAGAGTAAAATTTAAAGATTAGGAGCTAGCTGATTAGCTTTTTATTCTTTTGCATGAGTTTAATAACCTTAATTTGGTTTAAGTAGATGTGAGTCAGTTGAGTAATTTACAGTTTATACTATTTATTTAATGTATTTGAATACTAATAAGTAGGTACACTAGCGCTGTAGTTACCGCTTTAGATCCCTAGCGGACGCTTAAGAAACTAAGCTACCACTTGCAGTGTATAATTACTGAGTCATGTACGTTGGTTAACGACGCTCCAGCCCTCTAGCATACGCTTCAAGGACTTAGCAGCTACCTACGCTGTCCCAATTAGCAGACGCTCAATCATTTCAACGCTTTAACATACAATGACTCGGTGTAATAATCAGCTCTACTACCTCCTATTATATTCATGTAAGAACAATAACTTAACATCTACTTGGTATCTCAGAATCCCAATCCATTAGATATTAATTAACTTTTTAACAATAATAAAGTTTAATTTCAAAAGTTAATCATGAAATGTAATACATACCTTTTTAAGAAAGCTGCACAAATAGTATTATTAAGTTAATTTCTGAATTAATATTTAACTTGAATGTGGGACGGCTAATCAGGTTCCAAGCAAACGCTTTAGACCGTATTAGTACCTACAATAACTAAATGTAGCGAGCGCTCACAGCTTATTATTATTTGTGTTTTAGCCACGCTTCAAACAACACAAACCCACAATTTAATAATATATTTATTACGTGCAAAATTTGCTGATTAAAATTCTCTAAATTACTCTAATTTCAAAATACTCAAAACATAATATCGTTACTCTTATGTAATTAGTATATTTGTCACCCTTGCTTACGTAAATAGTTACTGTTGCTGATGACAGTGATGAAAATAATCCGGTCTCGTTCATCGTATTTTGCAGAGTTATTTTTATCCGATTATTTTGTAGAAAAGTCCTGTTCGCGGTCGTCATTTTTGTGGTGAATGATGGTCGCCTTAACTATGTACACCGTGTGAATGCAGATAGAATGATAAGGAATGGTAATGGCCGCCTCGCTGGTGGTTAACTTTCAGTTTGATTGCCAGGTTCTACTTTTAACTACTGAATCTATCGGTATGAACTACTGATGCTGGGGCACACAATAAATGAATGACGGACTGAGACACTGTATTTGGTATACAAACACTTGTTAGTAACAATACTTATAATATTTTATTAAATTTAATTTCGAAATTCGAAATGGAAATTGGAAATGAGAATGTGAGATGCTGACTGGAAGGTCAGTCTCGTCCCAAGCCTACACACTAACTGCGGTATGGTTGTGGCACACTACAGAAAATAAGAGAGGAAGAAAAGCTTCATAGCTCCCTGTAAGTCATGTGACCGTGTGGCAGTCACTGTCGCAGCCTTTAGCGAATTTGAATCGCTACAACTTTCATGTTAAAAGAACGTTTAATATAGCCTTATCGACGTTAAATAAAAACAATTAATAAGTAGCGATGCCTATGATACGCGTTTATATTATTTTTGAAATTAGTTAAAACTTATTTTAAGTAATTATATCAACCTAAAAACCCCTTTATTTTTACGATAATGATAGGGTCTATGAACTAACATTGTGGGTCGTTCATTATAAAAAGAACACATTAAGATAATGCAATTATGTATCGCTAATTCTAAAATTAGAGTATTAGTCTGTTTTCTCTAGATATAAGAGATCGTCTGGCTAGCATCAGTTATTTTTTTTATTTTTTAATTATGAAACTAGATTAGTTCTAAGTGTATAAGCTTTAACATTCATTGCAATATTTGGAATTACCCACGATATCACGATATGTTAAGGGTATTGCGCTTGTTTCCTTGAGCAACGCACTGTGCCCACAGATGTCAGTTTGCTGCAAGCAGTTCTGGTTATGTTTTTGTATTCTCTGACAAGTTCTGGTGTTTAAAACGCTCTTTCGTACATTAAAATGTAGCATCATACAATGCAATAGAGACCAATGAAAATATTTACTAAGGCAACAATTGGAATTATGTAAACAAACTGGAAAATAAAAATGTTCTTGTGATGATATGAGGGAATTATTACAATTTGTAATAGAACATTAGTTCTACGTTGCTTCGGTTGAAAACCTCAATAATAGGAATGTGTAGAATGGCAAATTGCATTTTAGTTGCCATGTTTTTTTACGAATAGTATCCTCCTAGTATCGTGCCGTTTAAAACTCATTCATTATCTGTTGAGTAAATTAAAACCTATAACAGGTAACTCACCATGAAGGAGCCCTTCGGTTTCACCCATTAGCAGTAGGTTTAAGATATCTGTGTCGAAATTTTCTTATAAGAAGAACACTTTAAAACATTCGTCTTTAAATTAATTTATTTAATTCCAATTCTGAATTTTTAAAAATCTAGTATTACCTGCCGGTAAAAAGCATTGCTTGGCTAGATACTACACTTGTATATTTTTAAATGAAATAATTTGAACATTAAAAATGTAATGCTGCCACATGCACCTATCAATTTGTTTATTACGCTGCTGTCTAAATTTTTAGTGAATGATACATTCGCTCATTGAAATGAAAATATGTAAACACAAAAATCAAATGTAACTTCTGTGACAACTATAAAAGTTTTAAAGAACTCAATAGAAAATATAAATACATTTCCTAAATGTAAACTGTAATTAAAACGCTAACTTAAGTTTTTTTTTAAATAAAATATAATTTTATTTTCATACCAGGTTTTTGTTGAGTGCAATTTTGAGTTCATACCCCGGATTTACACAGCTCAATGATAACACGGATTCTGGTCCTAAAGATATTAATTTTTGATTTGTAAAATTTTGCTCGTAGCTACGGGATGAGAAGTAATTACTGCTTATCTAAGGCTATTAGTCATGTATAATTATTTGAACACTAACAAGCAAATTACTTACTATGTTTTCGCAGGATTTTTTTAAAACCATAGCCAGAAGCGTTTCCTTTGATCTCAATATGAACGAATAGTTTAGTAACTTGAGTGCGTTTTGCGCAATGTTTAAGCAACAACCATCCAAAATTTCAGAAAACTGAAATTTTTAAAGTTTGTCACGCTGTAACTTTTACAGCGTTTGTCTGATTTCAGAAAAACTTCCAGTTTTGTGATGTTTAAATTAGACGTTTATCTACAACGTATGTTCTTGAAACTTTTCAATAATATTTTTACATTTTTTTTTATTTTTAAACTTCAAAATGTCTAAATTCTGAGACCTAATTTCTAAATCAGGTTTTTTGAAAAATAATTTAAAAATGTACAAATTCCCAGAAATTAATTTTTAGATAAAAGCATAAGAATTCCCACACAGCGAATTGTATTAAAATGAGACACAAATTATGGAAGGAATAGGGCGAAATTTTTAACATAATTAGTTCTTTTGAATTTTAGAGGGCGGCAGCTTAACTACAGCGCAAAATGTAATTATTCGAGTTACCACACATTTCGTTCTTATTTAGGTCTAAGAAAAAGCTTTAGGCTATGTTTTTTTTAGATCCTGAGAAAACATAGTCAGTTGTTTGCTTTTTAGTATATTTTTGTGTTTATGGAAGGAAAGGCTTTAGGAAAATGTTGAACAAATTAAAAAAAAAATTCATTAAACATTCTTAAATAATTATATAACAGTCATTAAATAATTAATCTTTAATAAAAGCGAAATTTCCCAACCTTTGCTTTACCATGACTTGCACCATTTTTTAACTACTTGAACTAGACCATTGATTAATTATCTATAATTAGCTTACATACCATCAATCCGCCTAGACTAGACCTATTGGCTCATTGAATGAAACTTAAACGGTATAGAGTATATATAGACTGGAAATGCAACTATTTTGAAAGCATTAAAAACTATTACCAATTTTTGTTTATTTAAAACTGCAATTTTGTAACCCAACTTTTTAAATCTTTTAATTTAATAAAAGAACCTAATTTGCTGTGTAAAAACTTGCACATTAATCCTATGCACTTTTTTCATTTTATTTAAATGCAATAAAAACTCAAAATACATACGCGCTAGCAAATAAGAATTAAGGAATCAATAGAAAGCATAATTCGTTTTAGCAATTAACTGGCTTTACAACATTTGCAAAATAAATTTTACTGTATACAACATTATAACATATGCATGGTTCTATTAGGTTTCAATGATATGTATGTCCCATATTCAAAGGATCTTGAAGACGAATTAATTCAGTGCGAAAAGGCATTAAATTTCAGCAATGAAGAATTAGATGAATTAAACAATTCTAAAGCAAAAAGTAAAATCACCAAAAGAATGCGCATCAAACTTCGTGAAAAAGAATTTGAAACGTGGAGTCAGATGCGGTTACGTGGTGCAGGGGTGTGCCAATTCAAAGACAATCCTAATGGCAACAAATTGCTGATGAATAAAAGTGGCCTTACTACTTCTGAATGGGTCACTACTTTAAAAATGAATGCTAATGTTTCTAGTGTAAGAGTTATTCCAGGAAGGAGCCTAGACGGAACCCAGTGCCGGCATTGCGGCGCTGAGAAAGAAAGTCTTGGTCATGTATTAGGTTCCTGTGTCCGGGGAGAACTCATACGCAACAATCGACATCACGGTATTCGTGAAATTCTAGCAAAAGCATTTCTTGACAGAGGATTCGTGGTGGAGCAGGAAGTTCATTGTGTTGCTGAAAATGGGTCAACTAGGAGAGTTGATATTATAGCGTATTGCCCGTCTTCTAAAACTGGATATATTCTAGATCCTACAATACGGTTTGAATATGGAGACAGTGAGCAGCAAGCGACTGCAGTGGATTTGGAAAAAAAAGAGATCTATGAGCCTTGTGTCAAGTATTTCATGGAAAAATGGAGTTTACGTAGTGTGGAAGTCGTTGGTTTGTATGTAGGAGCACGGGGCACGATAACAAGTTTTTTCAAGTCGTGGGCTAAATCTTGTGGAATAAAACAGACAGTCTTGGATGACATTTTAATGTTTGCCTTAAGAGGATCAATTCAGATTTATAATCATCATTTATATGTTTAACTTTAGTTGTATAAACTTACTTATTTAAAAATTTATTCATGTCAATTAAGAAACTGATAGTATGTATACTGAGCTGTAAAGCTATTGCAATTGTGCAACAGTGACTTAATAAAGTTTTTCTCTCTTAATATTACAGAATTACAGCAGAAACAATATATAATATATACAAAGTAATTAATTGTGTTCCTACTCGTAAATGGACTCAAGGAGACTCTGAGCTTCTTTTAGTCATTCTGCATGTAGAATCTGCAGCTCCTTAATTATTATTTGTCGACTGATTTGAAAAAGAAGTCGGTGATTTTTTAGCTTCTGGATTGTGACACAGTAGTGGTCCCAATGGTCTGGTCCGGACCATAAAATATGGTCTGGTCCGACGAAGTCGGACCAGACCACAATTTTTCGGTCCAGACCAAACCAGACCACTATTTTGTGGTCCGAAAATTTTAAAAATCGACTTTTGAAAACACAAAATATTAGCTTAAAACAACTTGATTTTTTAAATTATTTGCTTTATTGTGAATGTAAGTATTAGGTAGTTTAAAAAATCAATTCAAACTCAAAATTAAAGCTACGTATTTTGTTTTATTAAGTTCAAGTATTTTTGTTTCAGTAATGTGGTCCAAATGGTCTGGTCTGGTCCGGTGCAAAGATCCGGACCAGACCAAACCATGAAATTGGGACCAGACCAGACCATTGGGACCACTATGACACAGACATAAATGGGAAGGCTCAAAATAAACCAAGGCGGGGGTGGAAAAAAATTTGTGAATTTTAAATATGAAAAAATTTTCCTTTTAAAATGAAGTCATGAAGCAAGTGCATGTCACAAATTGCGTATGACTTAAACGTTCTTCTAAACCATGATCTTTATCTCAAACTTGTACTTTTAATATGTTTTAATACATTGTTATTTGTGATTTTATTTTAGGTTTTATATTCACACTCATACGGCTTTGTTTGGAGTCTATCAGGAGGCCTCTTATATATTTGCTCGTGACGCAGTTTCAATCATGCTCCTGGAAATATATTTAAATGCACAGAAATCTTACTCAAATGGCTTATAAGTAGGTACATCATGCGGAATGCGGTCGATGTATTTCAACTTTCTTGGGACTGGTTTTGTTCTTGCGCTGAAATATATTTCGATAGGTAGAACTGACATTCATATGGTTTGATAATTAATCTGTATGATTCTTTATTACTGCACCATCTTTTGTGGTTACGTTTTTTTTTGTTTTCTTGAAAATCTATTCTTACAAAACCTGTAACTGCAACTCTTAACGATTTCTAGAGGCTGTCGTAATTTACACAGTCGCTCGTGCATTGGCTTGGAACTCATGTGAATACATGCAAATATGCAAAATTCACAATTAAATGTTTTGCACTTGTACAGACGGCAAATAGTCTAAATTCAAATTTAAATAATTAATTATTTAATGGAGGTTAAGAGGGCCTAATTGGATACAGTCTTAAACTGTAAAAATACAAAATGTTTTTCAATCACACTTTTTAATTTCAATTAAAATTTTTAAACTTGATTATAAAAATTTTAGTACAAAGATCAGTGTAAGAAGTACAAAAAAAATCTACATTTTGTTTTTCAAAAATTTTGGTAATACGTTTTGAGTACGTAATCCAAAATTTAAAAAATAAATTATATAACAAAATGATTTTTTCAAATGTTCTTTCCATTTCAAAAACTCAAAAAAATAGTTTTGAGTTTTGAAATTTTAAATAAAATTTAAAAATGCGAATCGAAAACTTTATTAATTAATTTTGAGGTCAATTTAAAAAAAAAAAATTTGATTGACCATAATTCATTGGGCGCACAGTAATGTTAAGCAAATCCAGGTTATTTTAGAATTAAAGTTGTTTTTAGATGCTGAGCTTTAGCAGCATCTTATAAAATGGTTTTGTCCGTCCGTCGCTTCCTGTCTTTTCTTGTTTGTTGTACGCTACAGGTCGCAATTCTTAATCAATTGCCTTTCAACAACTTTCCAAAGATTACAGATGCGATGTAGTTAAGCTGTATAGATTTTGGATATCATCTATTCAGTAAGTTGTTCCTAAATTACCGTTACGTGGACGAACTCCCAAAAATCGTTGTTGTTGTGTACAAAAACCGAGACCCCTTGCTTTCTTTCAGTACATACTAAAAGTGTCCTTGCAGGGTGCTTCATACTTTTTTAAATAATCAAGAAATCCGCCCAAAATTTTCAATTTTGTCTCAATTCGTATGAGTTTACTACAGCTTATGATGCACCCTGCACTGTTTCCTCAACATACCTACGGAACAAAGACCAAGTTTAACTCTCTTTAATTCTACGCATATATTCTTAGCATAGGATTTTACTAGTATGCATATAGGGATCGTTCATAAATAACGTCATACAAATTTTACTATTTTAGGGAACCCCAGTGACATTAGTTCAGAAATTCAGTTTACATGTATCCTTAATATACAATTTTACTAGTTTGCAAGCAGGGATCGTCCACAAATGACGTCATGTAAATTTTACTATTTTAGGGATACCCACTGTCCTTAGTTTAGAAATTAGGTTGATATATATCTTGAACATAGAATTTTACGAGTTATTATGCATGCAGAAATCGTCCATAAATGACGTCATACAAATTTCACTATTTTAGGGAACCCCACTGTCATTAGTTCAGAAATGCAGTTTACATATATCCTTAACATACTGTAGCCGCGGACCACATTGAGATTTTGCCAATTAGTGCACCTGTGAGTGGCCGCGCATGCTCTTTACGAACGGCCTGCCAACCGTATAACAGATACAAATTTCGCATTGTTGAATATTCAACCAAGCTTCGATTCCTCCTTGGATAAACCGGCAATTTTAAATTTATAAGTTACTGTTATACAGTGGGTTTCACAAATTACGTACAAAATACTGCAAGAAACCGCGGATTTCAAAAACTCCAGCAGCGGATAGTATTTTAAATTGTAAATTGTAACCTGTGAAACTGTAATCTGTGTAGGTACGTGTTGATTTGAGTGTGAACTTAAAATACAATTTTTCACTTCCAACTTTATTTTGTAAGCAGTTTAGTATTTTGAACGCATCACTTGCTTGTTTTAGTAACAATCCTGATTTAAATAGGATTTCAACATAATTAGCCTCACGTTTATTAGTGGTACATTTGCTTGTACGTTTTATACCTTAACCTTGACCTTCGACAGTCTGCTTCCATTCATGCAAAGTATTTCTGCCTGTTGTCTCTGTGCTTTGTAGTTTGGTCATCGGTGATTCACATATTCTTTAAAGTTTTTATTTGCGGTTAATTGCAGAGTGTGAGTTTAAGCTGTAAGTGTATTAAAATCTGCAATCCAGTCACAGCAAATTAACTAACATGTATTTTCTTGACGGGCATCTCGTCGTACTTTACAAGTGATAGTACAGACGAGTGAGTTTCCATTTGATTTTGAACCTCGAGTTCAAGAGTAGCGCGAATAATGAAGGCCGTCGCTCGTGTTGGAGGAGGGGTGTAGGTAGAGCTGGGCCTTCCCATCATCAATGTTTTTAGAAAGTTATCCCTGCATTTTATTTCTATATTACACTTCAGTGTATTTCTATATTACCCTTCAGTGTATTTCTATATTAACCCTGCATTTCATTTCTAAATTAACCTTCCTTTTATTTTGATATTATCCCTTCATTTCATTTCTATATTAACCTTTCTTTTATTGCTTTATTATCTCTGCATTTCATTTCTATTTTATCCCTGCATTTCATTTCTATTTTATCCCTGCATTTCATTTCTATATTAACCTAACATTTTAATTTTATATTTGGCTTCAGTTTTTTAATTTCTGTATAAGTCTATTGTAGCGTTTTATATTTTATTTTAATTTAATAACTACTAAAAGGGCACAGAAATGAGTATGATATAAACAAAAGCATCATTGGTTTGGCGGGCAAAGGACTAGCAATACATTCTGTTAAGCTCCAAACAATTTAGCAATTTAATCCATAAAAATCCGTGAAAAAGTTAAAAACTTAAAACATATCCCTACTTATCCGACTAAGCAAAATCTCCCGCATCCGAAACTAGTCGAAGCTAGGAAAATAATTCAGTCTTTATTTGAAATAGTGAGTGACAAAATATAAGAATTTAACATCCACCGGAACACACAACAAGGAAGCAATTTCCAACAGCAAGTACACCTACTCTGAAAATTGTAAAGCACAGCCAAGCCCATAACGACAGCTCAACATACAACTTGACCAAATAACAAACTTTAAAGCAGAGAGTACTACCTGGCCTGAAGGAAAATAACAGTTACATCATTTTCTTCTATATTTTCTCAATTAAAATTGTAAAAATATTGACAAATTAAATTAACCAAAAAACAGAAACATTTACAAAAAGATTAAACTCGACTGACGAAACCTCCAAACAAAATGAAACCAACAAGGACTAAACTCACTAAAAATAGAACCTTTGGTAATAAAATGCTAAAAATTACTGTAAACTGTATTCTCTATACCGATTAAATCGTAATTAAAACATCTGCTTAGTGCTAACAAGTGATAAAATGAAATAGTAAATTGGCACAGTCGCAAGATGTTACGTTGCAAAATTTTTTAAGATCATAAAACTAACCTAAAATAAAACCTTCCTGACAGCGGACAACCTATGTAGTAGTAGTTGTAATGATTTATTGCGTTTTGGTCATTGCCCATACACAAATCGTATTTACCAAATGATTCATATTCAATTTGGGTAACTTTTAAGATTATTACCATATTTTCACCAAACTAGTTGGGAACATTCAATTTTCAAATCTAGGTTAGATTGTACATAGTAGAAAAGATTGTTAAGTATTGTTGGATCATATATCTTTAACATGTTATCTAGTTTGAGTTTTGCGGATCTTACATTATCATTGAATTCAGAGAGATACTTAATTCTGTTGACGGAAAATCGTGGACATTCAAATAGAAAATGTTCAATGGTGTCTAATACTACGGACATGCAGGCTTTACATGTATTCACTCTATTAAGACATACACTCAAATTATTTATTCTTATTATAACCTTTCGATGATCGGCTAGCTGAATTTGTGCAAATATTCTGATTTTGTTAATGTTACCTCTATGTTTCATGTAATCAGTTATAAGGCTAGAACCTATGTACGAGATGAAATCAGGCTAAAAGGTAGAATTTACAGCTCTCTCCGTGTCATCTTCGTAAGACTGAAGTGCCAGCGCCTCCACTATATTTGCCAGTTCCAGTTTAATGTTTTTGCTAGTAAGGTTCTTCCACAAAAAACCGAACCCAGAATCCATCAGTTTATTTTTTATAAGTGTAACCCAGTTGTAGTTTGCATTGTTTCCCTCCTGCTGGTCTATTATTTTTAATTCTTTAAAAAGTAATCTTGGGACTCTATCTGCTTCTATCTCTAATATTTTTTGCAAATAAATTAGTGCTTGTTTGAACATTGGTACTTCGACTCTGCACCTATTAGTTTCTAATCTAAGAAGGTAGTCCGGAGTATTGCGAGGAAGTGCTAGCTCTTTTTTGATAAAGCGAGTCTGTATTGGTTCTATTCTATCTCCGTATCTGAATCCCTAGACTGAGCAACAATACATAAGTGTAGCCATGGTGACAGATTCAAAAACTTTAATTCTGCAATCCCATGAGTCGCACTTGCTTTTACATAGAACATGCCATAAACATGAGTAAGCTCTCAGGGATTTATTTACAAAATAATTTGTTGCTCCGTTAAAGACTCCTAAGGAGCTAAATGGTACTCCTAAATAAATGTACTTTTTCACAATTTCTACTGATTGGCATTCATACATAAAATTAGAGTTAATCTTAGTGTTGGTGCCTTTAGCGAAAATCATTATTTTTGTTTTGCTAACATTGACTTGAATTTTATTTAGGTCACAATATTTCTTTAATGCAATTAGTTTTTTCTTTAGGTCACCTTGACTATATGCCAAGATAACCGTTTCATCGGCGTACATAAGCATAAAAATTGCAACTTTTTCATTTATACTTAGACCATTTAGCCCCTTAGACTTGAAAAACTCATCCATATCAGCTATAAACATTGAAAATAAACTAGGGGATAGTAGTTCGCCCTAAAGGACTCCTTCCGTTACCTTAATCTGTCTAGAGTATCCCTGTTCTGTCCTTACTAGTAGGTTGGCTTTAGAGTAAAGTTGTCGAATAATTCTAATGATTTTAGCACTAAGACCCATGTTCAAAAGCTTATTCCATAGCAGTGTGTGGTTAACCGAATCAAAAGCTCTTTTGTAGTCTACAAATAATGCGTAAACCTTTTTACCCGGTATTCAGATGTAATTGTGTACAATACTTGTTAAGAAAAATATTTGGTCAAGACATGAACGTTTCTTTCTAAATCCTGCTTGTGCCTCTGGAAGCACTTTACATTTATTTGCCGAATCTGTTATTTTACTTAAAAGAATTTGCGTGAAACGTTTAGCGATGCAAGTTATTAAAGCGATTTCTCGATAATTTTCAGGCAAGTCGGGGTCGCCTATTTTAAACAAAGTGACAAGCTCAATACTCGACCAGCTAGCTGGGCATTGTTCGCTTTCAAAAATTTTGTTAAACAAAGAGATAACATATAACTTCCACTGCATATTTAGACCTTTAAGACATTTATTTGGGATTCCATCTAGACCGGGACTTTTGTTTAATTCAAGTCTATTTATCGCTTTATCGAGTTCGGCTTATGTGACCTCACAGTCAAGAAAAGAATCTTCAACTCCAAAGAAATTAACTGCTAATGACTGTTTAGGTGGCATCACTTTTTTGTAGAATTCTTCCTATATTTTCGGAGTTAATTTGTCGCCGCACATACCCTTATTTCTTTTAAATAGACTGACAGTACTCCAGAAATGAGAGCTATCCTCAACTTTATGTATTTTTTGTCGAATGTCTGCAAAATAGTTTAACTTTTTAGATTTACAAATATTTTTAAATGCTACTTTAGCGTTAACAAATTCCTTATACACTATGAATTCGTAGTTACATTGTTTGCATTTGTTGCTGCATAATCTTACAAGTCTTTTAGCTGATTTACATTCTTGGTCAAACCAAGGTTTGTTCTTATAGTTAGGTATGGTAATTCTATTACAAACTAGTTTGTTGTCAGTTGCAACTTTAAACATATTATTTATAGGAAATTTGCTTATTTCGTGTACAATTCAATTTTGATTATAAACTGGTAAGATTAAATCTAATTGATCATGAAATTTATTAAAGTCACGTTTTTTTATTTTAATTTCGTTCTGAACTAACTTACTTGTAGGTTTACAACGACTTAAAGATCCATTAATTGTTGCTACAATAGGTACATGATCAGAAGGAAAAATGTCTAGACATTTGAAGGATTTAACTTTTCCAATATTATTGTAGTAAACCAGACAGTAATCGAGGACTGATTTGAAACGAGGATTTTAGTGCGTAAAGTTACCAGGAATATCAGGACTAACTCGTCCATTCAGAATAGCAAGAGAATTACTTTCCACGAAATCCAAAAAACAGGAGGCAGCCGAGTTGTTACCCTCATCTGAAGATTTGCGTTTAGTCTTAACAGCTGAGTTGGCAACAATTGCTCGCTACAGGTCCCCTTGATAAACAATACGGGAATTAAAGTCCCCCCCTAGGATGAGATTTTCCCTTAGCTTTGAAGGTAATCCCTCGACTGCCTTGCTGAGTTCTGTAAAAATATCATTAACATTGTATATATTAGTGTTAGCATACACATTGCCCATACCAATTAATTCTTTTGAGATAAGACTAGTAAACGATACTATGAGTATATTATTTTTGTTGTAATGTATTTTATCTATTTTATATTTATCTTTATTTACTATAATACCTGTACCATTTACAGCCCTTCCAGTACGTTTAAACCTGCTAGCTGGTAAATAAATAAATAAAAACTTACTAAAGTTGGCTCCTAGAAATGGTTCCTTTGATTCCTTTCATGTTTTGCATAAGAATATGAAATAGCAAACAGTAACCTTTAACCCCTCTTTCTTATCTAAATTACGTAAATTTTAAATACCATGGACGTTCCAGTAGCAAATTTTAATGTCAGATGATTTTTGTTTGAAAGTGTATGGGCGTTTGTCCTACGTGCACTCAACTAGTTGATCACCGTTGATTGTGAACTTTTTCCCGTTTACTTTAATCCCTGATCTTCCACAGTATTTAATAACGGCGTCTGGCTGCTCCTCTTTTGTTTTCCAAAACATGTGGGTCGTAGCTTTGTATATAGCCTGATCGGATTTGCTGCGACATGGATAGATGCGTACCTCACTAATTATATCCTTTAACCTTTTCTTATTTTCTAGAACTGTAGCCACATCCTGCTCACTGCTCAGTTTTATGAAAAGTAGCGGTGGTTTTTCCTGAAACCCCTGTTTTGCTCTATTTGCTTTGGTAATTGTCACTAAGTTTAAACCTAGCTTATTTGTAAGAAGATCCACCGTGTCTTCTTTAGCCGTGCCAGTAATTTTGAGACCAGAGATCATCATTTCTGTTCTTCTTTTTTCATTTTCCACTCTATCCAATCTTCTTGACAAAACAGCTAGCTGTTCATTCACCTTAGTAATCTGTGTATTGGAGTTGACAAATTCTTGTTTCACTCTAAATTAGTTGATCCCAATTTTTCCCTCCATAATCGCCAGCTTTCCGTTGATAGCACTTTCAAATTGAGTCAATTTTCCATTTATTTCGACCATAAAATCTGTATGATTTGTTTGCGACTGGAGCGTAAAAATTTTTCTAACGTCTTCCGTAATTTTCGCTACCACTGAGTTGAGTTGCATCGAGATTTGTTGCGTTAAAAAATTTGCGAGTTCACCTTGGTCACCCATTTCGATTTCTATCAAAATATATTTGGGTGCTAGTATCTTTAACCTTTTATTTTGACAGGGAAAAGGTCGGCCTTCGGCCTACGTATATGAGAGAAAGAAACTTAGCTTTTTGTTATTGGTGTAATCCAGTGATGATTTCTGTCTTCAACTTTTGTATGTTTTTAACACAAAAGAGTAGAAGACCGGCGTGGCGAGGAACTGACTTACATGGGAACCTACCCTGCTTGAACACATGGATTCAAACGAATTGTATCATAATGTATTCTACTGTGGCTAGTAACTGCTGCTAGTATAGTCGTTCGGGTGCAAAATGGCTTATCTCTATTTTATTTGAATTTGCATTTTCGAAATTTTCTTGAAATAAAAAGTCAAAAAAATTTAGTGGGAATAACAGTGGCAAATTTTAGTGAAGGCAGGGTCCCCCCTTCCATACTTTCGTAAAACGGATAAATTATGACTTGGATTAAATGTAGTGTTAAAATTACGTTTACTAATAATTATCATCTTTCTGCAACTGAACATACTAAAAACACTTCAACTGCAATAGGGTCGTCCATAAATGACGTAATAGACGTAATGACGTTTCCAGTTGTGGGACCGCATCAGCTTAATCATTTTGTCAATGTAAAACATGTAAATACTGTAAATGGCTATGCTTAACATTGAATGTATTCAATATCCAAGACTTTTAAAATAATTTATAGTAACCTATTTCTTTTGTACAGTTTGACGTCGATTACAATTGCTACCATGAATTCCATTGAACCTCGTATAAATATTTGGGACCGTCCATAAATGACATCATAAGGAGGTTCAATACTTGGATATTTAATACTTTCCATGTTAAGGGCGCGTGTGCTGTTTTTTGCGAAAATAGAACTGGCATAAAAAAAAGATACCACTATTTAACATTTTTTCCATATTGCTTGGTGTCGTATATAGGGACTTGGGGAAATTCCAAAAATTTTTTTTAGTTTAGTCACTAACCCAAATTATATTTCGTCAAAATTAACAAGCGATTATATAGGGAACGTAGATCCTCCCGAGTTTGGTGGTTAATTGCAGCTAAATAAAAACTAAAATACCAAATATCTCTTCTGGAGTCCCTAGGTAAATGTATGAACTTGTCAAACATTTGAAATATTTCATGCATGCTACACCAAAATTTCGATCTATTGGCTCCCAATTTTGTCTCTACGTTGATAATGAGTCACTTAAAAAACCCTATTCTCAAGGGTTGCGTTGAGGCAACGACAAAAAAATTCGGTGTAGCAGTAATTCATGAGAAGGCTAGAGTTATGTCATTTATATTTGCTATTTGTCTTTGCCACGCTTCAACGCAGTCAGTCATTAAGACAGTGTGAGTAAAATCCCTCCAGCCAGCAATCTGAATTTAACAAATTACATCTGATTACAAATTCGGAAATTCGAATATTGAATATAAATTTTATAATAAAAATTTGTACTAAATACTTCATTCCTTATTACGAAGAATTACTAAACCTTGACGCAGTTTAGAATGTATACTACCTTTGGAACAAAATGAATTCCACCCTATAATTATGTCATAATTTTTCCGAAATCGTCCCAGCTCGGGAGGCAAGAGGCAAGTATCTCAGATATGTACAAAATAATTTTTTTTACATACACCAAGTTTTCAATAGTAGGATAACAAATTTTTATTGCATTTAGTGAGCCTGTTACCCGGTAATACCCGGTTAAAGTTAAAAAGGCTTTATTTTTTTACGAGCAATCCAAAGCCTAAATCAAAATGCGGTCAATGGCTTATTTTTTTATTTGCTTAAAGACGTACTCATGTTTTTTTTTAGAATGAAATCTTTTATTTACACCGAATTTCGGATTTCCCCTGTGCTAATGAATCGGTTGCTGGCTCCCAGCGCCAAGATAGGTATTCACACTTCTATAGCTCAAAAAATTCGCAATAAAAATTTACGTCTTAGGCAAATTACAAATTTGAATACTTATCTTGGCGCCAAAAGTTATGAAATTTCGAAATTTCGAAATTTTGTATATCTACAACATAGGGCATGACGGCTGTGTGGTGTAACGCCCACGTTATAGCGGCAGCGACGGATCGAACCTTGGATCTGGCAAATGTTTTTTTGATTTTTTTGCGGGAAATATTGATTATATGATTCAGTTCTTTTCCTAGATCAAATCAGGGCACTGCTTTGCACATTTAAATAGTAAAAAATATTACTGCTATCTGGGAACGCCCCAGCGACATTAGCTGGGATACAGAAGAAAAAAAATCTAATGGCGTATTTCTCGCAGGTTGCATATTTTATTATTTTTAGCGCGGGATTGCTCAAACACAGCATACGTCTCCTAAAGGATAGCCATTTACGCAATCATTAAGGGCCATCCATATATTACCTTTAACTTCTAGGGGGAAGGGGGTTTAGCTAAATGACGCAAAGAGACGGCAGGAAGGTGGGAGGATTTCAAAAGTGACAGTTCAAGCAATTGTTTTGGATTCTACATTTTTTATACCGACAAATCAAAGCAGATACAATACAAATAAAATGTAACGTGTGGTATGAAATTCATTATTTTGAAAAAACATTCACGTTTATAGGGGGGGGCGGCATTGAGGAATTAAAATGTGGTAAAGATTCAGAGGGACGGACAGGGCTTAGCACAAAAACCTGAAACGTAATTTATGCATTGTAACAGCTAAGCACTAAGCTGTTAAGCTAAGCTGATGACATGGAGGTTATGCGGTCCTACAACTGGAAAATTTCTATTACGTCATTTATGGACGACCCTATTGCAGTTGAAGTGTTTTTTAGTATGTTCAGTTGCAGAAAGATGATAATTATTAGTAAACGTAATTTTAACACTACATTTACATCAAGTCATAATTTATCCGTTTTACGAAAGTATGGAAGGGGGGACCCTGCCTTCACTAAAATTTTCCACTGTTATTCCCACTGAATTTTTTTGACTTTTTATTTCAAGAAAATTTCGAAAATGCAAATTCAAATAAAATAGAGATAAGCCATTTTGCACCCGAACGACTATACTAGCAGCAGTTACTAGCCACAGTAGAATACGTTATGATACAATTCGTTTGAATCCATGTGTTCAAGCAGGGTAGGTTCCCATGTTAGTACACAAATAGTGTAGAATAGTAACTTTTAACCAGGATTCGATCATTTTTGTGTACTTAACTCATATTTGCACTACTTAAGATGTTAAAAAGTTTAAAATTGGCAAAATTTTCTAATTAAAATTAAACAACACTAAAAATTCTAAAGTAAAAATTGGAAACTCATAGAATTTCGAACTTTACCTGTTGCGCGCCAGATGGCATCTCTTCGGACAACCTATGTACCTACGAGCAAACCCCGCCAACCTATAAGCTGGTTTTCCCACTTTGAAGCCGCACTGATTTATTCAGGTCTCAATTTGGAGTTTATGACGATGCGTAGCAACGTCCTATCTCCACTTGACAGATTTAACAATCAATGTTTAACAATTACCCAAACTACTATCAACATGTATACAGTAGGACTCGAATAGGACGGACTTATACAGTTGAACCCTGATAACAAAAACTACAGTGATACCCTTATATCACAAATACTACAGTAAGACCTTGATAACACGGCCACCTTAAGAAGACACAGAAAACGCGTACGCTACAGTAGGTCACATGTATAACGGATACAGATAAATTATTAACTTGACAGGAAGCAAGCAAAGGTTGATGCGAAGCACACCTAAGCACAATATTAATTCAGCGATTGGCGACGCCGAGTCTCAAACAAGCAACTACTCATTGGCGATTTTAATGAGTGTTGCAAATTTGACCTATGCCAAACACAATTAAAGACAGTAATCGAATAAACAGGACCCCTTCTCATTCCTAAAAACCTACAGCACCAAAAACCACTGAAAGTGACGACACAAAAAAGCGTAAGCTGTCCTTTGACGATAGTAACTAGGAAATCAAGAAAACAAAACCGCAAATCCTGACTGCGAAAGCTCTGCTAAAGTTAGACAAAGTTGAGGAGGAGAGCCAAGAAGCCAGCAACAAAATACGTTTTGCAGACGTGCTTGCAACCATTTAACAGAGTAACCTAGAGGTTACGACCACGTTGTCACAAAAAATAGCTTTAACGGAAAACAACATCCAAGAGCAACTTGACGCAATTAAACAAGGACTAAACGACAAAGTGGAAGTACTATCCTCTAGAATATTTATTCTGGAAGAGAAAAATGAGCAACTTAAAGCAAGAATTGTCACACTTTAAAGAAACTTAGGTAGCTTCACAACCAACAACGAGCTTAAAAAGAGACTGCTTAGAATTGGGCTGGAGGCTAGAAAGCTAAATCTAATTTTTACTGGTGTAGGGTGCAAAGAAACTGAAAGCCAAGAAACACTGTCAGCTGAAGTATTAAGCTTTATCCGCGAAACCCTCAAGTTAGGTACCATAAAACCTGACACAGTAGGAAGGATCAAAGGCAGAGAAAGCGTTCCACTGAACGAAGTAGGTGTTACCTTTCGCTCCCTGAAAGATCGCAACACTGTGATGGGGGCCAAAAAGTTACTAAAGGAGGCAAAAGACATGACATATTTTATCAATCCTGACCTACCAGCGGTTTTGGCTAAAGCAAAATACGAAGAGCGCCAAGCTAAGAATGCAGCAAAACCACAAGGCGACAACGTGGTAACAGACATGCAAACTGTATAGGACAGTTGCAGGCCCATACACATTAAGCACACACAAAAAATACTGACTGTAAATATAATCTTATACTGGAATGTAAATGGACTTATAAAATACAAACAAGAAAAGGCAACAATAATTGTACAAAATGACGTGAATATTTTTTGCTTATTCAAAACCTGGATCTCTGAACCTAATGACGACTTAAAGACAATTTTAATAACTACAACATCATCCTGACTCCTGCAGTAGGAAAACGAGGAAGAAAAAGTAAAGGACTCATTGTTGGAATGCGAAACAACATTTCATCGATATGCAAACTGATACACCAAGACCAATACAAGACTGCAATCGAATACACTCATAAAGGCAAACATACACTTGTCATCTTTGCTGATGTACCTCAAACATCTCAATACGACGACAAAATTGACGACCTCTTCATAGATACGCGACAAATAAAAAGACAAAGATGCCTGCTTATGGGGGACCTCAATAGCAGAATTGGTAACTGGGACAACGCATTAGAACAAGGACCAAACTTTAAAAAAATGAGAAACTCAACGGACTCACGCATAACCAAGAGAGGAAAGAAACTGATGAAACTAAACTATTAAACGCTAATGACCTAACAGTATTAAACGGAAGAAGCCCTTCGGATCGATATGGTGCACCGACATTCATTAGACACAACGGAAACAGCCTGGTAGATTTAGGCATATGTAACGACAGAATAAGCGAATACGTAGAAGATTTCAAAGTAATTTAGTGTCTAGAATCAGACTATCTCCCTATACTTCCTGAAACAAAACAGACAAGATTTAAATCAAAGGAAACTGCTGTAGCTGTCCAACCTCGTATAGGATGGAATAAAGAGAAAGCAACAATCTTCCTAGCACAACTAGAGAGCAACAGTAAAAACTTAGACTTTAGCTATTGTGACTATGCAACTCTTACACGCCTTATTTACGATACAGCGAATAAAGCTGGTTTGAGCACTGAAACTAAAAGCAGCACTAGGAGAAACTATGGTCTGCACTGGTTCGAAATAGAATGTAGCACTGCTAAAAGAAATGAACTTTCACTTCTGCGCAGACATAGCAAAGAAATGCACCAAAGCATTCCAGCCAACAACAGTCTTGATAAATACCTACAAGCCAAGAAAGAGTACCGCAGTCTGTGCTTAGACAAAAAGAAAGATTTTTTCGATACTGTGCAAAGAAAGATTCATCTTAGCAAAGACTCAACAAGCTACTGGAAGGCGGTTAACATGCTTAGAGACAAGAAATACAACTTCCTACCAAACGACATAACCAAGTCTTAGTGGGATGTTCACTTCCGCATGGTTTTAAAAATACACATACTGAAGTTGAGGAAGTGTTGACGCCTAGTACCTTAACGTTTGAATGCGACCTGACCCTATTAGATGCTGAAATAACCATGATGAAACTCCTAAAAGCTACCAGTAGACTTGCTAACAACAAATCACCCGGGGCTGATGGAATCCCAAATGAAGTATGGAAAAATCTGGACAGCACAACTTACGATTACCTACTCCATTTACTGAACTTAGCTAAGGACAAACGGATTCCAAGCGAATGGGCTGAAATTATAACTGCACCTATTTACAAGAAAGGCGACTCAGAAGTACCAAGTAATTACAGGCCGATCGCTCTTATCAATACTATAACTAAGCTGTACACCTGCATCATGTCAAATAGACTAAACGTCATTAGCTCCACAAATAGTACAATTTCAGAAAACCAAGCAGCCTACAGGAAAGGAATGGGATGTACAGACTACATATTTGCGCTTTGCGCTTGCATTTTAAAGAAGCTCAACAGACCAGCTCTCCAAAAGAAAGGAAAATTATTTGCCCTATTTGTAGACCTTAGTCAAGCTTTTGACTTAATCAAAAGAGATAAGTTGTGGATAAGGCTTAAGGAAGCTGGACTTAGTGAGTGTCTAATAAAAAAGATCAAAGAACTTTACGATCAAGCAAGAACCAAAGTTAGATGTAAATAAGGATATACTGACATGATAAGAGTTATTGAAGGAGTGCTACAAGGCGAAACATTGTCACCAACACTTTTCACAATATTTATAGATAAGATTACTGAGATACTTTGAGCAAGTAAAATACATGGGATAAAAATGTTAACCCTTTAAATACTCATTCTTTTATACGCCAATGATATCATCCTTCTTGCATCTAACGAACTGGACCTCCAGAAACAAATTGACACACTTAGCAGCTTCTTTAAAGCGCATGACCTGAAGGTTAACCTATCGAAAACAAAGATTAGGATCTTCAGAAAGGGAAACAAAATCTCAAAATCAATTGCAGTCAACTGGGAAAGCAATCCGCTCCAAATTGTTAACCAATACGTTTACTTAGGCGTCCCATTTACACAGAGTGGGATCTTTAATAAAGCAAAAACTAATTTTTCAGCAAAGCTAAAGTAGCGCAGTCTAAACTGTTTGACCTATTTTACCGAGCAAAAATCACAGAAATAAAGCTTCACATCAGACTCTTCAATTTACTAGTTAGCTCCATTCTAATGTACGCTGCGCCAATCTAGGGGCTTTGATACACCAAAGAACTGATAACATTTCAAACCATGTTTCTTAGAAGAATCACAGAAACGTCCAATTCAACGCCAAGATACTACCTTAGACTACAAACAGGAGCGCAGAGCATTAAGATGCAGCTCTTTAAAGCACTACTGAGATTCTTGGAGAAAATTATGATCGCAGAGGATAACAGCATAGCCAAAAACTGCTACAAAGAGGCAATGAACACTAACGCCAAGGACCCCAGATATAACTGGATGCTACAAGTAAGGAAGATTTTTATTGACGCATCTCTTCAAGCAGAGTTCCAGAAGCTGAATAGAAAATATTTAGGGAAGCACAAAAATGAAATCCTGGAAAAATATAGGCTTAACTGTATCAACATGGACGTTAAACAGATGCAGAATTGTAACACGCTAAAGCACTACAATCTATTAAAGACGCATGCCTTAAGATCGAAGTACTTCGAATTGAGTCTGGCTTGGAACATGGTGAAATTTCTGACAAACCTAAGATGTAGCCTACCAAGAATCGTTCTAAGAGGAAAGGCGACCAACCTTAACAGAATGAACAGAATTTTCAAGCAAGAAGAACCTTCTAGCTGCGACTTATGCGGGAAGGAGAAAGAAGACACCTATCACATAATGCTCAACTGCCCCCACTACCAACCGCCCAGAACCAAATTTCTTGAGGAACTGACAAATACAACCTCAAACAAAACAAACATCACTCAGAAAACATTCAGCTGCTACCATGATGTAAGAGGATTTGAACAACTCTTCAACTTCTGGGATGAAGCCCTTAGAATCCGGAACTTCTACTACAAATGTACCAAAGAAATATAAACGGACCCACAAACTCCTGATAAATCCACCCTACAAATAAATCCGATAGAATACTACTATATTGTATATGCATTTTATGATGTTGCATGCATCTAATTCAATATCAACTACTAAGAAAATTATTAATTTCTACAAAAATTACGACTATATATATAAACGGAACATAACTTATGCTATTGTCTCTATATTATTATTTAATATTATTTATATACCATGCTCTCTTACAGAAACAAAAGAAAAACCAAACCAACGCACATTACCACCAACTTACAATACATATTATATGATATTATATTATATTAACTAAGGATAAATTATCCTGCAAAATCAAACTGTAATTATAAATGTTGTATGGGCTGAGGCCAAATCGACAAAATAAATAAATTAATATTATTATATAAACAAAAGCACAAAATGATTCAGATGGCACCTTTTGTTGACAGAAGCTGATATGCGTAATATTAAAGGTGAGAAGGTAGTTATTGTCCAGCGTTGTATTTTGGATTACATAGAAATGTTTAAAAGTTAAGATTTGATAAATCAGTTCATAGAATACGTAATAATAACTTAAGTTTGTCATCACACAAATTTAAATGTCTAATATGACCTGGGCATTCTAATAAACTGATAGGATGGTTAAAATTATTAAGTAATTAGAAAAATATACATAATAATATATATAATACAAATGTAATGAAATATAATAAAAATATAATATAAATAAAAAGGATGAAAATATAAAAATAAAGTTAAGGTTAATATAAAAATAAAATGAAAATTATTATAGAAATAAAATGCAGGGATAGTATAGAAATAAAAGGAAGGGTAATATAGACATAAAGTGCAGGGATAATATAAAAATAAAAGGAAGAATAATATAGAAATGAAATGCATGGATAATATAGAAATAAAATAAAGGTTAATATAGAAATAAAATGCAGGGATAATATAGAAATACACAAAGTTACTATACCAATAAAATGCTGGGATAATATAAAATTTAAGTAATTGCGCGACTTAAGCAGCGGGAATGCAAACTTTGTGTTACATGAGCTCACGTCACACTTCAGCCTTTGTAGCCCGAAAGCCCACAGCATCACGGTGCTACTTGCTGAAGGTTATGGTCTAGAAGCGTCTGCTTACTTTCCTCGTGTATCGCATTTTCCACTCTACCTACTTTCCTCTGCTCAGCAGCTTAGCTCTTCTTTTTCTTCTCCCGTATTTCTTTAATTGCAGTTTATAAACTGATTTCGTCATTAAAGTTGGTGTGCCACCTTAAATTAAACTGTACATGTTTACTCGCCATACATTTGTGTACCTGTATCTAAGTTTACAAGTTAATTAAGTCTTTTTGTTTGGGAGTTATTGGCATTTGAATTGAAGCCGAGTTTCTTGGCTTTTTTGGAGGTGAAATTCCTTATGGAATTTCTGCTATCTGTACTGTGCCCGCACATCAGATAGCTGGCTGTCAAGTATTTTCGTGTATTAACTATCATAAATAATACATTAACAACAGCATATGACTACATTCTAGTTATTTTAGCGGTGTCAGTATTAGTTCATTCTGATTACTGATGACCGATAACTAAATATAGTCACTAACTTGCCACTCGATACTGTATTGCTGCTAAACGGAGATTCAGTCAGATAGTCAGTTTCCTATTATAGTAATTATAATTACCAAAATCACAAGGTGCAAGAATGACGACTATTGACTGGCGATGAGGGCGACCAATATTATTTAAATTTAAAAATGCAGAAATAATTACATCAGCAATCAGTCTCACTTGGCAGTTGGCAGTCAGTTTACAGATATTTTACTAATTTTGTTTTAACATTTCATTGTCACTGTCTACTGTAATTTTAAAACAGTCCTCATCCATTGTTTTAAGATCGTGAATAATAAATGAAAGTAAACCAGCAACCAGGTCACAGGTAAGATCACCAACAGTCACTATTTGACTATCAAATATTTACTATTATGTTTATTATCAACTGTCAGATATGACTGTCAGCTGTAGTACACTCTAATGTGATGTTATATTTTAGTCTGGTTTTTGATCGGCACTCAAAGTTAGGTTTAAAAATTCATGTATCGTGACGTCGGCATGACAATATTAAATGCATGTGAAAATTAAAAGTCATTGATTGTTACTAGTTTCTTTATTAACTAGTGACTGGTGATTAGCTACTTTTTGATTGGCAGCTATCAACTGACAACTATTACTTAAATAATTCCTATCAACTAGTATCAGCGTTTAACGACTATTCACTCCAAATTCAGCATTTAAAGCTTGATTGTAATTAGTTATAAACGTGAAAACTGCTGCATTAATAATTGTAACTAGTTTTGACGTTCATTTATTATTGCCCATACACTAAATACCTTGCTCTAGACTAATCAAGTCGAAATTACAAGTGCAATATGCGACAGCTGACAGGCGACGTGAATTTAGTATTTATGAATTAGTAATTTTTGAGATACATTCAACATGAATTTAGCTGTATATGCATAATTCGCTTAACAGGGTTATAAAGTTCGAAATAATAAAAATCAACTATTTATTGTAATTCTACTTTATTTTTGTATTTACAGTTTCTCAATACTGCTGATTGTTAAAAATTTTCCAACTAACCTACAACTACCAACAACTAAACCAAGATAGCTAAAATTATGAGCTTATCTCTTTCTGCTGCATTCCATATGGAAACAATCGGGCATTTCAGCTACTCTTTACTGCCAGCCAGACGCTTCGAAGCAGCATCAAGGGAACTGCTTATGAGAGCCTACTCCCTGGACGGAACAACGCTAGGTCAGGGGGGCAATGAAAACGTTTACGGTAGTACTCGACTTCAGTATGGGCTCCCTGTAGCAATCAAGCACGTTCTTCGATGCAAGGTCACTAAATGGCTCCCTCTGTCAGATATTGATCCAGACATTGATCCCTATTACAATGCACGTAACATCAAAATTCCTCGGGAAGTGTATTTACTCCTAAAAGTGGCTCACATCGAAGGAGTGATCCAAATCCTTGACTATTTTGAAAGAGGCGACAGTTTCATTATTATCATGGAGAAACCGGATCCAGTCAAAAAATTGTTTGTGAAAAGGGGCAATGCTGTTTGGTTGAAGTTGTAAATCTCTAGCACGCTTAACGTCCACCCAATCTGGACGTCCTCTGTGTAAATAAGAGGATGGGATAGTTCTATTCCCAATTCGATTTGAAACAGGGTTCTTGGAGGTTGGATCTAGTGTGTAGTCGATTCTGGGGTGCTTGGAGGTTGCTGGATGATGCGACAACCGGGCTTGATGAGGTTGAGATGAAGGTGAGAGGGTTAGGACCGGACACAATAGACTTGAGACCGGGATAGAGAGGCTGGAAACCATGTCCAATAGACTTGAGACTGGGTTAAAGAGGCTGGAGACCAGGTCCAATAGACTTGAAACCTGGCTGGAGATGCTGGGGACTAGATAAGATCTGGGACTTGATTGAGATTGGAACCAGGTGAGCCTTGCACCAGACGTGAGCTGGGCCTAGGTAGAGGTTCGAGATCAGACTTGAGCTGAAACCCGATTGGGGTCTGGCATCAGACTTGAGCTGATACCTGACTTGAGGTCTCGGCCAGACTTGAGCTGGGCACCAGATTGAAGTAGGGACCAGACTTGAGCTGAGACCCAATTGAGGATGGAACCAGACTTGAGCTTGGATTAAATTGAGAATCAGGATCAGACTTGAGCTGATACCTGATTTGAGGTCTGGGCCAGACTTGAGCTGGACACTAGATTGAGGTTGGCACCAGACTTGAGCTGAGACCCAATTAAGAATGGCACCAGGTGCGTAGTGGACCCGATGATAGGTCTGGGGTCTAGTTGAGGCTTGGACCTGCTTTGAGGTCTGGATGAGAGGTTGATAATGGTACCGACTGACCGACCAGGTTTGAGATGAGACCGAAAAACCAACCGACCAGGGTTGAGATTGACTGACCGGAACTGAGATGGGCTGGCTTGGTTGAGACCAACCTACTGACCGATTTTGAGTAGGGCTGGCTTAAGAGACCGACCTACAGACCGATTATGAGTAGAGCTGGCTTGAAAGACCGACCTACCGACCGATTCTGAGTGGGGCTGGCTTCAGAGACCGACCTACTGACCGATTCTGAGTAGGGCTGGCTTAAGAGACCGACCTACCGACCGATTCTGAGTAGGACTGGCTTGGTTCTGACCGATCAACCTGGTAGGGTTTGAATGCGTATATGGTGTACGCTGAGCCAGTTCCGTGGTCCTGGTGATAGAAAGTAGACTAGACCTGATGTGGTTCTGGCAGGAGAGTCTGATTCTAGGTGTACAAAGCGGCACTGACCTGAGGAAACGGATCTGAGTGCGGTTTAAACCCATGAAGACAGATCTGAAAGCGGTTTAGACCGATAGAGACGGATCTTAGAGCGGTTCAGACCGATGGACGTGACTTGCAAAGCGGTTTTTAAGATGGACAATGACCGAAAATAGAGATGACTGAATAATGCAAATGCTTGACTACATGCGGGTAGTATGAAAACAGCACTTGCGGATTTTACTGAAGTTCTTAATCAATGCACTGAAGACCCAAAGAATGATGCACTTATTTGCTATGTAGTGAACCGGGTAATGTGAGATAGTTAAGGTGTGGCAGTGATTGTTGTAGGAATAAATGCCGGGTTTTTATCTACTGAGTGCGTGAACTTAGTAGTAATTACCAATATTTAATTACTATTAACACACTTAATTTAACACAATGACACTAAATAACAATACGTGAAACTTTGGATTTGATACACTAATTAAAGAAACTAGTCTGAAATATCTGACTTGGAAATAATTTCTGACTTGGAACTAATTTTGAGGACAAATGGAACTTGGTCAGTCAGAGCTCAGAGCGGACACTTGCTTTCGCTTTAGGGGTTTTTGGTCGTCTGAGAGAAATGCTAAAAGGGACTGAATGCTATCGCTCTCTTTTTAATTGAGCCACGTCGACATCAGTAGCCTCCTTCTGCCTCAATCTCCTAAACTTATGCAAAGCAGGGGTTTGAGACATTAAAGCAGAGAGGCATCCAACGTCATGTGTTTTTGGCTCCTTCTTTTATTTTAATCTTTCAGCTCTACGAAAAGCAGGGGTTTGAGAGCAACTTAAAGAAAAAGTCGTTGGGTACTCTGAGTTTGAGAGCAACCTCAACTTGAGTACTCAAATGAGTGGAAAATTCCTAAAGGAAACGTCGAGTGCTCTAATGCTCTGACGTCATGGAAAATTTCTGCCTAGTACGGTCATTGCGTCTGTAAAGTTTGAGTACTTTACAATTTGAAAATTCTATAAGAAAAAGTATGCTTGATATTTTCTTCGTCAGATTATATGGCTGGGAAAAGTAGGAAATTGAAACTGATTGATTTCGGACCGGGGGCGATCTTGAGAAAGGAGCCTTACAAGGATTTAAATGGGACGACTGTCTACGTTTTACTAGAGCTCCTTAAGATAAAAAAGTACGATGGGCTGGGAGCGACTGTTTCGTCTCTGCATGGGTATCCAGCTCTTTGACATGGTGTGTGGGGATGTTCCGTTGCAAGGCAGGGAGCATATTCGTAATTTGTAATTTGTAATTTCGCTTTATTGTCTTACACATTCAACAAATACATGCAGGTTTTCAAGGGCAGACATTACTTTCGCTACTAAGGCACAGATAAGATAGCAGTAAAATAAAATAAAACAGAAGTACAAATACATAACATAAATGTAGGGAAGTGGGCTAATAGATAAATTATTAAGATCATTAAAATTTACGATTTACATCGCTTTGCAACAAGTATTTGCATTACTACAAATTTGAAATTTTCACGATCCCTACCGTTTTTAATTTTTCGAGGCAGTACATTCCAGAGACTAGTTGCTGTGTACATAAAGGATTTTTCTTGTTGTCGTGTTCTGTGTTTAGGAGTAATTAGGTTTACATTAAGAACACTGTCTCCAAAATTAACACGTTTGGATTTATCAAACAAATTAGTAAGGTAAGGCGAGCCATGACTGTTAAGAAGTATTCGCCGGCTTTCCATAATAAGTAAGTATTTATACCTTTCATGCATAGTTGGTAGGCCAAACATGTCATATAATATATTTAGATTACACTCAAACGGTAGATACCATTTTTTTAAGAAATTATCAATAATCTTTTGTATAGGTTCAATTTTGAAATTTCCATATATACATAGACCATAGTCTGCAAGTGACATTACAATGGAGTTGAATAAAGGATACATGGTCGATTTATCTACATATCGTTTAATTCTTAAAAGTAGATTACATCTAGATGCCATTTTTTTCGTAATGTATTGTATATGGTCAGTATATAATAGCTTTTTGTCTAAGAAGATACCTAGGTACCTTAACTTACTCACTATTTCTATGTCATCGCCGTCAACTGTCAGAGTTTTGTTCTGCGTGCAATCACGCTTTGATTTTGGGCTGAAGTACATTGGTTTAGTTTTAGAGCAGTTTAGTTTTATATTATTATCATGGGACCAGCCCTTAACTTTGCGGACAACAGATATCATATCTTTTGAGACATTATCAGAATTCTCACTGCTAGAGGTAGTTGCCAAGTCATCTGCATAGAAGCAATTGTGTGTGTTAAGACTTTCGGTTAAATCATCTAGAAATAGTATGAAAAGTAGTGGCCCTAAAACTGAACCCTGGGGAACACCCCTATAAATATTAAAAGTGTCAGAATAAGTCTTACCTATTTTAATTTTAAATCCCCTTTCCCTAATGTAGTCAGCAAGTATACGTAAAAGATAGGTAGGTAGATTAAAGCGGCTTTTAAGCTTAATCATGAGTCGTTTGAAGGACAGACTGTCAAACGCTTTTTGAAAGTCAAAAAATACAACACCCACATATTTTCCATCGTCTACAGCTTTGTGAATTTCTGTCGTCAGTTCAATTATAGTATCTGTAGTCGATCTATACTTTCGAAAGCCGTACTGGTTGTCATGCAAAGGTCTGAAGTCATTAAGGTGATTTAGGATCCTATCGGCAATAATCGCTTCAAATACTTTAGACAGAAATGGAAGTACAGATATTGGACGATAAGAAAGAGGATTAAGCATGTCTGAATTAGGTTTCAGTATAGGCGTGACAACTGCATATTTCCATTTTTCAGGAAAGTGTCCAATGCGAAAGCATTCATTAAAAAGTCTGGCTAAAGCAGGAGCTAGCGGACCAACACAGAGTTTTATAATCTTAGGAGGTTTAATGATTGACGTACCACAGCTTCCAGCTTTTGCTTTCTTTACATATCGTATAACAGTGTCAGCGTCTATATCAGAAGCCTTATTTACTTCAGTGGGGTTTAAAATAAGGTATACTGTACAATCCTCTATAAGAGTACTTAAGTAGTTGTTGTCGTTATCATGCTGTACAGTAAACCCATTAGCAAGAGCTTGAAGGATATCATTCGGACTATTTACTAATTTACCATTAACATTTAATGAGTTTATACATGTTGATTTTAAACTCGACCCTGACAGCTCTTTGTATGTTTTTCACATATTAGCCGATTTCTTTGTGTCCTTAAACTTGTTAACAAAATATTGTTGTTTACATTTTTTGACTGATAGATTAACAAGATTTCTTACGGAGCGGTAATAATTATACTCTATAGGCAAATTTAAACACTAAGCTTTAGATTTTAAAAAGTCACGTCTATGAATTAGCCTTTTCAGATTTGATGACATCCATGGAGCAGAGCATGATTTTGCATATCGTTTAACCACAGGGCAGTGGTTATCAACTACACTCAATGCTAATCCATTTATTATGTCAAGTATGTCATTTGGGTTTGTAAGGATATCGACTATACCCCATGGTAGTGCATTCAAATCAGAGGACAGCTTTACAGTATCTAGACGTTTGTAGTTTCTAGCATTAATAATTTTAGGATTACAACTGGCCACTTTGGTCTTTTTGCGCACTACGTATATTATGTCATGGTCAGAGATTCCAGTGTTAAAAACACCAGTATCTTTACAATCGTCTGAATTATTTGTGTACACATGATCTATTAATGAGGAGTAATTACATTTGGAATATGTAGTACATTTTATATACTGTTTTAGACCATGCTGTGTAGATATGCTAATCAATTGGTTAGAGTCATTAGCATCAGCGTGGTTTAGGTTTACATTAAAGTCGCCAAGTATATACATGTCATTACTTATCAGTTTAAGTTTAGAGATATAAAAGTCAAATTTATTTAAAAATTCTAGTCTATTTGAGTGGGGAGGGCGATATATAGCAGTTACAGTAAAAGGCTTACAATGCGCCCTTCTTATCGTCATGAATAAAGATTCAACTTCATTAGAGAAGACAGGAAGGTCTGGGTTTACATGACTAGGTATCGATTCTTTTACATAGATAGCCAGACCCCCACCTTGTCTAATTCTGTCTTTCCTGTACAATGTGTACTTATCAATATTTAAGTTATAAGACTCATCATATGCGCATTTTGTTTCAGAAATTAAAACTATATCAAAGTCATAGCTGTATATATAGTGAGTGAGTTGGTCTAATTTATTTCCAATTCCATTAACATTCAAATGAGCTATTGTGAAACCTTTTGGAATACTGACTAAAGGCTCAGTTGAAGCTAACGAAATATTTGTTAAGTTAGGGACGAATAAGTCGGAAAAAATAATGTCATCGTCATCGCATTCTGATAAAGGAAAAATACAAGCAGTACAAGACCAAGACTGCTTCTTTAGATCGTTTTTGGTTTGTGAATTAAACACACATGCTTGATGATATGGCAATGAGCATGTTTTACAATAAGTGAGTATTTTAGATTTATGACTTTTAAAGCATGCATTACATTTATCAGGATTATTTAGTGAAGAAGAAGCAAAGAAGATATTGTGGTTTTTACATGCAGTGCATGTCCAGTCACCAACGCCACAATATTTACTAAATAGTTGATCAGATACTTTTAAGCATAATTTATGATAATAAAGGCCACATACAGAACAGCTTATTCCCGATTTACAGCTATTAACCTTACAGCATATTATACATGTTGCAAAGGGGATAAAATGCTTTGGCATTCTATATGTATAACCAGATAAAATAAAATAAAATAAAATAAAATAAAATATATAAAATAGGTACAGTAAACTAAAATATTTTATACAAATAATTAATTAATTACATACCAGTATCACAGTATCTTCAGAGTACACTTAGGAAACCAGATTAATTAATAGGTTTACACAAAAAATAAAATAATACACTAGATGGGTAGCAGAGTTTCTTTTCTTGATGGGAAAATCCGAGTTAGTATTTAGTTATAATTTTGTGATAGGAGGTCAGATAGGTCACAGGGAAATATACCAGCGCCAGAAGAAATTGTCCAGGCTGACTTTAGAGTGTCAGTCCACTCAGCACCATACAGTTGGAAGCCACCGGCTTCGTGGCTATGTAGGTAGCCAGGCTGCCTTTTAAACTTTTGAGCAGCGACAAATAGCTCTGACCAGCTAGCTTGGAGGCCAGCTGGAGAATGTTTCGGAAGCGGAACTTAAATTTTGGAGGAATTTATCGGACGACTGCAAGCAACACAGTTGACAAGTAATTAATTTAATTTATTGAATGAAATCATTTTAATTGTGTATGCAAAATAACTACTTGCGAATGATTTAATGGGACTTTAATTGTAAATTCACAGCCCTAAAAAGAATGCACACACCCCCACAAGTGTACCACAAGTTCAACAACATGGCCTTGGACTCCGACTTCCTCATGGTTTATTTCTCAGGAATCAGATCCGGACTGGTCCCGGTCCTGGGCTCGGGACCCGGACCGGGATCGAGACAGGTGCTTTATTGTGGCGTCAATCCTCATTAGCATCCACATCGACATCGTCATCCGCGGCTTCGTCGCCATCAACATCCCTGCGAATCTTAGAGCAGCATCAGCTCCCAGAGCAAATATCGTCTCTTGAAAGATGTCTAAACGGTAGACAATTTATGTATTTTGTAATTACAGGGCCGGACAAAGGAATTGCTTATAGGCAGTTTCCATACAAAAACTACTATTTTGATTTTATTAATGGTTTTTTTTGGGAAATAAAAATGTTGTATTTACATGTTTCAAAAATTTGCAAAATGTTCTTTTTAGTTGATTCTGAAGAAGTGCAAAATATTCTACACATGGTTTTTGAAAAGCGTTAAATATTTTATTTTGAAGTTTTTGAAATGTGCAAAAAGTTTTATTTGCATGTTTTCTGAAAAGCCAAAATCTTCTATTTACATATTTTAAAAAAATGCAGAATTTTCCGTCTACATGTTTTGAGAAAATTCAGTCCGTGGGGCTTTCTGCGCTCGCTGCATTATCTGGCCCTGTTGCAATAAATAGTTACGATGTGGAGCTGCGTTCCAGCAATTAATTGCAAATAAAATATTATTATGTATTTTTGTGCATAAGTAATTTGTTGAGTGCCCGACAACTAATTCAATATCTTCGAAATCGGAACGACATTCAGCAAGGACAAAATCCGCAGCAGCATCCACATCACAGATGATTTCATTTAGCAGTTACATGAACTTTTTTACCGATCTCCGACCACTGACTCGGTCATTTTTTAATATTTCAATATTTGATGTTAAACTATATACAGTTTTTATTCAGAATTATTCAATTTAGTTGATATATTTTACTCATATAGTTAAAAAGTATGTTATATGTACTTTTCACATATATTTAGTTAATCGTTGCCTTGCACCAACGTGTACGATATTTAATCGAGTTCGAAATTTGTCACTAATTATTTTAGGAATTTGTTTTTGCCAGGGACTACTCCTACCCATATTAATCCCTAACCAGCAAGAAGTTGTACCAAAAACTAATTGTACTCTGTCCCAATTTTTAATATTTATACAAGTTTTGAAACATTTCTCAAATTCATTTATAACTTGACCCCTTAAAATTTCAACTTCATCCACCAAATTTTAAATTCTTGTTCTTGTGCCTACTGTTTATGAATTACGAAAAAAATGCACCTAAGTTCTGATTATTACAGAAGTTTTGGCTTACATTTCGGAATGTAGTCATTCTCATGATAATCATTAATTTATTGAGCTGATTTGGTATTCTAATTTTGTATATCATTTCTGTGTTCTTAATAGCAACCACATGCCACATGTCGTTACTAATGTAATACATATTTTGGTTGCTTGCCAGATTTGTACACGATTTTTCATGTGGTGCCTAATTGCTATTTCTAATTCGTTTTTAGCACATTATACTGTGTAGTAACTGCTGTATGTTAGCGTTAACAATTACTGAGTTTTACTGTAATCTGTTTGAATTGTTGTACATTTACTAGTACGCCGTATATTTTAAAAACATAAATATAGTAAAATTAGTTTTACCAATATTTTTAGTATTTTGTAAAGTTTAAAAAATAGCTAATCTCATTTACAATGTGAATGTACCTATAGCTTGTAATTACAAAAGTGCATAACTATGGTGCTATCTACTACACGTAATTTCTTACTTTGTAGTGTGCTTAAGACTGAATGAATCGTTAGAATCTGTATAATTCTCATTTATTATCACAAAATTAGGCTGAGTGCAAAAAAGTTTACAATAATTTTGATGTTGCATTCAAATGCTTTAGCTAAGCACATTAGTGTTAGTAATAATTATGTTAAACGGTGCAATTAATACATCGTAATTAAAAGCCAGAACCAAAACAAAATACAAAGTAAAATACATATTTACTTTTTATTACTGTCTCCGTAATTTTATTTGGGATATCGATTCAATAGTTTCTATGCATTATGATTAATAGAAGAGTGTGTGTGTGACGCATGGCGTTGACTGCAAATTGACGCTCAATAGCGTTATTGAAAGTGAGGTCAAAGTCCAAGTTTACCAGTACTTGGACTTTTAATCACTAAAACTCGGTTATGTGTAACTGCAATAACCACACTGTGTGGTGAACTGTGGTACACGTAGAACTCGTATAAAATGTTTACACACTTTCTTATAATATGATTTCAATAAATTAATGAATTTCTTTATTTGACTTTCATTATCTTATTAGGTAAACATAAAAATCGGTACTTAGTTTACCCAGATGATTACGCATGGCAAATTTACTGTAATTGTAGTTTATCCTACTGTTGATGCATTTCATGCATTTCTTTGTGAATGATCGAGTCGTGATGTTTCCACATAACCTAAAAGACAGCGGTTGCTTTTTAAAAATACAGTTGCATACCCTATTTTGTGCTACATATCGTCAGTGAAGGACCAAATAACCTTTTTTCAGTTTAAGTTAAAAACAAAATCCACGATCTACAAAAATATTGAAATATTTTATGATCTTGAAAGTCTTTAGAAAAAACATTTTACACTTTTCAAAAACATGCAAATAGAACATTTGGTGTGGTAATTTAGTGCTTCAGTGAGACTATACCAGTGCAGACACAGCAGCACCATCAAAATGGCTAAAACCACCAAAACCTCCGTCGAAGAAATAAAATTAGTTTCAAAATAAGTTGTTACATTATATCAATATCCGTGATACTTTTACAAATTGATTACATACTATTTTAAAAATTATTTTTATAACATAAAACAAATTGTCATGTATGTAACCAACTTAAGAGAGATGTAGTGAGATGTACCAGCGATTCCTCTACGAGCACGGGATCACGAACGAGGACTTGGTCCTCGCGAGTCGACAACTAGCTTTCTTACAAACAAGTACTACTTGGTGTTGTGTTAAATAAATCAGTAATCTACGTTACTTAGTCCAACACTAACTTATTCCTAATATCCAGCATCCATAGGCATCTGGCTTATTATTGCAGTGTGTAGTGTTTTTGAAAAAAAGAAACAAAACTGAAATATCAGACAGTGATGAAAAGATGCTTAGCAAAAACCAAAACCTAAATGTTGGTGGATATAAAACAACATTAAACTGGACACAAAAGAAAAACTTAGGCTTCTTAATCACAACAACAGCTTCATTACCTGACTGATATTATATGACGTTTAATATTATTTTTATTCCATTTTGTTTTATTTTTGCCTGATTACTTGGTTGCTACTATGTACAGCGGATTTTATAAATTATTTATTTATTATTTCATCTTATACATTTTTTGTTTGTAGTAATTTATTATTTACATATTAATTGTCAATATTAAATGTATCTGTAAAATAAATTATTTTAGCTACGGTCGTCACTAAAATAACAACAAAGCTCTAAATAAGGTACTGCAAAAAAGCGTAATTTCCACTGACAGTTAGAACACATGCACTGACAGTTTGAACACATGCACTGATCATAAACTATTTATCCGAACATTTTACGCTTTTCAAAAACATAGAAATAGAACATTTTGCACGTTTTATAAACATGAAAATTGAACATCCTACACTCCTTAAAAACTCTTGATTAACATTTTACGCATTTTGATTCTTGAATATGCTACAACTTACAGCAATTACTTCTATTTACCATTTTGATTGTTTAATGCATAAGATTTTAAATATTTGTTAAACCTTGCCAGTTTTTTACTCGCTCCCTTCTGCTCCACTTGAAAAATAAAAAGACTATCAAAATTGTCACATATCCTATCTGCACTCAATCTGGACTCTAAATAATCCACTGTTAAAGTAAAATTTTCCCGTAGTTCAGATATTTGAGGAGGTAAATATAATAAAACCATAGAGACAAGACCGTCTTGCTTATTACGATTGTTAAGATGCAATCCCCGAGGATGTTGTAAATGCTTGGTTCAGTTCTATAATAGGCTCAGTGGTGTGGGTCACTTCGAGGCGGAATATAAATCCATTGTATCCCGGCTCGGCGGCCCAGTGGTTTAACTACTGAGCTGCTGGGTCGGGGGAGTCGGTAACGCTCTGGATTGGAGTCGGCATGTGTGATAGAGCTTGGTATGTCAGTGGGGAGTTGAGCTGGGGTGGGAGTGAGAGTTTAAGGGTGTTGCGTGCAGGCTGAAAAAATCTGTGGTAGTTATCTACCCGAGACGGAGTTTCAGTGCTGCTTAATAATAGGTACCTACTTTGCCTGACTCTCGTACATTCAATGTATAAACTCAAGATTTCTCCTCGAAGCACTTCTCTCCTAAGTATACTGCAAGCGTCGCCACCCGATGACATTCGATAGAGTTGCTCGCTGATGGGTTGGCTTGCCAGAGCGTATTGGAGTCGTGGGGACCGTGATAAAGTCCTTTCGATTCTATAAGATACTCTGTTGAGCTTTTCCTCCGAAAGAGAAATATAGGCTTTAACTGTGTGGTGCATTCAAGCCTAAATATATGCTTGCAAACAGGTCTACTGTAACACGCAACTATCCAAATACCACAAGTGTAGGTTGCAGAATGTGGAGTAATGTAGTAGATATTATATCTGCTTACAATGCTCCGACCGTCCAAAAATAGAGTTGTATGAACTCACAGTTGGCCATACCCACTGGGTGCTTATCCGGCTGTATATATACACAGATAATAATAATGATAATACTATAAATCCATGGCCGTTTAAATTGTTGTTCGAAGTAAATATAAGGTAGTGCCATGTGAAATTTTTGTGACGTCTAAATTCTTTCATTTCACTTCTAAAGTTAAAACAAAAACGAATAAATTTTACACAAATTTAAAATGAACTTTTTCCTGTATGCAGGTTTTGAGTTTTAACCTTCTTGTAGCTAAATAAAAATTATGTACATACTTTAATCCGTAGGAAAAGATTTAACGATAAGGCTTTTCCAGTCAATCCAGTAAATGATTAAGTCTCCGTCTGTAGTGTTTCCAAAACCTTTTCTAGCTAACAGCTAAAATGTATTTTGTATTTCTACCTGCACTCCACATCACAAATTATGTCAGTTCTTGCCTCTAATACAATAACCTTGGTGTTTATAAATTGTTCTAAATGGTTTGCTTCCTTGTGCTCTAGAAATTCAGCAACTGTTTTGAAGGTCAAGGTATAAAACGTACGAACAAGCAAATTTAACACTAATCAACGTGAGCCTCATTATGTTGAAATCCTATTTAAATCAGGATTGGTAATCAAACAAGCAAGTGGTGCGTAAAACATACTAAACTGCCTACAAAATAAAGTTGGAAGTGAAAAACTGTATTTGAAGTTCACACTTAGATCAACACGTACCTACACAGATTACAGTTTCACAGGTTACAATTTACAATTTACAATACTATCTGCTGCTGGAGTTTTTGAACTCAGCGGTTTCTTGCAGTATATCGTACGTAATTTGTTAAACGCTCCCTGAATGTTATACGCATGCCCAGTCCTATTCAGTCCTGTACTCCTGTATGTTTGAACCTGGCTGGCAGCTATGAACGGGTGCATACAAAAGCTTGGTCCCATTGGGTACCATTTGAGGACTGGTATGTATATACTAATGAATAAGCCTGGTCCTATCCGGTCTCATTTGTCTATTTACATAATTTGTTTGCACATTAAGACAAATGGGACTGAACTCTCAAAATAGGCGTTTTTTGCATGTTCAGTCTCGTCCCATTTGGTCCTATTCGGTCCCATGTTTAGGTGGACCCTTACATGTTCCCTCTTTGCATTACTAAAATGAGGTCATATTCCCTTTTTAAAGCCAACTCAAGATGCTTTTAAAAGCATCCTCTCTGTTAACCTGAACTAAACGCCGGATTTTTCGTTGTAACGTTATAGGATTTTAAAATGACCCACTCTGTAATAATTACAGCCTACTTTTAGGTATTAAAAGTCCAAAGTATCTCAACTTAGCTTAACTACACCCTGCCTTGGTTGTTGATGTTAGGAATAAATCCTACATCACCATCACTCCGAGGATCACGCACATGTATTAATTTTTGACAGTGGGAGGAAAATCTTTAAAGTACTAATGTCAAAAGTGGACTACGAAGATCACAGTGGCTACAAAATCCTCTTTATTTCCCGAATTCCTCTTTCCGAATCGAGCATTCTACGCTTAGTTATCGACTATTTTGTAGTTCCCGGGACACAATGCACTTTGAATATTTTGGGTTTATTGAACTTGCATTGCCGATAACAGTACAAGCTCTTGTTTCTACAGACTACTACAAGCACTATTAAAAAGTCTCTGTTAAAAGAGCGGCTTCCAGTTAAATTGGCTAAAGAGTAAATTCGAGGTGTGGCGGCCCTGAAAAAGCTGTTACTACTTGTCATACCCTGTCGGTTACAACTCCAAACAGGGACAATGAAAGCGAAGTCTGTAGCAGTCCAGCAAAATCTACTCTCGCCCGCAGTACGGCATCACCTTAGCCTATATCCTTATATATTTAAATTTAACAGAGACCGATTCAAACTGAATCTCATAAATGGCTCAATGGATCGTACCATCTAGCTTAAAATGCAGTTTATTATACCCAATTAGGTGAAAGATACAGTGCTGCATCATACATGCAAACATACATGCCATCGCCACTACCCACGACATCATGTTTTCCAATTCTGGGGTGGTCCACAAATGATGTCAACATAACGTTTACCTATTTATCATATACCAAATCAAATCTGATGCTATTATTTTAACTCTGGGGTGGTCCATAAATGAATTAAACAAAAGGTTACCGCATTTATTAAATCCCAACTTCTAAACTACCACTTTAACTTAGCGTGGTCTTAAAATGATAAAAACAAATAAATTGCCAATCAATCAGTGCATATATAATCCTCTGCCATCACTTCAACTTTGGCAAGGGGGAGTTCATAAAAGATTTCTACACAATCATCATTTATTTATTATATTCTCACTTTCATGCCATGACTTAACTTTAGGAAAGTTCATAACAGGTGTCAACAACATTTTCACAGCCTCATAAGATCCCCAAACCCAAGCTATCACTTTAACTCTAGCGAGACCATGAATAATATCAGCAAAATTACAACTTTTCCGGCTTTCAGTCTGTTTGTTTGTCGTTTTGCATGTTTGTCTTTTAGTATGTCTGTCTATCGGTCTGCCTGTCTTTCAGTCTGTAAGTGGCGTGCTTTAAAAGGAAATGCTTAGAAATTAAACTTAACTAATAGCTTTTAATTTACCAGTAGAAATAACCTTTTCTGTTTCGATAAAATACGGCTTCTCAATGAATTGTGTTTTAGCGTTGTTAAAATAAGTTTCAATTCATTTGTTAAAGTCAAAATTTGCTATGAGCTCAGCATCTAATTCGGGCCGACGGTCGCCAAATACGGCACAAAGCGCCAGATTTATATACGTAACCGAAATTCAGAGTAAAACATGTTGCTAGTTGGTACAGTTAACTGCTAATTGCGAAAAAAGTATAAGATGGTTTGTACCCAAACACTATACAGGACACCTAAATCGCATTTTTAAACGTAATAAAGTTGTTTCATCCATAGTTTTTCAAAATAACGACCGGTAGCGTACTAGGGAAAAAAAATCCGGCGCTTCGCGCCGGATTTGTCGACCGTGGGTTGGCCCGAAGTAGATGCTGAGCTTCAACAAAGGCGCAAGAACATTGATATTACGCTAAAAGATAATATAAGATTTATAGAAGCTCCCCTACAATCAATAAGACATAAACCAATGTTTGTAGCATGCAATTTAATATAGCTGAATTTTTTTTATAAATTGCACCATTCACAAATAACGTCATTATGGACAATCCCTGAATATTTGTAACGCATATAGGTAAGTACATGGGATGTAGTTAAAATAGGATGGAAACAAATTCAAAGTTAGGACTTGGGATACTAAAAACTATGGTATTTGAAGGACGTTATTATGAACGATCTCTGAACATCTTCAACACAATTAGGTCAGTCCATGACATGTAGAAGAAATTATCACGTGACATCATTTGCGCGTCACCCTTAACCTGCTTACCTAATAAGAATACGATTACATCTGAATGGGGGTGTCTAACAGAAATTTTCGCCTGACGTCAGTTGCGCGTCACCCCTAACCTGCTTACCTTATGTGAATGCGATAGCAGCTAAGTGGGGCTGTCAAAAAGAAATTTTCATGTGACGCAATTTGATCGTAACCCCTAGCCTGCTTACCTAATGTGAATGCGATAGCAGCTGGGTGGAGCTGTCTAACAGAAATTTTCACGTGACGTCATTTGCGCGTCACCCCTAGCCTGCTTATCAAATGTTAATGCGATAGCAGCTGGGTGGGGGTGTCTAAAAGAAATTTTCACGTGACGTCATTTGCGCGTCACCCCTAACCTTCTTACTTAATGTGAATGCGATAGCAGCTAGGTGGGGGTGTCTAAAAGAAATTTTCGCCTTACGTCATTTGCGCGTCAACCCTAACCTGCGTACCTAATGTGAATGCGATAGCAGCTGGGTGGGGGTGTCTAGATGAAATTTTCACGTGACGTCATTTGTGCGTCACCCCTAACCTGCGTACCTAATGTGAATGCGATAGCAGCTGGGTGGGGGTGTCTAGATGAAATTTTCACGTGACGTCATTTGCGCGTCACCCTTAACCTGCTTACCTAATGTGAATGCGACAGCTGCTGGGTGGGGGTGATCAAAAGAAATTTTCACGTGACGTCATTTGCCCGTCACCCCTTACCTGCTTACCTAATGCGAATGCGACAGCAGCTGGGTGGGGGTGTCTAAAAAAAATTTTCACGTGACGTCATTTGCGCGTCACCCCTGCAATGCATTTCCAAGTGCATGCGCATAACTGACTGTATAGTTCATTTTGATATGGCAGCGTTCGTAAATGGTGTTAGTCACATGATTCTAGATATCCCTAATTTCCCGTTTGCATTATGTTTCACAGCAGTGAAAATGAGTGGGTGGTCAGAAAATTGATCAATTGAGATGGCATCATTTGTGAACGCACCTTAACATTCAATTTCGTATGGTATTTATACACACGGAAGGGAATGCTAAGAGTGAGAAGCGTACGCCGATCGTACCTAGGTACGTTTGTTCAGTGGTAGGTATGTATAGTAGCGACAACCAAAAGAGAAGGCTGGCAAGGATAAATTTGGCACGCAAACAATGACAGCTTTATCTTTGCCAGCCGCCTCTTTCAGTTGCCTCAGCTATTTGGTTTACCCGTTTTTAGCCTCTTCACTTTACAAATTTCTGACAAAGGTCCAGTAATTAATTTATTGTGGAAAACTGGTTCGACTAATTACAACTAAAAAACAATACAGACCTGCCCAGTCGCATTTCTGGTCGTACACTATTTTTAAAAAAAAAATCAGTTGTAACCTGTGACCTGTAGTGTACGGCCAACAGAGGGACGGACGGACGGACATACAGACATGACCATTACAATAGATGCTTAAGCTTAGCATCTAAAAAGGAGACGAACAGTCACACAGACGGACAAAAAAAACCATTTCATTAGATGCTCAATGAGCTAAAGCACAGCATATAAAAATGCCACTGTAATTTAAACTATTGCTGTATAGAGTATAAAGTCATGTTGCATTAAACTTGTAAGTATTGTTAGCAATTGATTTTAAAATTATTTTTTAATGTAAATGACAATCATCTTAAGAATTTGAAAATAGAAATGCCGAAACACCTAATTATAACATACAGGACGTACCAAGTCTCAGCCTCTGTGACACCACAGTATTAAGCAGGAAATACGTAAAACTCGATTTGTTAAGCTTATGCCGATAAAAGGTTTTATTAGCAACTAACTCGTCTTTGTATTTTAAAAAAGAGCGTTGTAAAGTTATGAACAAACAAGCAAACACCGCCAAGTGATCATCTAGTTTTTTGACATAATATTTTTTTTCGAAAAGACCATCGTAAAAAACTAGAAATCGCTTAACAACATGCTGCGCACTCTAAAATTTTTTCGGCAAAATAATTTTTTTCTAATTTCAAAAATGGTCGAAATTTCAGATTCTGATTTTTCCCATTACCGTAACTATAGGAATTTTGACTAATCACAGGTATAAATTACCTGCATAAATTATGAAATAATTAATTATTCTGAAACGTGCTCTAAGGAGCTGTAGTACTTCACGTAACTCTCTTAAAAGCTTTTCGTAAATCCAAAATGGTCTATCTGCGCCATAATAAAACCATATGCATTAGCGTAGGCTTGCATTGCATTGTTGGTTATGCAAATTAATTCGTTGTATTTCATTGCCAAATTGTTTTAGTTGAAAGAAATTTAACTTGTATAAATTACCGTTAGTATCAAAATGACTCATGTTCATGTTTTGCTAAAAACAAAATCCACTATCACGAAAATTTCTGGGCCACAAAATGACCAGGAGGAAATAGTTCGGGAGATAACTTTTCTACAACCATTTATGACACAGCTTGTCTTTCACCGCTAGACACTGACCACAATTTCAACATAATCAGCATAAGGCGTGCTCCTGCTAAACGAAAAATTTTGTAGTTTTAAAAACGAAGCAAATAGAACATTTTAAACTCTTCAAAATATTGCGAACAATAAAAGATTTTAAACTTAAAAGCAAGCAAACAGAACTTTGTATTACTGTTCAAGAAACCTGCAAATATAACATTTTGTAACTTTAAAAAACATACATATATATATTGTTCTATTTACAAGCTTTGAAAAGTTCAAAATGTTCTATTTGCATGATTTTAAAAAGTCCAAAATGTTCTATTAGATTGCTTTTGAAAAGTACAACATGCTTCATTTACTTGTTTTTGGAAAATTCAGATTTCCCTATTCCCTAGATACCGTATATCTTGTAATTAAACACCTCTGTTGCAATTCAAATTTAGACCTTTTAGACCCTCATAGTATTTTTAGCCCGCGTACTTATATTGGATATTGTGTTAGATATACCAGCCCACTAACCAAAAAAAGACCTTAAGAACCCGCGTTCTATTGCGAATCCTTGCTATATTACAAGACTTAGTTGTTTTCGGGAATTAGAAAATGTTTCATTCACATGCTTGATGCTTTCAAGAATACAAGATGCTCTATTTACCTGTTGTTTACAGGATGCAGTCATAAATATAGAGAGACAAGCATGATGATGCTTGTTTTGAGCTGCAAAATATTCTACCTACCTGCTTTCAAAAAATAGGAATTGCCCCATGTGCACGCTTTGAGTGACATCATATAATGTGGAAGCACAGTTTTATCAAAATCCTCCCAACCCCACCCCCTACGGACATCCCAAGCCGACCCCCAAACCCCACCAAAGCCGACCCCCGATATGACGTCATAACCCCACCAAAGCCGACCCCCGGTATGCCGTCATGACCCCACTAAACCGACCCCGATGTGACGTCATTGGTCACGCGGTCGTAATCCCCGCACCGCACCAAATACCCGCTTTGAAATTTAAAACAAAAATACCCGTTTCCAATTTAAAATTAAAAAAAAAAAATAATTAAAAAAAAAACAAAAATATTTGTTTTTACTTTAAAAATTTATATAAAATATTTATTTTTCAAAGTACTAAAACTATTGTTGCACAGCACCAATTTATTTAGTGACAATACTAATTTATTCATTAGAAATTACCAGTATCATTATTGCAAAGTACTAACACTATTTCTCTCAAAACAAGAAAATATTTGTTCCTCAATAATCCTATGATGATTCACGTTAAAAACGAAATGCAATAGACATGCAGAAGGTTATTGTAGCAGTTATGCAAGTAGAACATATGACAATGGTATAGTACTCATCTAATTATATGACGGAATGATATGCAATCGCAATGAGTAAGTTCAATATAGCGGTTATGCAAATATAAAATTATTATTGTATGCAAATGATGATAGAATATATTTAACCTGTTTACTTGTGATATTAAATCAGTATAAACAATAATACTACTGCAATGGAAAATAATATGTACGTAAACTCCAATTTGCAATTTTTTCTGTTTGTAACATTAAACGAATTGTATTAATTTACTACGCCTCCTAATGCGACGTCATAGCTAAGGCAATCGTAATACCCGCGCCCACATATGTATTTAGTGCAAAGTACTAGTATATTTATATGCAATATTTTTGGTATTGGAAAAATAAAGTGCGAGAAAAATCGATTTGTTATTTTTTTAGTTTGTAACCTAATACAAATTTTATTCATGTATATGTATCATATAAATTAGTAGTACATCATAATTGAAATAGGAAAAAAATTATAAATAGAATCCAGCATATTTTATATATTTTTATTATATTAATAAGTATATTATAGTAAATCAGAATTGAAACAAATTATTCATAAATGGAATTCAAGTAGGTCTCCATCGCCTCCATTTCTGTCATCGTCAAAGTTATAACAGGCCCTGCCAAGCCACGGTGCTTTACACTAATTTCTGGCGATACAGGCACTAGAATTGAGAGCTGATAATCACTGACGAGTTGATTAAATGAACATTTAGGTTCAATTAATGCCAGCGCATCTGCATTTGCATCCCGGAACGGTTGTTTACTCACGTCTTGAGTCAATTTAGAAATTTTTTTTTCGTTGATAGTAATAACAATATCATAGCTCGGTTTTCCTTGTTCGACCTGCTCCCTTTTTTAAGTAAGCACCTTTGAAATCAAACTTCGAACAGCACGTCCTTCATGTTTTAAAAAGGAAACAGCCAAACAGTTGATTCCATTGCGATTTCTTCCAAGATGTATAAAATTAGTCGAGCGGTTGAAGTCGACATCTTTTCGGACAAGCAAATTTGGGGCAACCTTAAAAACAACTTCGATCAATTAGTTTACAAATGTATAAAATATTATTAAATTTATTAAAAAAAAAATATTAATACTCCCCACAATGGAATCCGGCTTAGTAAAGTAGCTCCACACATTAGTAGCCGCGTAACGAACGTTGTTTTCAGACCAAGATTGAGCGGCTACAGGGTTGTAAGATTGAAGTCTAGACATGTTGAATGTATACGATTTGGTTTTTGAAATAAACTTGTTGTTCTGCGTAACGCTGACAGTACAATGTAATAATTTTGTCTAAAATAACTAAGGTATATATACTAATAATTTATACAGCTTTATTTAATGTAGTACAACAAAAGTTTTTTGGTCTCAAGTAAAAATTTATTCAATATGATAAATTTACCAAAACAACCAAATATTTTATCGTCGCCTATAATAAATTCATTTTGTTGCTAAATTTATGATATCCCAGCGGAAACGACGTATTTATGGCTGTGTAGTGACGATTTGTATCAAGGGAATGAAAAGCAATTTTGTCGATCGTCATTTTGAATAAACAATGATCCTTCGAGCGGATGCAATTGACTTCTAACTTTTTCATTTTTGGGTTGAGGACAATATCTGCATATGTGTTAAAATTAAAAGTTTTTAAACTCCTAGCCAGGACACCCTTAGACTTCATATCGTAGCTATTATCAAAGTATTCGATTGCATATTGTTTTGCTTTGAGGCAGCATACGTGTTTAGTATCTAACGCTTTAATTTTGAATAATCCTGAAATACCTTTGTTTTCTAACCTTAAATTAGATTCTTGTGAATTAACTTTAAAAATCTCGTAATTATCTGGGACTTTTGGAAAGTCGAAAAAACGTTTATTTTTAATTAACAAATTAAAGTAGTCCTCTTTGCTTACAAACAGTTAAACAATAACACTATCTGTGTCCCCATAACAGTGCAACACGTTATCAGCACCAAACACTTTTTTAAAACTTGGTAAAACCCCTGATAAAAGATAACCTTTGAATATTCCAGTGTTGTCAGACCGTCGCATATTGGTTTATCTAATAAAACCTTCTTGGGCTTAAATACCATAAAGCTTAACTTCTCTAAAAGAATTTTAAATTCCACGCAATTATCTGATGCGATCATTTTTAGCGCATCCGCGCGAGCTGAGCAAAATTTTACTTCAATCAAGTTCAGGTTTGACTGTAAAAATTTTTCATAGATTGCGTTTGACAACAGTTTAATAATATCCTTCTCCGACTTTGACTTTGCTTTCTTCCTTCTTTCTAAGTTAGTTTCGATATAAGGTTTTATGAAAGCTGTTTCTCTGAAGCTAAAACCTCGATTAATTTTATTCAATTTCATTCCCATAGACAATTAATATTGCAGACTTTTGTAATAAACAGTATATGCTGGTTTGTCGTAACAAGTAAGCATTAGTTTTGGTTGCGAAATAAACGATTTTCGAAGTTGTCCGAGACTTCTGACTGTTTTTATTTGATTTTCCGATAATTCTTCAAGCTGAATCTGACATCGAGTGGGACAAAGCGGCATTTCGAGTGTAGCGTCTTGAACTGCGGTAGGATATTCCAGATCCACATTTAAAACGTATCCTGTGTCCGTATCTTCTCTAAGGTTTGGATCTTTCCAATCAATTTTTTCTAGAGTTTCATTTGGTACCCATTCAAAATTATCGAAAGGGAACTTTCCCCTCATAGCATGTGCATATAATGAATTTACATCTACATGGAGAAGATGCGACGTAGGTTGGGAAGGATCAAACTGATCACCTTGTGCACGCTTATTATTTGCAGTAACGAGTTTCTTTGAAGCATAACAGATACCGCCTCTTATACCTTCACGAACCATTTTATACATCTCAGGGTCGGTTATTACACCAATTTCTTCTTTTGTAGTATACAAAAAACAAGACCAACCATAACCAGAAGCCGTGCATTTCCATGTAAGGTCCGGGCCGTAAATATTGTGTCCCTAACGCCTAAAGTTTCCCCAAACAACAGTTAATAATGCTGTGTCAAGTATAGTGTAAAGCTTTGTGTATTGCTTAAAATCTTGAATATCAAACGTTTCAATAACTTCTTTTACCTTGTTCCATTCTGTATCGGAAATTTCTTCTTCAGTTAGATCGTTTGTAAACCATCTTCGGGTAGGAATAGGGCTACTGGATTGGAGAACTGTTTTGTCTTTCAGATAAGCATAGGGGAACGGGAGCTTCTCCAGCAATAGATTAAGGTGTTTTTTGTTTGCGATAATATTTTTATTTGGAATCATTTCTTTAAAGCATTGTTCAACAATCGTAAAACAATCTGAGTTTTCTTTTTTGAGTCCCGAGGCCAGATTTGCCAAACTAGCAGTTAAAAATTGGAAGCTGTCGACAAACCAGACTTTAACTCTAGGTTGTTCCCCTTCTTCAATAATTTTATCTGAAATAAAGTTTTATTTCAGCGGCGGAAGATACAAACTTTTGGCTTTAATAGTCATTTGCAAACTTTTTTGATGATTTTGCAAGAATCTGAATATCTTTAGCATTAAACAATTCTGAATCAAACCCTGTGATAAGATGATGCCAGTCGTATCCAGATCCATTGTGTGCCATAGCAACCAATTCATTATTGTACTTTATTTTCAGATTACATCCTTGGCATAAAGCGGTCAGGTAATCACCACTCTGATGATCATGATGAAAACATTTTGAAAGAACCATTAGGTTCTTCAATTGCTTCTTTAAAATCACCAAAAGTAACTTTAAGATCATCATCAAATGCTTCGTCAAAACTTCTTTTGTTTGTTTTTATCGTAAATTCTCGATTACAATGTTGACAATGTGTAGCCTCTTCATGTCTTCTAAGTGTATCTGCATTAAGAGTTTTAAAGTTGTTTGTATTTCTAACTTTGCATACAAGCCTATTTGCCCAGAAAAACACGCGTTCAAAGAATGTTTTGATAACATTTTCTTCATCATAATATTCAGTGTTAATAACTTTTAATTTTCCTTTAACGTTGTTGATGATCACAATACTAATACTTGCCGGTATGAATTCAGATTTATAGACGGTTGAAGATTGCTTGGCGTCATTTAAAACAGGTGTTGAGAAGCTTTCGAAATCGGAATAAAGGATAAAGGGCTGTATAGGAGTCATTTCGGGGTTTTTAAACTTTACTTTGAAATGTTTATCAGGAAAATCTAAAACTTGACCAATTCCCGAGCATGCGTAACTATGTCGAAATTAATCGCGTTGGTGTTTAAAGAACCGAAAACAATTTTGGCAAAAGTATGCAGTAAAAGGTTTAAAATTATGCAGAAACTTGTTAAGCTGTGTAATCAACACAAAATGATGATTTGTTTCTCCGTTTTCTGCTTTTTGGTGTATAAGTAATAAGTTTATCACTTGATCCGATTTGTATTGGCTATTACGAATTAGTATGACCTCGTTTTGTTTGTGAGAAAATACATTAACTTAAATATGGTTTTTCTCTTCAAAAGCAGGAATATCCCGATAAATATTTACTCCTTCGTTTTCGGGGATCATCGTAAAATCAAACAGATTTAGGTACAATTTCCATGTTTCAGGATTTTGACGAAACATGTACCAGTTGCTTTGCTTTGCAGATTGCTTCGGACTCTCCGATTTAAGTTTATTCATATATACACCAGCAGCTATACAGTAATGGAAGCATTTTGAGTCTTTGTTTCGGATATTAAGAATTCCCTGCTTCCAAAACGGCATATCAAGATACCCCCTTGGGCGTGCATTACTAAACATTTTGAGTTCACCTACTTTTACTTGTACAGAATCAATATTTTTTAAATTCCATCCACTTTAACCTTCTGTGAAAATATTTTTCTTTTGAATTATTTCATCAGCAGCCTTGAGTAGTAGGTCATCAATTTCTTCTATGTGTATCAAATCAAAATTAGAACTTTTTAAATAAATTGTTTCTCTATGGACATGATAATTTCCTTGTTCGTTTTCTTCCTGCTTCTCTATAATAATATCGAGTCCAAATTTTACACGTAATGCAGAATGAATTACTAAATTCTGCTCTAAAAGCTTGATAGCGGGTTGATTAACATGTTGAAATGCATTTTCGATATCGGTAAGAGGCTTATCTTTTGGTGGTTTGTAGATGTAATGCACAAGTGTTAAAAGATGTGCTCTAGAATATTCCTTCCAGAAACTCAGATCAATTGATTGTCCTGCACCAACGTGACCACCGCGAAGGTTTGGCATAGAACATTGGTGACGTAGCCTATCGCATGAGTACATACAGCAGTCGGCGCAAAAATGAACAGCTTCAACATGTGAATCGTAGGCATTATGAGTTCTACTCTTGAATTTGCATCCCGGCATGGTACAATGAAAAAACTAGGAAATCAAATTTAAATAAAAAGTGCAATTAATACAAATACATTAACTGGAATATTAATAAACATTTATAAACGTTTTACTTACCGAGCAGAATTTGTTAGGTTTTTTTATCCTCGAGTTTGGAAACTCTGCGGATTCAAAGTAGTCGTCCTCATCTATCTTAATTACCGCCTTGATGTTTTTTGTTTTGGAATAAACGGTTTCCACTCGCTTGGCGTTGGCGCTATATGAATTATGGTATCGCTTTTTACTGCTTTATTGTCTATATTTTGTATTGGTATTGTTTCGATGATATTAAGTTTTGGTTGCACTTTAGTTTCTTGTACTTGAATATCAACTGCTGAATATTGCGCGTTTAACTGTTTTAGATACACACTCATAAGTTTATCATATAATTCCGGATCAATAACTTTCATCACCTTGGCCATTATTAATTGCACATAAAACTATTTCGCTGAAAATTATCTTTTTAAAAATATGAGCTAGAACGCCGCGTACGATTAATTTGTTTTTAAAAACTATAGTTTTTAATTTACTTGGACTTTGTGCTAGTTTTTCATTTAAATTGTTTATTTTCTTACACTTTAATTCTTTGGACTCACAAAACAATTGATAGTTTTTTAAACACTCTGCAATCGCTATAATTTGATTATCACTTGCAGTTTAATATAGTTGTCTAAATTATTTCCACTAGTACTTAGTTTGTATAAAAATTCACAATGCGTTTCTAATGTACACGTCATAGCGGAACATAGACTTCACAATCATCGTCCAGAAAAATATGTGATCGCGCCCAGTACTTTTTATTATTGCTACAAGGTTGAAGATATAAAAACAGAAAACTAAATTTGCGTAACGTCACTGCTTTTATGTATGCGTCTTGTAAATATTTTACTTGACTAGGACAAATTAGTCCGGCCAGTCTTCGCACTGTGGATCGATCTCGAGGACTGTCGAAAAGTATAAAGTACTGCGAGTTTATATTAATTTCACGTAGTTCCTTCTTGAATGCGTTTTGTAAAATGAGCAAAATACTGATTTCTCGGTGATGGGCGTGCTTAATGAAGAATCTATTTATGAGCTCAAAATTTTCGCCTTTTGCAATTAAATCCATTTGGCCGTCTAATATCACCAACGACGAGTCGGTTGCTAAATGCTTAATGTCCTTGACATTTTGTGTGAATATGATATTTGGGTCTTCAGCTTGCATCTGATAAAATATCGGTTGGTGGTCGCAGTACACATAAATTACTTTATGAATTTGTTTGCTTATAATTGAATTTCGTCGTCGTATGAAATCACGGACCATAAACGTTTTTCCTGATCCGGTGCAACCAACGACAGATGCCGTAAAAGGATGTATGAGCTCGAAATGTATGCTATCTATGATTAATAAAGTACAAACAACGACTGACGAATTTTTCAGGATTCAATGGTATTTATTTATTCATTTTTAGGTGTCGGGTTACAATTTGTTTTGGTTACAATTTTATTTTGGTTACAATTATATTTTGGTTACAATTTTATTTTAGTTACAATTTTATTTTGGTTACAATTTTATTTTTGTTAAAAATATATTTTATCTAATTACAAAAGCAATTCGCGGTACATTTTATTTTGCATTAATTTGTTAAACATTTTTGATCAAACTTATATATAGAAAATGGATTAAAATTTGGTATTGATCTAACAAATTGTTTCACCTTAGTATCATTAATAATTGTATTTGAAGTGAATGAATTAAGTATTTTATCATACGGAATACCTATAATACGAGAATATAAATAATAAATACAATAATTTCCACAGACAAATGAATGATTATCTTGTAATTGATTACAATTTTCTGCAATAATAGTTTGATAAGGTCTTCGCAAATTCTGATATTTAGTAATTTCTTAACCATAACTATCAAAATATTCACATACCGTTGCAGATAATATAAAATACGCCAACCAATGCAATATAAAGTTGGTACTTAAATCTGTATTCTGTACAACTGCTATAGGAAACTTATCAAATTTAACATCTTGAAATAAAGTGTCGGCTGCTACAACATATATCGGTATATCTATATCAAGACCGTAAAACAATTTTTTGAATGCGCGTTCGATAGACGTGGAATTCATTTTCAATCCTGATGAGTGACGTGTTTGTTTTTGTCAATGTTAAATAAAGACTGGTATTGGCAGAAAAGCAGTGTAGTAATTGCTTTTGTCAGCGGCTTCTTAAATTTGATGTTTACAACAATTTGTCCTTGACGATTCAATGTGAGAGAATTTCCGTCGTTGGGTAATAATTCGACTGCAACTAGTACGTTTCCTGAAATATAAAAATTTAGGTTAAAAAACAAAATAATTTTTCTGTCACTATACGATTTTATTTTTGTAGTTTATACCTTACTTTTGTTGTAGTTGTCAACGTTTATATTGTTTCCAAGAACGTAATTTGCTGCCGTTTTTCTCAACGACTGAACACCAAATAAATAGTCATCAACACCTGCTGCGTCGCTATTTTTAAAGCTGAATGGAAATACTCTATGCTCCATACTACTTCCGTTCCAACTTATGCTTAATTCCGCCATATTTATATTTTAAAAATCAAATCTCGACTCTGACATTTTGCCGTTGAAAGCTTCGCTATCCAAAGAACCAATTACAATAAGTTTTGGAATTTTGCCCATAAGTAACGAACCAGATGTAGCTGAGGATAAACCACTTGGTATAGAAAAAGTTTTTATTTAAATTTCGTTCGTAGGATATTTGAAACTTTCATTAGCTGCCAATTGATTGCGATGCCAAGCTACCACTTTAGCTGTAACATTTTTGTTTGCACTATGGAATACTGCATCTGTAATCAAACATTTATAGGCACAACCGTTGAACCCTGATTTCGTATCTGTCGCGCAGTCTAGGTAAAATTCTGGTATGTTGCGTCTCAAAACTAGACGAATATCGGTATCGGGAGGTAAATATCGATTTTGATTGAAAAAATTTACTAGCGGCTTTCTAATCATAAAGAATTGAGTCGACAACTTTGCTTTATCGTATCTTGTTTTAAATCCAGTATGTTGTAGTAAACGTATTTGGTATTTTGTTTGGGTAGTAAAATCCTTCTCGGAGGAATTCCTCCTTTTCAAGTGAACTAGATCCTAGTAATCGTTGTAAATATGTACTCCAAGCGTACATTGAATTTGAATCTCACACTAGCTCATTGTTTAAGTCCAATTGCACATTTAAAAATAATGAATGAAAAAACAAGTTTGATGGGGCAACTTGATCAGCAGCTTCGCATAAAGTTCCGTCCTTTTTAACTATTTGAACACCTAATGGTAAAAATGATTCCGCTAAGGAAATGTAACTGTCTGTATGGAATTGAAATTCTATAGGGTTGTAATCCTCTTTTATGCTTTCAAGGGAAAAACACTGAACAAACTCTGTACTTGACGATGTACTAACGTCTGTTGCTGGAAATTTAACTAAGTTCAATTTAGATCGAATAGCTGTAGTTGATTTTTTGTATATAGTAGGTTTGGAATCAAAAACGTTGTTAGGATCCATTTTTCAACTGTTAACGTCACAAACACTAGGCTAAGACTGATATAAAATGTTAATTGAAAATTATTTATAGCTGCGGTTTTTATTTTTCTTGGTTGTCGCAAATGTGACTATGCAAATCTTCAAGAATACGCAAATGAAGCTATTTTAAGCAAAACTCACAAATTTTGATTTCTGGTTTAAATTTGTATACGTAAACAGTTTCTCCATTAAACGTTGTAAGATTACCATATTCTGAATCTGGACCCTCTATTGAATCACGGATATCACGTGGATTTTCATGACACACAGTACAATCTGTCATGTCAAACGGTCTTGTTACTTTGCACCAGTTATCTGCTATGTCTATGAATTCTTCTTCTTCGATCCAAAATTCGTATGGTGTATTGAGAAATTCTCCCACTAATTTATCCTTATTCTTTTCTTGTGTTTCACAAGTCACACAATATTGTTTTTCATTGTAAATATTTAATTTTAAAACGTCTAGTAATTCATTCAACCAGCAAAAATTACCAGCCTCACACTTTAGACTAATAGCAGATATTTTATCCATGTTTATTGTTGAAAGTTCAAGATTCGACTGATTGATAGTTTCTTTCTTTTTAGATTTAACACAATTTTGTTTAACTATTGGTGATTTTAATTTTTTAATTCTTCTCCCTGCGCCGCTTTGGTTTGTACAACGTTTTGTTTTAGTTTTACTTTTTGATTTTTTTTTGTTCCTCCGATTTAAATTGATTTGGTACTTTTTAATTTCCCCTTTGTTCCTCCAATTTGAATTGATTTGGTACTTTTTTGTTTTGTTCTTTTATTTTTACCAACTTTTGTATTCAAAGATGTTTTTAAGTGTAACGGAATTAGGTATGACGAAGCTTCTGACAATACACCAGATGTGTCACCGTTATTAAAATTCATTGCGTTGTCTGTTTGTATAAAATTTGGTTTTTCTAAACTGCAAGCGTTTCCAGTTTTACAATTTAATTCACGCATTGTTAATATTTTGGTTTAAATAGTAGCTTGATAACAGTTTCTTCAAGTCCTTCACCAAAATTTATCCCACGGTCGTATTCGTCTATTAGTTTTATGCGAATTCGATCTATGACTGATCTAGTCAGAGGTAAAAACACGACTGGATTAAACGTTTTTGAAGTTTCTTTTAAATACTTGTCAGATAAATCAATATCTTGCAAAATGGGTAACATCCGGGTACCGTAAATCTGGTTGTCAATAATATCTGACACAATTAACAAACGTTTTGATTTAATGCTGTCTGGGACAGAGGAAATAACATCACTTTTGTTTGATTGATATTCAATTTCTTTTTCTTCCTCTTGGATATTTGGATCGACTTTAATTCTCGTCGTTGATGTAAATATTTGGTCTTCAGGGATCCTTAAAAACAAATTTAGTAGATTTGGTAGTTTGACGCTAATATCAGTTAGCAAATTTTCGATGAATATATCACTATTCTCAATTTTGATTCTCATTTCAAGTTCTGGAAACAATAAATTTTCAAATGTTTCGTTAATTGCATTTACAACATCTGTTATTGCTAATAAAGTTGGTTCATTCATGAGAATTGCATAGTTGTTATGAAATCAAAAACGATAGTAAGAATCTTCGTCGTAATTATTCTTTGCATAGTCGATTTCAATAAACTAAAATTGTGATTTATGTGTTCCGACTAGTAATGTATCCACGTTGCTGAATCCAAGTGCGTCTGAAATTCTAGTTGGTAGCACCAGAAAACTTCTTGCGTTGTCGTCTTTAAACTTAATAATTGCTTTATTGTCTGTATCAATCTTCATTTTCAATCTAATTTGATCGAATTTTATTTGCTCATTTAACCTTTGCATATATGTTTGCACATTATTATCACCTAAAGCATTTTCACGTCGAAATGGTAGTATGCTTTAAAACATTTGAGAAATACCTATAGCGTTTTCCAGGTTTTGGTATGTCTCAACGCGAATTGTAAGATCAGAGTTCATGAGAATTTGTTCAAACTGTTTTTGATTAGTTATATTTAACGTTAAATAATAATCATATAAAAATCTAAATTTATTAAATTCACAAAAAACAGCAAATTCTTTAAGTATAACCACATATTGGTTTTCTAATGGGTTGGTGTGTATTAATACAACTAAAAGTTTCTCTCCTTTTGTTTCAGGTATATAGTATGCGGCGATTTTTAGAGGTATATTTGCATTTTGCATAGCCGTCGATAACTGTGATATATACAAGCTGACTTTTGGTTGTGTTTTTTTGAACGTAAATGAAACGACTTTTGGTGGTTTTGCATTTGGAAAAAGTGGACCTGTGGGTATTGGTACTGCAGTTAAGGTCAGTTGAAGTAATTGAATCTGACTTGGTTGTTGCTTGCGCGAATACTTGAAACTTGCAACTCCTACTTTGTACAAATCTGGTTGTAGATAAAGTGGTTTTCGAAGCTCGCAAATGAAGTTAGTAGGAGTATTTGTTCTTGAGTTAATTTTATCTGTTGCACTTCTTAGTTTACAACAAATGGAACTGGAGGACAGCATTGTTTTATCTAAGCAAGATTAAGCTCTTGAGAATAAAAGCTTCCAGTAATTTCTGCAAAACAAATAAAATAAGATAGTTTAGGATAAATAAAATAAGGAATTTAATTTCAAAAAAAAATTAAATTTTAGCAGCTCACCTTCGTGATTAAGATCCTCTAGCAAGTAAGTCCACGGAATTTTTTTTTGTACTTTCCTTATTTTGAATTTTTTGATAGACCAATTAACGCTGTAACCTGTGTGAGAGTCAAAACAATACTAATATAATTAGTAAAACTATTATGTTATGTACCTAATTATAAAATAATATGTAGATAATTGTTTATTACTTAACTTTTTCAAATGTGACCTTGGCTTTAGATATCCTTACAACATCTCCCATTTTAAATTTTGGTGATGGTTGCGGTTTTTCTCTTTCTTTTAAATAGTCCGCAAATATATTTTCCCAGACCTCGTATTCGTTTTCTTTGGTTACCTTATTTGGTTCTAACTTTATTGTACTGTGGTAGCTGTTGTTATACGCTTGAACAAAATCTTGAATGACATCGACGATTCTTCGTGTCTTTCTTTTTGTCATGTAACGTTCTAATTTCGTAAAAAGGGTTCTTATGAATCTTTCAGAGAACATTCTTTTAATGTAAGAGTATATATGGTACAAATATATATTTTTCTTGTCTAAATACTTTCTAAATTCAGTACTTCTATATTCTGTACCCATATTCGCAAACAGATTCATTGGTGCAGCATTTGCTTGTCGAAGTACTGAATCAAATGCTCGAATCATAGACTTTGATGATTTATCTTTTAACATACGTACATATCCTTTTTTTGAGAACGCATCAACAACTATAAGTACAAAAGTATTACAATCGTTCCATTCTGCAATGTTGGATATATTTTTGAGATCACTTGAGAACGTCTGATTAATGAAATTAAAAAGCACACGTCTTCTTTTAAACTTTCGTCGAATATCGTTATGCAAAGAGTACGCGTTTATTTTTTGTAGCTCAGATTTAACCTGTTTCTTGTTTTTCCATCCCGGTCGGTTCTTTAAAAAACCCAATAATCCACTGAAAGCGCCGGAAAATCTTTGGTTTAGGTAACTCCTACGAACACTTTTTGATTTATTTGCCATAGTTGACTGCGAACGAATGAATAAATATAGCTACTTACAATATCTTTTATACATTAATTTATTATTTTGCGAGTGAAATAAATATAATTACTAAATATTAGCTAGCGTACTTTGAATACAATTTATAAGTACTATAAACGAAGCACGATTTTGATTTGCGTCCTGCTATCGTGTACTTCGTCATTGCGATTGTACGTCGTTCAATCGTATTAATACGACCATATGTTTTATTTGCATAAATGCTACAATAACTTTCAATAATCGTCGTATGATTATTGGAGGAAACAAACATTTTTATACTTTGCAATAATGATATTACAACTTAGTAATGAATATATTAGTACTTTGCAATAAATATATTGATACTTTTCAACAATGAAATTGGTAATCTGAAACAAAGTTTTATTTTTTTTTTAAATTTGAAAGCGGAAACGAGTATTTTTATTTTAAATTTCAAAGCGGGTATTTAAGGCCGGCGCGGGTATTTGCTACAGGTATTCGGTGCGGGTGTGGGTAGTCAGTGCGGGTGCGATGATTACAATCACGTGATCAATGACGTCATACGGGGGGTCGGCTTTGGTGGGGTTATGACGTCATATCGAGGGTCGGCTTTGGTGGGGTTTGGGGGTCGGCTTGGGAAGTCCGTAGGGGGTGGGGTTGGGAGGATTTTGATAAAACTGTGCTTCTACATTATATGACATCATATTTTAGTCGTTTTGTAGATAGTGGATTTTTTTTTTAGCAAAACATGAACTTGAGTCATTTTGATACTAACGGTAATTTATACAAGTGAAATTTCTTTCAACTAAAACAATTTGGCAATGAAATACAACGAATTAATTTGCATAACCAACAATGCAATGCAAGCCTACGCTAATGCATATGGTTTTATTATGGCGCAGATAGACCATTTTGGATTTACGAAAAGCTTTTAAGAGAGTTACGTGAAGTACTACAGCTCCTTAGAGCACGTTTCAGAATTATTATTTATTTCATAATTTTTGCAGGTAATTTATACCTGTGATTAGTCAAAATTCTTATAGTTACGGTAATGGGAAAAATCAGAATCTGAAATTTCGACCATTTTTGAAATTAGAAAAAAATTATTTTGCCGAAAAAATTTTAGAGTGCGCAGCATGTTGTTAAGCGATTTCTAGTTTTTTACGATGGTCTTTTCGAAAAAAAATATTATGTCAAAAAACTAGATGATCACTTGGCGGTGTTTGCTTGTTTGTTCATAACTTTACAACGCTCTTTTTTAAAGTACAAAGACGAGTTAGTTGCTAATAAAACCTTTTATCGGCATAAGCTTAACAAATCGAGTTTTACGTATTTCCTGCTCAATACTGTGGTGTCACAGAGGCTAAGACTTGGTACGTCCTGTATGTAATAATTAGGTGTTTCGGCATTTCTATTTTCAAATTCTTAAGATGATTGTCATTTACATTAAAAAATAATTTTAAAATCAATTGCTAACAATACTTACAAGTTTAATGCAACATGACTTTATGCTCTATACAGCAATAGTTTGAATTACAGTGGCATTTTTAAATGCTGTGCTTTAGCTCATTGATAAAATTTATTTTTTAGCAAAGTAAATAAAATACAAGGCAAGTTTTAAACTAAGTTGGTGTCTTGCTAGTTACAAAATAACGCAATCATCCTATTAAATGTATTACTTGATGCAGACATTTTTCGTGTTCCTCAAAGACGACATTTGTTAGTGCAAATGTATAAACAAGTACTTGCATTTATTGGAGCAGTGGGTTTCGTGATTTTAATCACTCAAAAGTGGAAATGTAAAAAATGTAAAACTGTTATGCCAGGTAATTAGTTTATTAACATGTACATCTGCCGTCGTAGCTAGAAAATTTTTCAAATGGTTAGAAATGATGTATGTACATACAATATTACAGTGTTGACATCTTATTTTGAGTTTTTGAATGAATGCAAATCAATTTAGGGCCCTGGGGATTGCCTTTTCTTGGTAATTTGCTCTCCTTAGGAAAAGACCCGATAGCAGCATTTATGAAATGGAAAAATATTTATGGAAACATTTTTCTCATAAAATATGCCCAATATCCGTAAGTAGAACAGAAATTGTCGGTGCTGCTTCATGCAGTCGACCCTAATTTTAACTTACAACATATATTTAAATTTTTTTGGAGCTAGTCATTAGTCAACATTTTGTCTTTTGCGGTATTACTCACAATGCAGTTCAGTTTTATCCTCATTTTTTTTTGCAAAATCAATTTTTATTTTGGTAGATTACTATAATTCAATTTATACGCAACCAAAAATCATTTCCTTCAGTTTGCAGTATTAATAACTTTTAAAATATTAATATTAAAATCATAATAACGACACTTTATAGTAAATAGAGGTTTCTGATGAACCTCATGTGAGGAATCGTTAGCACGAAGCTCTTGCAGAGGACTGTCCTACTTTGCTCTCACTGTGCATAAAGTGAAGGTAGCTGATGGTGGCGGTGTGCGTGGAAGGTCAGGTCGTGGCAAAATGGAGAGGTGAAGGTGGTTGTGAGTGATTCGAACAGGCTCGCTGTCGTTTTCTTACAAACCACATTACTCCGTCTACCTTTATTTAATGTCCGATACATAGCAAAGGCTTTGTACAGACAGTATTCTGGGAAGTGTGTGTTGTGTTGATACCTGCTATCTCTTTTAAGTAGTCGAGCATCCTTTACCTAACTCTGGAGACCCCTCTACACTACCTTATCGGAACACAACTTTTAGGATCTACAGCTTGAGTACTTTAATAACCTTCGCTTCCCCATAAGGATTTCGTTTTATGTGACAGATAGGTAGGTATAGATGTTCTACAGAGTTGGTATGCCACCGTCTGCTCGACTCAACGAGATAGTCAGATACCAACCACACAAGACCCTCACAAGATATTTCCTAATGTTAACAGTGAATTGAAATAATTTTATGCAACTATTCTAATAACTTATCTATACAAACTATGAGGTAGAGTGAGCGATTGGGACAGATTATTGGAATCTTGAGGTTGCGTTGAAAGTACTTGTCTGCAGGCTTACTGTCCCCAGGGTGGTATGGTTTTAGGCAAAGTATCCCCTCACGTCGTCTGACTGCCTTCCGCGCTCCTCCCCCAGTTCTTCTCCTCTGCAAGCTTCTCTACCCCGCACGGCCCCAACGTAGGCGGGCACGAGGGCCATTCATGGAGTACGTCTGAGAGAGAAGGCACAAAAATAATGTGCTCCATCACAGATTCGACCTCAACTACTTCGCGTTGCGTGAAGATCGTGTAACCACTTTGCTACAGGGGCCGCCTTACTCCGTATACCTAGTCACTACCTGACATGTGGCTTTCTACTTATTTTCCTTACTTGCTTTTCCTACTGGATTTAGGGCCACGGAGCTCGTCTATAAGATAAATGTCGCCAATTTTAAATTGTGTAAATCGCTCAGTTAACTATACTGACAATTAAAATTTATATGAACTCATAAATTTAAATCACATATGACGTACATGCTTACATAAGTGATCGACAAAGTGTGGTCTGGTCCTGATTTTATAGTCTGGTCTGGTCCGACATCACTTAACTAGACTAATTATATAGTGTGGTCTAGCCTTCGGACCATACCAAACCAGAAGAAACATTTTCGTGAGAAATTTAGTCTAAAATTTTTCGCCAGATTTTACGAAAAATGAGCATTATTGTACATAAACGTGAATGTAAACAAAGCAAGCTGTATCATTGCTGGCTGTCACTTTTTATTATCCCTACTGCAATAACAGCTGATTGTTATGGACAGTGATTAGCAACATATTAGCAAGAATTTGAAATCCACTCAGCACTACCCTGGCTCCGCCTACGCGCAAAAATATTTCTTAGCTGGCCACAATGATATCGGTTGCAGAACTTACAGCTTGCGAATTATTTATAGTTCCATGTACATATACATAGATATGTTCACCTTTTTATTATTCTTGACACAACCGTCGCTTGTGTGTCCAGTAATATGCAGCATTTTATAACTTTAATATTTTCCAACTTTTGCATTTTCAGCAGCAGATTTGTACTAGAAAATATGTTAAAAATATATAATAGTAGATATAATAATTACATGTAAATTTTGAAACCATCTTTATTACAACAAAAAACACTTTTTTAATTGAATTTGCATTGTTGTAATAATACACGTCATAAACGCTCATAGGTAAATAATAAATGTCTTACATATTAGCGTGTTTTATTGTTAGTTGACAAGGTGGTTTTATCTGGCGAGTACAGATTACTACAGGCGTGCTTTAAATTATCGTTTAAGGCTTTAATTTTTGTTAGTTGCTAAAATGCCAGCATTGCATTCTACGTGCTGAATAGCACATCAGCAAAATCATTGTAGAATTTACAATAAATTGACATTTATATACTTATTTACAATAAATCCTGTTATGGGAAAGTTAAATGGTAAGACACGTCGATAACAGTAATGTCACAGTTGTAAAACGGTTTCTTTATTTCCTATACCGGCTCAAAGGGCGAATAAAAACAAGTTGCCGAGTTTACCTTACCACCTCACTTCTTGAGTTGAAATCTCCGAAGTGGTTGAGAATATGAAATTGTATGAATGTGAATTTTGATAAATTAATTTAATATAGCATTCTCCGAGATTTAATGATGAGGTCAGATGGTAGTTTTGGTTATTTAACGGGGGTGATCCACCACACTAGTGAGGCTAGTGACTCCATGGGAGGGAGAACTAATGAAGAATTTATTTAAAGCTCCAAAACGGCTAGCGGTGGTAAGAGTCTCAGCTCTCACTGACTTTTATTTTAAATATGTATATGAATGTATATGATGCTGATGCTGAAGTATATACATTGTATTTTTGTCTGATTTAGATATGGTGACTGACGGCTCGGTGATAGGAACCGGGGATGCGAAACAGAAGCCATTTTCCAGTGAAACGCATCTAGATCCCGGTTTCCTCACTTCGAGCTTGTGGACCTCCGAGGGGCGGCAGGAATCCGTCGACGATACGAGGCAAACGGAGCCAGCACATCGCCGACCTTTCCGCTGTGCACCCTCAGATATTCGGTCAGTCACCGCAATTTTTGTTAATTTCGTTGTTGCTGAAGTTGTGAAGTAAGTTGGGTTTTGTTTCTAATTTTGATCAGTGAGACTTGGCAGTGACGGGGTCGGAGACTCCGTCATACTCTGGAAGTACCACAGGAGACAGGACGAGCAAGGTAAGAGTGACGAACCCGCCGACTTTGGCGCGTCATGTACCGGATTCACTTTTAACCCCTAATTTACCGTCTACTGCGGCTGCCAAGCTCCAATTTTGTTTTGTTTCAATTTGCTTATATTCATTCTACTTTGAAATTAATCTCTTTTATTTCTTTACTAATTTCAGGAGGACATGTAGCGCCAAGGCAGAGGACGTGGTTCGAGTCCTCGACCAGATCGGCACTGGAGATGAGTGCCCGCTTGTGGTGGACGACGACTGAATAGAAGTGCACCGCCTGCAACGGTCGCACGTCATAGGCAGCACTTAGCTCCAGTACAGGTACATGACCTGAATTTTGCAAGTCCAATTATTTAAATAATTTAATTTTGTTATATTCTAATTTCATGAGTTTCAGGTTATTTTTATTTCATTTTTGTACTTTTATTAGTTGGGAAGCGGGGTTAGGACGTGAAAAACCACCACCAAGTGGCACCGTCGCCAACGAATGCAAGGGAGGAGAAACCATCGTGGCCACTCTAGGTCGTCAGTTCGCCTCCCCCACGCTCCTTCAATTTTGGAAATATTTGTGTACTTTTTCTTTTATTTTACACCCTATATTACGTCAGGGAGCTCTGAGGAACTTCTTTCTGACTACTGTTTGCCAATAATTTATTTTAATTATAATTTTATTTTGTAGATTTATGATGATAAAATGCGAATCCAATGATTTGCCAATAAAGAAATAAGGATAGGAGAACGAGCAAAAAATAACGGTAGATTTTACATATAAATGTATTATTTAACTCAAAAGGAAATTGAAAATATAAATATTCAAAACGAATTAATACGATTTATCCTTATCAGCGGAAGGCTGAGGGCTAATAGCTAAATTATTGATTTTTCCTTTTGTTTAATGTTTCAGGTTTTCGTCCATGGTATACACAATATATTATTACGATACATTCTTACGAGTACTGCGAAAGCAGTACAAGGCGAATTCCAAGGTAAGTCCATATCCAGTAAGTTCACAATATATTAATTTTGTTTTCTAATTTTGATAATATTATTTTGGTCTGATGACCTCACATTATTTTATGAAACTTAAACAAAACTCGTAGAGGGAAAGGGAGAAGACCGAGAGCACACACAACAGAAATACAAAAATGTAAAAATTATCTCTGCAAAGATTCTTTTTCTTATTTTTAGTTAGGTTCCTGCACCAGCAGGATTTATGACAAGGATCCCTTTGCAACTTTCTGAATCCTTTCGGTGTCTCCATTTTCTCTCTTTCTTTCTACGCCGTTTCGAAGTAAAAATCAACAAAATTTTGAAAATTAAAAAGAAGAGAAGAATTGTTGAGCTTCGCCTTTCTCCAGCTCGATCCCGGCACTGGTTATCTTTTTCCTCCTTGCCTCTCTCCTTCGCATCACGCCACTCCAGCTCTTTCGCCTCGGGGTCGCGTTCTTTCTCGTTCCCAACGAATCTGCTAGACGTGAGGATGAGAGCGATGAGTTGGAACTTCTACTATTTCATTCATTTCGAGGATCCTCACTTCGACTGTCAGATGGCTACGGCTGTCTGGTGGAATACCGAGGATCTAAATCGAAATCTGTGTGTATGTGTGTGTGTGTGAATTCCCTTTCCGTTTCAGTTGATATAAATACCCAGATTGGCACTGTGCTAATAAGCGGCAGTATGAAGCTGGGATTGATTACAAGAAAGCTTGCAATTGTATTATTTAATTCTATACATTCCCAGTTGTCCACCTTTTTATATGTACAAAAACCCTCTTACTAAAGCTAACCTATCATGTAATCCATCGTTACTATAATTACACGATGAAGGTACAGTTTATTATCATGCATTATTAAAATTGTCTTGACTCGACTTTACTAGTCCAACTCTATGGGACTAAAGGTTTTAATTGGCTTGAATGGGCGAGTATTTGGAAACTTGATTATAGAGAGTCAGAATTATAAGTATAACTGCAAATATACAATCAAGGCTGTCAGCAATTACATGTACCTACTGCGATTGCTGATATACCTTGAAGAAGCTGTTTATTCGTGAGTATTAAATTTTGATATTGTTAGTGATTAAATATTTTTCCCTGTAAATACGAACCAGACCATATAGTCTGGTCGAGTGATGTCGGACCAGACCAGACTATAAAATCAGGACCACACCTTTTCGATCACTTATGTAAGCATGTACGTCATATGTGATTTAAATTTATGAGTTCATATAAATTTTATTTGTCAGTATAGTTAACTGAGCGATTTACACAATTTAAAATTGGCGATATTTTGGTCGGCGACGTTTTGGCCTGGCGACGTTATGTCCTAGGCGATGTTTTGGCCGGCGGGATTTTGGTCTGGCGACGTTTTTTAGCCTGGTTACATTCTGTTTCTGGCGATGTTTGGGTCAGCGACGTTTTGGGCTGGCGATATTTTGGCCCAGCGACGTTATGTCCCTGGCGATATTTTGGTAGGCGATGTTTTGGGCTGGCGACGTTTTGGCCTGGCGACGTTTTGGACGGCGACGTTTCGGCGGCAACGTTTTGAGCGGATACTGTAATTACCCGTATCATATTAATTATAAAAATCTGGCGCTGATTTTCCTATTGTGGGCTTAAAAAAGATGCTAAGCTTAGACTAAATTAGCCACTTTTCTAAAACGTTTAGATTAGGTGGTAAAGATATTTATATACAGCTGGCTAGTTAAAGTATCCAACAGTACAACTACTTTCATTTTTGTTGGGTATAGAATTAGGCTGAGAAACGTGTACATAGTAAATTCTACAAAATTACTTATTGGCAATGTCTATACTTAATCTTAAAAATTGCTTCTACCATATGTATCAGTGCAGGAAAGAATAGTATTTATTGCATAGTGATAAAATGTATTTCAGAAAAACAAAATTAGTGCCATATCTCTTAAGAATTAGGACAAAAATTACTGAAGCGCCAATGTTACCTTTGCCAATAATGATCCAGTGGTTTGCTTACAGGACCGTTGTTATTAATGACATAAAACTCATCAAAGAGGCATTTAATCAAGAAGCATTCACAGGGCGACCAGCCTTTCTAAATTATCTATCATCTACAAATTTAACAGGTATAGTTTTTTTATATTAGTCCTTCCTGAGGAACTTAACGTTAGACGTTTCTAAAATTGTGCACATAGATTTTAAATCAATTTGTTCTTAAGGTTTGGGGTATTTGGATGGGCCAAAGTGTTTTGAGCAACGAAACCTCATAATTAAGAACTTTAAGCAACAGCGTCTTGGAAACAGAACCCAATTCAGCACTGAGGTAACAATACTAAACGAAGCTAGAACATTTATTTGTGATTTAAAAGCCAAATGCAGGAAAGGTCTGACTAGTAGCAGTACAAGTACAAAGCTAGGGCAAAAAACAATGTCTATAAACAAACTTTTCAACATGCCTGTCACAAATTCCTTTTGGGTGTCAGTGTTTGAAAGAAGGTTTAGTAAAAGTGAGCGAGCCTTGCAACATCTTGCTGAAAACCTAAAAATGTAATTACCCTTTCTTATTATTGTCGTTTTTAACACTCCACACACAGATTAAACAAAAATTAACATTCATTTTGATTCTTAAAATTTAAAGTTTTCTAGATATCAGCGGAAGCGTTTTTGCTCAGTTGGTCTGGTTTTTCCCAACAATTTCAAGGCTACTCACCCTTATGAGGCTGAACCATGTTCTAAATGCACACAAAGAAATGCTCTCATTTGTTGCAGAGGAAATTGATAAATGCAAAGAAGGCTACGTTGCTAAACAGCCCACATGTTTGACCTACGAATTTTGAAAAAATTACGGCAACTCAGAATACAACCTCGAGCTTCCACAAAGGTACTTAAACCCGATTTAAATATGGCAGTAGTATCCGTGTGAGAATGACGATTCAATTAAAAACCTCACACTGCAAAATTGCTTGTTTACTAAAGAAAAATATTTTTCACAAGGATTAAACCTGGAATTAATTTCTTTAAATGTGGTGTAATGCAGGACTGCAGCAGCAAACGACTACTCGGGATATTTTTATTGAAGGAGTAGACACAATTGTTACATGTATGGACTGGATGCTTTTGTATATGGCTACACATCCTAAAGTTCAGCAGAAGCTACAACTCGAAATCGATAGCGTCCTTCACACGTTTTCAGCCTCCAAACGAAGGCTGCCCAGTCTGTCAGATCAATTGTACATGCCGTACACTGAAGCTGCTATCCATGAACTACTTCGAATCTTGTCGATTACTCCAACTGCTCTATTTTGGCGAACATTAAAAGATGTTAATTTTCATGGCTATGACATCGCTAAGGACACTCTTGTTATTCCAAATCTCTATGCCATACAACATGATTCAGAAATTTGGCCTGAGCCTGAATTGTTTATACCAGACCGGTTTTTAGAGCCCGACGGCCTTACACCTAAAATGTGTACTGCCAACGTTTTAGCATTTGGTTGGGGTAAACGCGTCTGTGTTGGAAAGCAATTTTCGAGAGACCAACTATTTCTCATGGTTGCAAGTTTCTTTCAGCACTTTTCTGTTAAAAACACCAAAAATATTTCCTCTACAAAGAGAGTATTTAAACTTGTTGTCTTACCCATAGAATTTGAGCTACTGATTTTAGAACGCTTTTCCGACGGCGTGTAGCCATGAAAAATAATAATTAAAATTGGAGTCGTTAAATACTTGTAAAATTGTTAATAAATAATAGATATGATAAAAAAGAATATTTTTATGATTTAAAAGGCGCAAAAGTAGTAATTATGAAACATCTGACTTAATAAAATGTAAAATACCCCATTTTTAACATACATTAGGCATATTGAAAATCATTTTTACTCAAAAATTCGTAAAGAACTATTGACAAGATCAAATTATAGGCATAAATTAGAACCAATATGATAACCAAAATACAATATAAATGCATGCCCTTAAATACGACTAGTTAAAGTCAGAATCAAGACAAATTAGTTTCTCTAAAATTCTTAAGAGAAACAAAGACAACTTAAGAAAGCAGGAAAAATTTATTTAGCAAAACAATGATGTTATTTCTACCTATTTACATAATTTTGCTATTTATAATTTGACCCAACATAAACGTAACGTAGCAGAATAATAAACTACGCATTTTATTAAATACAACACATTTTATTAAAAATGTTGCTCAACCACTTGCAATGTGTAGCGTATTCCAATATTTCTTAAGCATTTGACAAGCCTATATCTAAACTATAAATAAATGTGGTTCATTAATTTACTAGGTAACCAACGACAACAACATTTATTGGTTAAGTATATAAAATAAAATCATTTTATTAATATTTACTGATGTAAATCACAAGTATTTGATGCATTGGTAGGGATGTCAAATACTTAGGGTGAAAAATTACTTGTACAAGACCAAGAGTCTTGGGTACCGAAGTACTGAAATTCCTTGGGTACCCTAAGACTCTTAGGTACCCAAAAATTGAAATTACTTGGGTACCTGAAGAGTCTTGGGTACCCAAGTATTGAAATTACCTAGGTACCCAAGTATGCAAAACCCTTGTACAAGACCAAGACTCTTGGGTTCAAAACCCAAGACTCTTGGGTTCAAAACCCAAAACTCTAGGGTACAAAACCCAAGGAATCCTTGGGTTTTAGACAAGAGCCTTGGGATTCTGATTCCTTAGGTGCACCCAGGACTCTTGTTTTGGCCAGAATTGTTTTTATCTGGGTGACACAAGAGTCTTGGGTACCCAAGTAATAAAAATCCTTGGGTACCCCAAGACTCTTGGGTACCCAAGAATTAAAATTACTTGGGTACCCTAAGAGTCTTGGGTACCCAGGGACTCCAATTACTTGGGTACCCTAAGAGTCTTGCCCATGTAAAGTTGTATTTCCTGAAACATATAATTACCAACAAAATACCCAAAAAATCGTAAGTTAAAATTTTTTTACAAGCCAAGGCTCTTGGGTTACTCTTAGGTAAGATGGCAGAAATCCTTTGGTCTTGGGTCTTCGGTGCTGACATCCCTATGCATTGGCTCTTAGGTATACTTCGCAACATTTTAAAATAATAGGTTTGGCGTCACGTTGCCCAAAATTTTTTAAAACTTCGGTAGGCTATTGTAACAGAGCAATGCAAAATGCAGTCAAGTTTGTTTAAATTCCTACTTTTTAAAAGTAGCCTGATTTTTTGTAGACCTAACGCTTAGAAATTGACGGGTTCTATGAAAAACCATTCCTTTGTTAGAGCCCTGTTTAGTTAAAATGTAAAATCTGGAGCTCAAGATAATTTGTAAAGAGATTTTGAGAACTCGTTGGAGATTTTTGTAGCTTTTGCACTGTAACAAAAATAGCAAAGCTCAAAATAGACCGACAAGGTTGCAAAAACAACTGTTAACTCTTAATCTGTAGCAATTGTTTTGTTTAAAATGTAACCATGTAGCAGGGGCATGTCACAAATTAGAAATAGCTTTTATTTTTGTCTAGCAGCTTTAGTTAAAAAAACGTCCAATTGAGTCTGACAAGAGGCAAAGGATTAATTTGAAAAAATATAGCTTAAAACCATTAAATTTTGACGTTTGTGTGTTGCTTAAGAAGATGTTTGTAAGCTATTCTAAAAGAGTTCCTATATCAGCCCACCTACTACTTACTGATTTAAAAATGACTATAATTGTGAAAATATCTCTGCATTAGGTAAAAAACAAAGTGCTGAAACCTTGTAAGCCCCTACTCCTTCACACACAACAAGAAGCCTCCCAATATATTTTTAAATTCCAGAACAATCTGAATAACCGTGAGACATTGTGACTTGCTCATAAAATATAACTATTCCATTAGTTGATTTACACTATGAAACGAAAAATAAATAACAAAAATAAGGAAATCCAAAAAATAATAAACGCATTACAGGAGTTTAAATCTACAGGTATTTGCTAATATTTATTACATCTTAAGACCTTTTAAATATGTTATACGTTTTTTAAACGTTTAAGGTTTAGATTAGTACAATTAATTTAAATTTACAACACACATGTTAATTGCTTCTTATGTGTAAAACAACGTATATTTGGAACCTTTAAAGTCCTAAAATTGTATATACAAGCAGGCGTGCTTGGGTAAACGGTTAGGAGGGTTCACCTAAAACCTGATCTGAACTGAACTGAACCGAACTGGACTGAAATACTCAAAAAGCCCCTAAATCGACAAAACAGTTCAGTGTTTCTAATCCTCATACTTATATTCAGATCAGTTCAGTTCGGTGCAGATCAGTCAGCTACGTAGCAATATGCATGCATTTCCTACAATTCAGTTCAGTCCAGTTCAGTCCAGTTCAGTCTGCTTATGTACATGACGCATGCATTCCCAGCAATTCAGTTCAGTCCAGTTCAGTCCAGTTCAGTCTGCTTATGTACATGACGCATGCATTCCCAGCAATTCAGTTCAGTCCAGTTCAGTCTGCTTATGTACATGACGCATGCATTCCCAGCAATTCAGTTCAGTTCAGTTCAGTTCAGAAATTCGTTACTATGCACTCATCGTTTTTTGTCCAGAACTGATAAAATATGTGCTCTATCTGGCAGTGAAATCTTTATGTCATTTTAATTTCAACACTAATCAACAATTCAGTTCATTTCTAGTGATTGGTAGTTTTTTGTCGCAATTCACACAATAGTTGATAAAAATAATTAGGACGTCATGCATATATGCTATGCTTTCTCTTTGCAACCTGTAGTTTCACGACTTTGCAACTTTAACTCTTTTTCAATGAGCTGGTTCTGCAAAACAAAATGTTAAACAGAATTTTTTAAACTAATTTTTTCTACACAAATATTTTCCAACCGTGGCTTTTGTACTCTAGACCGCATGCTGTTTGCTTTTATTGCATTTGGATCTGCTTTATTATCTTGCAAAGAAAACAATAACTATAATTCTCATACTATCACTGCAGTACTTTATTTTCACATCAGTCAGGGGTAAAAAATTTCCTAAGTTCAGTTGTGAGTACGGAACATCCGGGTAGAAATTGTATGCATAGGAAGTATCTGGGGTACAGGGTAGAAAATTCCCTGGTGCGACAGGTCCGTTTGCCGTTGAACTGCGTCATCATTCAAACGTTGTGTGGTCTCAGAACTACAATATTCAGAAACTGTGGTGAAAACAATTCATCAGTAAAAACTTCACCAAATTCAGATTGAATTTGAAAGTACTGGCTAACTGACTGTTCCTAGGCACGACTTACTGTTTACGACACTCCCTATTACTTGCCGCGAATGCCATGTTCTAGAACATAAAATAAAAATGTACATTTTTAGCTCGAATTATTTCTACCATTACGTTTTATATCCGGAATTTTCTCACTAAAAACCAAATCTAATAGTATTTTTATTTATGACAGCTACTCATAAGAAATTGCAATTTACATTAAAAATCTCTGATGAAATAGCAGATTCAAAACGGTGTAGTAATGTGCCACCACAAACATTTATTAATGATAATTTGATACTAACAAAAGTGACCTTTAATTATAACTTTTACAACAAAGTACGTTACGACACAGCATATAATAGATTATTATATTTCTTTTTTTGTAAAATATGGTTTTTACAACAAAATCGACTGAGTAAATGAAAGCAAGCCTAACAACAACAGAAATTTCATGACAAATAAAGATAAATGTGACTGTATGAATTTTCTCATTAGGCTTATAATGTTTTCACGTAAAACTTTGTTTGTTACGCAGTTCTATCACAAGAAGTTCGTATTTCATTTTGAGAAGATTGTAGCAAAAAAATCAAAAAATCAATTACTTAACAATTAGCGTTAAATAAAAATTCCGAACGATAACGTTGTACTCGAATTGAGAACTGATCTTATTACTTGCTTGTAGTAATTTCAAAATCACTTGTAAAACAGTTTTCTTAAGGTTATGTCAAGGGTTGAAAAGGTCTAAGTTTTCATTATGGGTCGAAAAAGCATAAGTAATAAATAAAAGTATTACAACCAAAGTAAATAACATTTGTGTTTTAGCGCGATGCAACACGTGGCAACGTATTTCAAGTACCCGCCTTAGCTCAATATTTACTAATTTGACGAAGTAGAATGCCGCCTGCCAGCTTTTTTGTAGAATCTTCATGAGTAGGGCCAATAAGATTTGTCTAATGTATAGGCACATTTGCGTTATATTACAAAACATCAAGCCACTCCCATATAGACACCAATACAATATCGGTTTACAGTACAATAGATATTTACACCTTTTACACTTGCCACAAAGAAGGTAGTCATATCACAGTGTTTTTTCAACAAAACGTACAAAAAACTTTAATCAAATTGAAAAACGAAAATTATATGTTAGTTAGTAGTGCGTTGTGACGGACATTTGTATTTTAGTGATAAATATAAGGCCATTACGTACTTTTGTGACGATACTGAACACTGAATCCCGCTTTCATTTTCAACATTATGTATTTAAAGTTAAAGGTTGTAAGCATTACGTATGAAAAATAATTACAGCATGGCAAATAACAATTTTGAGCCCATTCAGCAAAACAGTGTTAGTGGTAGGTACGGCATCCCTTTTATTTTAAGAGCTTCAGTTAGCCAGGGCGAAATTGGAAATACAGAGTCGTTTGGCAGACAATGCTTGGCAGTAGTTGTTTCTGCAATCGTCACTGCATCGTTTCGAAAAATTTCGACTTGAAATATGGTTCTCTTTAATAACATTTTAAAGGCAGGAACTAAACGTTATGAACAAATAGATTCATCTTTAAAAGATCAACACGGATATGTGGATGTTGAAAACTTGCTTGGTGATTACCCTAAAAAAAATTCCAACGTTTTGGTTGTTGCATCGCTAAACAACATTGTTTATGGTATACACGATGCAGCTTGTGCAGTTGTTCCAGAATTAACCAAACTATCTAACGCCTTGTCAGATGTTGTGAAAGACAAACTAAGTGTTGTAATTGTGACAAATAAATACAGCTTTGGATTTATGTGCCAAAATAATGACGTATATTTTCTGAATAGCCATGCCTGTAGCAACGTGGGTATACCGGATTCTAACGGGAAAGCTTGCATAATTCGACTTGAGCCAGTGCATGCCGTGGATTTTGTTGTAAAGCTACTTGAGTCATACTATGCTTCTGACACGATTCCAGATATTACAAATTATAAAACGTTTACGTTCAATATATACGAAATAACATGCGTCCTTAAAGGTAACAATAAATAAGTAGTTCAAATTAACAAAATATCAGTTTCAAAAAATTATGCTGTAAACAAGTTGTTAAGTTGAATTATTTAAACATGTAAGATATTTTTGATATCTATTTGGCTAGACAAACCAGCTGTGCAAAAAAATTTATTTGGCAGTAGCAGTTTGAAACGAAAACTAAACAATTCTTCTGAACCAACATGGGATAATGATTGCTCAAGTACCGAGGATTTCCAAATTGATCCAAAGCGAGACACAGCTCAAAGCCGTATGCCATTTTTGCGTGTTTTTTAATTACCTAGTATATTTTTAATTTATTTAAGAATTAGGTATTTTGCTTTTTTTGTAAATATAGAATGCAATAATATATTTCCTCAATACAAATTTTTGTCTTCAGATGATTAGGTACCGTTGTATCTAAATTAAAAATTCCAACGGCGTTAAAATTATGTCATATTTTTCAGTTCAGGTGAAAGGCAAACTGCATTGATCCTTTATCTCTACTGAAATTTTAAAACCCCAATTGCTCTGAAAAAATAGGGGCATAGAATTGTTTTAAACAATATGCAAACAAATATATAAAAAGTAATTATTTATAAACTTATTTTATACAATTTTAACAGGAAATCGTAAAGTTGCCAAATTGCTGCCCGAAGGAGTGTACAAAGTTGGAAGTTTCGAAAAAGTGAAGCATATTTTAAAATTTCTTGGTAAAATTGATGAGACGAAGGTTCTTAGCGAATGCATTCAACGTTCAAGCATTTTTAACGGAGCGGTAATAGTAAATTCAGCTGTCTTTTTAGGATACAACTACCTTAAATGTTTCAGTTATGTTGTGAACAGCGAGTTTAACTTACCGTTTATTCCACGATAATGTGCTAGTAAGTAATACTACGCAAATATGCAATATCACGCGGGTTTGGGAGGTCTCTGTTTTTATAGTACTCAAGTCTTTTTAACACAGTAATAAATGGCATTACGAAGTTCTGTTATACCACGAGGGTCTTGGAGATCGGAATTTAAATAGTACGGGTACTATTACAACATATTCAGTACTACGGTTGTAGGACATTTGCTACCTGAACATTTGCTACAGAAAAACCCAACTCAGGATATTTGCTTTCCGTAACCTAGGATATTGGCTACCCGCACCCAAATCTAGGACATTTGCTACCTATGGCTAAAGTAGAAATAAAATGCAGAGACAATATTTATTTAGGGTGCTGTGATAACATGGCATCGTTAAAATAGTTTGTTAATGCTATTAGTGTTCATAATAGAAGTTGGTATAATTGTAGATGGTGGTTCAAAAATGATATTTAAAAGATATGTATGTATATATTATCTTTACCATTAATTTTTCTTATTAATATACGCTGAATATTAATACGATTAAATAAGATTAAAATATTAGTGTAGGGTAGGGTCGGGTATCTGTGGTAGTCCGGTAACTGTGGTAGTGGGAAACCATAAAGCAACGAACGACAGCTGCAGTCCGAAGTTTATTTCAGTTCACTCAACTACTAATGGATTACTCTTGCCGATAAATTCCCTTGGTTTATATTCCCAATTGCCTACGTAATTTATTAGAAATTTTAAGAGTTTATTAGGAATTTTTATAATGTATAATAAAATTCAATCGCATGCAATTGAATTCATTTAAAAATGTCGGTTGCAAAAAGCTTGTTTTTTAAGCAATTTACTCTACTTTTTATGTAAGTTAACTTTACAAAAGCTATTTGGTAAACAGTTAATATTATGCTTAGCTTTAGGTAATAACTACGGTCAAAACTAATTACTTCTTAAAGAATAAAAAAAGTGTTTTACATTTCGTTTCTTTGTCGCAAAGCTTTCATTCAGATACCAACACCAACTTCAAAACAGCAGAGGGAACATCTAAAGCATCTACGTTTGCTTTCAGAATTTGCGTTTGTGTTGTAATACAAACTGCAACCCGATCATTAACCATATAAAGTGTGAAAATAACTTGTTTGAGGATGTAAGAATCAAATTGCTATGCCTTTCAACTCAAGAATCAAGGTTTATATACCGCGAATACTACACATTGTGCGTTAAAACTTGGTTTTTGCCTAATCTGAACAAATTCTAAAAATTGCATTTTAAATTCGCTAAAATTTGTTTTTTAAGTTTTCTTAAACAAGGGAATTTTAAATTTAATTTAATTTAATTTAATTTAATTTAAGAAGAGAATTTATTGGGATTTCCTTTTATATTCCTACCTTTTTAAATTCCCAAAATTCCCTACGTTTCCTCTTTTCTTCCTGAAATTCCCAAATTACCCATGAATTTAAAACAAGCCATCCCTTTTCATTAGTATAATAAAATAAATAAAACTCCTGATGAGTCTAAATGCACGTTTTGTCTTTTATGCCGTAGTTATGGTGAAAAGACAGTTTCTGGTTTGAAAATTATATTATATAACTTTTAAATATTATTATTCAGTCATAAAAATTGCCCATGCATTTTATTTCTATATTCGTCATGGGTAGCAAATGTCCTAGGTTGGGGTTTGGGTAGCAAATGTCCTGGTAGCAAATGTCCGTTAATCGGTACTACGAGTTTCAAGTTGGCTCTCATTTGAGGCTGGGCGTTTGCATAATTTCAGACATCTGCATAAAATAAATTGCTCACAGTATAATTGTCTCAACTCGCTGTGGCCCAAGTAAAATACAAATAGCTTGAATTTATTCGACAGTTTGTATCGGACAAACTCATGCACATATGAAAAAGTTCCGCAGACGTTGGAACAAATGTCGTCCCGAAAGTTAAGAGTAGGTAAACTTCCAAGGTAACGAAAGCAATTAACGCAATGCTTTAGATAGTTATAACGTAAATGAGAAAAGCGCCCGCGCAGTGCTGTATAGTTATTGGTTGAAATTGGATGATTAGTTTTCTGCAGTTACCAGTTGACTGGAGCATTTTTTAGCATTGTTTCAACTTTATTTTATTTTCATCAAAAACCACTGTTGTAAACACATTAGCGGTGTACACATAAGCGTACATACCAACCTGTATTTCCAAGTTCCAGTTATTTCAACAACTGATGGCGAGGTCTGGAAGTGACGGCCAACTCTAGTAAGCGATAACCAGTTTGACTTCAGTAAGTCAAGGCTAACAAAAAATGTAATTATTATTCATTCACTTTTTGTGTGTATGTCCTTCTACCTGTGGTAAGCGCACTACACAGGCTGCAGAACTGAACTAAGTTTATTTAAACCTACTATTTTTTACCAAAAATGTTGCTAAATACAACTTTCGGGGTAACTTTTGCCGTTTTGATAAAACATTTATATTTTAGAAACAATTTTGTAGCGTTTTTAAAAATATATTGTTCCTTACTTGAAATAAAAGTAAGAAATGTGCAATTTCGAGTTACCTTTAGTTTTAACTAATAATTTTTTTTCCATTTTCAAAATACAGATTGCAGTTTACGATGTGCGGGCAATGAAAACTTCTGATGATTTTTACTGGAGACATGACCATTTTACGTTTCGTGATAGCGGCCAGTCGAAGTTGCCAAACAAATCGAAACTGTGGCAAGTAAAATATTTTGTTTTACTCTCCAAAAGTGGGGAAGAATTAAATTTTCGGAGACGTGAATATTATCGTCACAGAATTGCTGGTAATTAATTATCTTTTAAAATAAGTCAACAAAAATTACAATAAAATAGTTTTGATCAAATAACACAATATTTCACTTCAACTTAAATTCTACCATCAAATTAACCTAGACATAGTTTGCAAAAAAGTTATTGTGGCTACTTGACGCTGAATAGAAGCTCTAGTTTTTGCACATTAGGCATCTGAATAGGCATTTATATCAGTTGACTGCCAAAGACTGAAAACAACACATACAATACAATTACGACGTTCATCTATGATATATTCTGTAAATACTGTTTGCGATAACTTTGCTGCAATTCTTGCAATTCACCTATACTCATTGAATATAAATTATTAGAGTAAATCTAGGTTAATATACCTATCACTATGAGTTAAAAGGATTTTTACTAAAATTTTGCACGTGTTGTATATATAAAATTAAATTGAATCCAACTTTTATATTTTTATTTGCAGCTTACAGAGATCATACCATACAGATTGAATTTTGAAAGTTTAATACAATTAACATTTCTCTTTGACAGATGCGGATGGAAGTTATAAGGAATAAAGTTTCGATCAGAGACATTCCTGGCATTGGCCCTATGTGGTAGTGAACTACACTGGTTAGTTGAAATTTGCTTTAAAAAATTACTGTTGATTTTGTCTTTAGGCGTTTATAATCATAAAATCGCTTAAGTTCAAAAACTAGTTTGACTAAACCGTTGATTTTGATTTTTAAGGATCTCCAGATATAAACTTGGACAATCTTAAATGCAAATCCCATGGAAATAAGAAGACGACGCCACAAAAAGCACAGATGAATAGGATCAGAGAAATATTTTTAGAAACCCCCAGCAACACCCCCTTGAAGCATGGTAGCAAAACCTAAAATAATGTATTCATTAAAATAATGTAAACATTTACTTTTATATTAAGCAGCATCATATTTTTTTACATGCTTAGTAATGTTACCGTGTTTTGTCGTAACTATTCCGACTTTGCATAGGTGCAAACAACAACAAGGAAATGCACGTTGAAAGTGAATCTCCGGGCTACCGTCGGAAATCTAAGGTGTTGAAAGCTCAGTTGCGGGATGCTCTCAAAATTCAAAATCCGTTACAAGCGAAAATGTAAGCATTGCATTGTAATCAAGCAGCAAAGCTATTAAATTATCGCGCATATCTTTTTAATTGTACTTAATCGTACTGTCAAATCCGACTACAAGGGACATGGGCGGACCGACATTCTTAGTTCTGTTTAGCCGAATTTCATTTTATCTATGTAGGATATTTTTTTATCAAGCAAAAGTTATTAACAATTTCAAAATATGTTTTATTTAGTGAAAAAATGACAAGGGCAAGATATTACCGTTGTTTAAATATAATTATCGAGATTTAATGAAAAAGACAGTTGTAGCAGCTTGTCTCTTTTTGGTTTTATTTTTATATTAAAATTGCCTAAAATTATACAAATTGACCGATTTGAAGCTTGACGTCGTTTAAATAATTATATATGTGTTTGAGTTTAAGAAATTGATAATTAAAATTTTTATTTTGTTTAAATTGGCAACATGACAAATTAAATAGAATCTTATCTCGAATCGATCAAATTTAAATTGATTCTTGACAAACCTAGTATACACAATTGAAACATATTAATTATTGTAAAGTAGATTTACTCCAAAGTGTCAACCAACTAACAAAAAATGTGATACCTAATGTTATTGCGTCATATTACAGATCCAAGCAAATGCAAGCTCCGTTTCTGGATCTGAAAGATGTATCAATAATGGAGCCGCGAAATGTAAAGCAAGTACAAAACATCAAAACAGAATTAAATAAAGATTTTTTGCCTGAAGACGACCTGGCTCTTGTGGAAATCGAGGCTATTGTAAACCCAGACATTGTTCCTGACAAAAGGCGTTACAATGGAAAACTGTATGTTGTTGTTCGACTTCCGGATGTTGATAATCACATCAAGCAACTGCTGTCAAAAAATCAAAAAGTTACGTTTGGCTACGATTCTCTTTTCAAATGTGGAAATTATTATGTCTCTATTCTCGTTTTTCGACATCCCTATATAAAAGGAGAACCAATTGTTCCAGCAGGATTTCTTTTTCACGAGACTAAAGAAGTAATTGGGCACAAAATGTTTTTTGAAGATAAAGTTTCACAAATTCCAAAATTTGACTCTAACCTCGTCACTATTATAACGGACCGTGAAGAATCAATTAAAATCGCTATACGGAAAACGATTCCAAACGCTAATTACATGTTCTGCTATTTTCATTTTAAGCAAGTAAGCACGCTAATAAATAAAATTTAACAAGGGCTAGAGTCCTTGTTATATGCAACCCTAAACAGTAACGCTACGTAGGCAGTTTGCCGGCAAATTGTGAGTCAATTTACAGCTAGTAAATTAAGAAAGGTAAAGAGTAAGTTCTGGCAATTCCAATGCACACATAAATATTAAACATTTAAGCAAAAATCCCAGTTTTTAATATTTTAAAAGTACATATTTTTGAATTTCCCGTCTAATCTTAAAATTAAAATTATAATATGTTACTAAATGGAATTGCACATATACGATAGACCATTCAAATCGAAAAAAATAAGCAAATCTAATTAACTTGGTGTGACAGCTCAAAATGTTTGGAAAACAGACACTTAAAACAAACACCAGCACAATAAGTGTAAACGCATGCAAAATGAAATGCAGAATATACATGTACATCAGACTATATCAAGTATGGATATGCTTAAGCGCTGATGCCACGCTTTAACTTTTCACTGGCATAGTGCTATGATAGGGGGACCATTCAAATGTACAGCTGGCATCCGCTGCTGTCATAGCGTGCTTATTTCTAACGCATTGTTTCATACGTCGAATACGATTTGTTTGTAATTTTTTCTCTCTACTTATTATCCGCAAGTACATGATTTCTACATCGATAGAAAGCTGAGTGCATAATCTACAATTTGGTGTAAATATTAATACCTGTTGTCTAGGAAAGCCCCAGCGACATTGGCTGGGATGTGGGAGAAAAATGAGACAATTCTGAATTTTTTTTAACCCAATTACAGGGCTCAGTTGTTGATTGAATTCTTTCAAAAAACTTGAAAAATAAAATAACTTTAGTTTACAATATGAAAAATTAATTCACAAAAGCAAATGTATCCATGTCGTTGTTGAAGAATAATTATATTTTCCTTTTTTAAGAACGTGATGGATTGGTGCATTAAGCACAAAGTATCAGCAGCAGACCAGAAAACGTACATTAAAGCTGTATTTGACATTTTACGCTCCCTGTCGCCAATTGAATGTGATGGAAAATTAGAAGAGTACAAACTGAAATGGAGTGACTCTTTTTTTGGGTACTACACCAAACATTTACACGAAGACGTTGTCAGCTCCTGTGAGGGGAAAGCAAGATTGTGTAACGTTTTTGATAACAATGGAGTCTACAATAATTGTAACGAAAGCTGCAACGCTATTTTTAAACATTTGTTGTCACATAAACAAAAACCTCTGATTGAAGCCATATTAGTTTCATACACGATTTTAACGTGTAAACTAATGTCAATCAGAAATGCTACAGAAAATAGCAGTAGTGACTTTATTGTCAAGGACGACTGCAAGGAGAAATTGGAAAAAATTAAACCCCCTGTAATGAAAGATTTCATTAGCCTAACTGGAATTCAAGACATTTTTAAAAAGGGAAAGTTTGTCCATGAAGCTAGCAAGTCATACGTCCCGCAAAAATATGTTCTTCAGTCTCGTAACGGTCTTGCACAATATTTTATCAAGAGCGACCGCGTATTACTAGTAAAAGGAGAGTATTTTGTTGAAGGATTTAACGAGCAAACGTATCATGTAAGTATACGTTATTTATTGCGTTGTCGTCCTTTAAGCTTTAGCAAATTCACGCTCTAATTAAAACATTTTTGCTCATTGATGATAGTAGTGTACGTGAAAGCACATGTCTGCCAAATAGCTTTGTTTTTCCCACTAGGCAGTTGTAATCGCTGTTTCTGTAAATGATTTAAATTCGTGCTTTTTAACTTGTTTTCTAATAGGTTAACAAAAAATCTTTTTGGTGTACTTGCGGAGTCCCAAATTGCACACATTCAATTGCAATTCGAAAAGTAACAGGTATTTTAATTCCCTTAGGCATAACCTATTTTGAAATCTAACTACGTTAAACATTAAAATGTGTATATGCACATGCTTTGATGGCTTTTATTTAATAATGTATATGTATATTAAAATTTCCCTACTTCCTTGTATTTATTGAAATCAGGAAATACAAATCAATCTAATAAAGCAATTGGCAAGGTCATTTCTAAAAAATTAAATATTACGAAGATCAGCCGCGTTTCCAAAAATAAAAATGCTGGAAGGAAGGCCAACGATATCATTTGTAGGCGCATTAGAGTTTCATCGAAATTCATGGGTAAGTTCATTAGCATATTAAATTAAAAACATCAATACACAACTAGTTTGATTAAAAAAAATCAACCTTCTTAAAAATCAAAATAGGTATGGTAATGCTACAGGGTGCCTAAAATTACGATTGTATGTTTTAAGCTTTGGCCGGTAACTGTGGACTATCGACGAACAAATAATAATGCCGTCGAGTTACTATAAACCTGTGCTATTAACAACTTTCCGACAGACTGACGGACAGACAGACAGACTTAGCCATTTATTCCACTCAGCATCTAAAAATGCATTGCATTTTCATTTTATTCGTTAAGCAGATTACTGTGATTAGAAAATTTATTTTTAATTAACATATTTTAATATTATTAGTTCGCATGAGAGAAGAGTGAAATCCCCAAAAATCTCTGAAGCAACAAACCTATAACAAATACTTCTTACTCTGACTCATCCTTCCCTGGTATTTTCAACTTACAAGAAAGGGTCAACACATGGGCGCAGACTTCATACCAAAGTTTATGCGCATAAGGCGCGTTTAGCTGAACTTGTAAACGTGCGCTTAATCATTTTCATCGTAGGTTAGATATTTGCTACCAGTTGCCCAGCGAAGTTTCAAAAATTTAAGTATTTGAGTTTTTGAGACCTTGTAGATCCTACAATATTTACTTAATCGTTATCAAATTTGATTATTTGTGACCTCTAAAACATTGTCTAGAAAGTCGTTACTTGACTTTAAAAAATTGTAATATTTTAAATATTTTTCAAAAATACATTTTTAAACCAGGTTCTTGAAGGCATTTGTATTAGCTTTATTTTTCAGAACTATTACTGCAGGTGATTTGCTTTATTTTAGTTACTATTTTGCATTGCTTTAGCAGGTTTTAACTGTTTATTATATCTCTGAACGACGTATCGTTACTTTTTATACGGACAGGACATTTCCTAGGGTTAGGCGTGGTTACAAAAGATACGAGTAAGAAAGTTTAGTGTAAAGAGTGCCCAGATAGAAAATGCACTTATATATAATTCCTTATTTGGTTTGAGTGACTGCTACTATATTAGCTATATGCGGTATTTCCTGTAATAGTGGTTTGACATGTAATAATGTGCTGGTCTAGGTCGAAGCTTGAGTAGTGGACGGGTCTATTAGTCTATTTAACACTTAAAACACTACATGGCAGTGAACGGGCCTGTAATAGTAGACTGTCTGTAGTATTGGACGGGTCTCGGGAGGTTGCAATTTGAATAGTGGACTGCGCCTATGTTACATGAAATACGGTGCATTATTCATAATAATTTTAAAATACTTGAACGATTTCAACTTTAACGAGTGAGCTCTTCAAAAAAGTTAAAAAAAACTGTCTGTTTTCACTTCTGGCCTATACAACACTTTTTAGAGAAGGTTTAAAACAAAACAAAAATCATGTTTCAAAAACTACCTGGTGTCCAGCTGTGAGCACAAGAATAATTAATAATCAATTCTGTTTGAATAGTTTATTACACATATAAATTTGCAGTAAGTAACCGGTACAAAGTAAAATTTTTATCTAGCGCAAACCTTAAATTAATCTCTTTCTCATTAAAAACTAACTGATATATTTGATTCAAGTTAAATTTTCTAATTGATTCAGTTTACTTGCTCGCGCTCAGCACTGCCTTATATCACTGCTAAGGCCTGTGTTTTACGATTAAGGTTGTGTTGATCTAAAACTAACAAACTTTAAAACAAGATTTTTTTTTGTTTTGTACCAGGTTTCAAGGTCTTAAATATATGCGTTATAATAAATATGTATATCGAAGTTGCAAAAAGTTTGAAATATGGGCTTTAAAAAGTTGAATCTCAAAATTAAAATTTTAGAATTAAAAATAGCACTAAAAAATTAAATACTAGGTTTGTGAAACTACCTTTTTACTAAAGTATTTCATAAAATGTAGTAAAGTTGTTTTAAACATGCAATTAAGTGAATAACAACAATTTTAAAAATCGGTATTTTTTATGACAAATGTATACGTATATAGGGGGAGGGGGGTTGTCGTTAATGATCACGATTGTATACTTAGAGGGGGGACGGGTAAAAAAAGTCAAACAAGTGTATACGAGATATATGCACGACGCCTAAGTAAATCATTTTTAAGAACCAAAGCAATTTAATACCGCGACCTTGTGCAAAATTCAGTAGTAAACAATGGCTTTGTCACTTTTACCTTCGAATTTTAAGTATACCTAAATATACATTTATTTTGTATTTTAATGCTAGAAATTGCTGAGAAGTTACGTTAAAAGAGGAAAGATCGCATTGACGGTATTCACACCGTCGCGTCTCTGCAAACAAATACTGTCGTCAAAGACACTGAATTTGAATCTTCTGACAAGAAAGAATCACTGCTCCCATCAAATGCGTTGAAAAATGAAAAACCGGATCCTACTTTCGCAGAGCAGAGCACATCTTGTGTAGCCATAACGACAAGTAGTGGATTTAATGTTGATTGCCAAGGAAAATTTGGGACCCAAAATCCAACTCCGGCATTCCAACAATATTATTACAAGCTTCCTAACACCCCAGGTAACTACTAGTTTTGTCTCTGGTTATATTTGTAAGACGTTAAATCTGAATGATTGCACGAGTTTCATAAAGCCTTAACCTTGGACGTCGGAATTAAGTATTAGTTTTGAAGTTAAGAATGTATTAAATTAGCGTTAATTAACGAGGTAAGAATGTTTTTCTAATACTCGAATACTTAAATGGTTTGGATTAGGTGTTTTTATAATTGCAATCTACCGGTACCAGTCAGCAGCAAAACTAACACATAAATAGCAAAAACACTCAGTGAACTTCACAATTATTAAATAATTGAACATTTTGCTTCCCGTCAAAAATATAGTTTACTTGTGGTTGTTAATAAATTTTATATCATTCGATCAGATTGGTCGTAAATTATTTTAATCGAAAACTGTATTAATTTTTTTTTAATTTCCAGGAAAACCTAATTGTGTATTCTGGCCCACAACGGACGTGTTTCATGACATACCGGAAGCAAATGCAAATAATTATGATAATGTTGTAATGCAATTTGAAAACAAAATCCTTTTGCTAAAGGATATAAAAACCTTGCAAATTAATCTCACGGACACAGAGAAAACATTTTTGACTACCAATGTTCAAAAATATCGTTATGCATATGTTAATGATAATGTTATCGATTTGTTTTTGGCAGTTATCACAAAGCAGTCCGCGACAAAATGTATTTCATGTGTGCAGTCAACTGCAATTTTCAATGGGGTAACTAACGGTAATATAACATTAGATGGACTACGTAGACGGGATGACTTGGTTCAGTCTCGCTCAATACTAATGCCTGTGAACGTCAATGGAAATCACTGGACATTGTTTCACGTTTCTTGCAATGAAACTAAAGCTTGTGTCAATAGTAATATTTCCAGATATATCAAATAAATATTCCTACTTTGTGAAGATGCTGTTTTAAACACTCTCTTGTAACACTGACACTAGTATTTATGCAGTAATTTTAATGGCGTCTTTTGATATCTGTTAAAAGTAATTGAGGAACGTGATGGTTACAAAACCAGTTAGTAAGACTAACAAATAATAGAAGCCAGAGTGGTCGGAGAGGGCAGTTCCACAGAATATCTTTCATTTCTCCCAGGTCATATTGCTAAAAATGAAAGTTTAATTACCTTTGACCATGATATTAAATATAAAATTGCAGAATCTAAAACACATATACCGTAAAGCTCCAAGTTGAAGTCCCCGGCTTCTATTTAAGACTAACAATTAAGGGAATGAAGTGACGTGATTGACCCAGATTTCAAAGAGCCCCTTTCATAAAATCAGGCTACTTTTCAATAGCACAGATCTTAAGTAACTCAAGTGCATTTTGCGTTGCTTGGTCACAGTGACCCGCTAGAGTTTTAAAAAATTCAAATATTAAAATTTTGCTGCCCTATAACTCAAAAAATTCTCCTCCGATTTTGATAAAATTTGAGTTTTTGTAAGTTTTAGACTATTGTATAAAAAAGAAACGTCTTAATTATGAAAAACTCAAACTGGTTTATTTTTTTATGAAATTGGTTTAAAAACCTAACCTTAAAAATAATGGTTTTTTTAAATATTTAAAAAATATTTTTTCAAATGTTTCAAAATCGTAAATGTACTTTTTAGACAATAGTCTAAGGATTACCAAACCTTAAATGTTATCAAATTTAGGTGGAAACTGTAGAAGTTATGGGGCGTCAAAATTTCAAAACTTGAATGTGTTTTAACTTAAGTTGGTCACTGTGACCAAACAACGCAAAACGCACTCGAGTTACTTTCGATGTGTGCTATTTAAAAGCAGCTTAATTTTTGACATGGGACTCTTTAAAATCTAGGTCAGTCATGTCGCGTCATTCCCATGTGAGTCTTCTTCCATCGGCGTATATTAAAAACCCAGCTAGTAGCTGGGACACAACTTTTATTGAAACACAAAATAATTTGCTGAATCAAAAAGCAGTAGGCCTTATGGCGGCGACTCGGCTTGCATTCGAGATTCCGCTTTTATTAGAGACCTGGCTGTAATTGTGACTTGTGGCTTTCTTTCGACTTTTGAGACTAGCCTCTATTTGAGTCGCGGATTATATTTGGAGCTTTACGGCATTCCATTCGATAAAGATATTGGCAAGCAGTATTTACGGTTTCGTAAGATATCGTATTTTTCAACAAAATTTTAAGACATCACGAATATTGCAATAGTGAACGGATACAAAACCTGCTACTAAAAAATGTTGAAATATTTATACGCTAGCCCGAAACTAGTGATTAACACCTTCCCCTGATAGTTTAAAATTAGGATATATTTTTCATATCTTCAAATGATGCCTAACCTTCATTTTGTTAAATTTTATATTATCTCTTATTACAGTTTATGACTCGCTGCCTTCTGGAGCTGCAAGAACAGGGCACGGAAATACTGGGATTGCTAAGATTAAGATGTTTATTATGAAACTGAAATCTTTTCGGCCCAACTGGGAGCCAATTTAATTTCCCACAGTGTTCGCTCAAGACACACGGTCGTCTTGTGGTGTATTCTTGTGTCACAATGCGCTACAAATTGTAAATGAATTTGTTATTCATCCCAAGTCGATTGATGATTTGACGCTTCGACGTTTTGTGTGGCACATTATATGCTCTGCGTCTAAAACAATAATTTGCTAATTCAGTTACAAATAGTTCAATACAAATATTTGTTTTAACTGTAAATGTCGTCGCGTGCCGTTTTTATTATAAATACATCTTTCATGTTCCTATTAATAATTTAAATATAATATATATTATTGTTATCCTAATTCATGAAAGATTAGACAATAATAGTTTAACTAGGAAATAATATTTAAGTAAAAACTACGAATTACATTGCCCTGTAATTAATTTCCTATGTAATTATACCAAGAACTTAGGCATGCAAAAATTTTTACCAAAGCCACATGTTCTGTAATTGTAATGGCTAGTTAGGTCACAGGCTAGTTAGCTCACAAATATGGTGTTAGTAAGTAGCTTTGCTTTAAGTGCTAAGGTCTAACTCATATAGTTTTATGATTTCTAATTTAGTTGGTGTAATCAATCCTTGAGCATTTACTTACTATCACAGTCAAAATTCACAATCCCTATGCCAATATTTCGACGCAATCACGGTTCAATTTTATATAAATAATTAATACAAAGCGTGGTAGAAATACCACCACATATACGACAGAGAAAGCATATCATAGAAGTATGACGTAATTGTTAGTTTTATCAACTATTGTGTGAATTGCGACAAAAAACAACCAATTATACTGGAAATAAACTGAATTGTTGATTAGTGTTGAGATCAAAATTAATAAAATGACATAAAGATTTCACTGCCAGATAGAGCACTTATTTTATCAGTTCTGGAAAAGAAACGTGCATAGTAACGAATTTCTGAACTGAACTGAACTGAATTGTTGGGAATGCATGCGTCATGTACATAAGCAGACTGAACTGGACTGAACTGAATTGCTGGGAATGCATGCGTCATGTACATAAGCAGACTGAACTGGACTGAACTGGACTGAACTGAATTGCTGGGAATGCATGCGTCATGTACATAAGCAGACTGAACTGGACTGAACTGGACTGAACTGAATTGCTGGGAATGCATGCGTCATGTACATAAGCAGACTGAACTGGACTGAACTGGACTGAACTGAATTGTAGGAAATGCATGCATATTGCTACGTAGCTGACTGATCTGCACCGAACTGAACTGATCTGAATATAAGTATGAGGATTAGAAACACTAAACTGTTTTGTCGATTTAGGGGCTTTTTGAGTATTTCAGTCCAGTTCGGTTCAGTTCAGTTCAGATCAGGTTTTAGGTGAACCCCGGTTAGGACTGCAGACTAAGGTAGTATACATGCAGTCGCAGTCTATAATGTACATTATGTTCTTATAACCACACATTTCCAAGTGCATGTATACAGATTGAAATGCGTGATTACGCTGAAAAGTGCGCTTATTCTATAATGTAGCAAAAAAATAGGCACACTTGCATAGGGTTGTCTTAACGCTAAAATCTGCCATTAGCTTGGCGGGCATGCGCAACTCCACATGAGTATATATTATTTTCCAGACCTCCTTTATATATAGTACTCTTAGAGTACATTTTGTGGTGTGCATGTATACGGTCGAACGATGTGTTCTAACTAAATGTGGTGTTAATTTTAAAAGGGCATTTTCTTAAAATGCACATTATAGTCTGCATGTATACTACCTAACTGTAACGAAATTCACAGTCTCAGACCTGGCTTCGATCCTCGGCCACTGCTAATCGTTTACGGCTCGGTGTTGTACGGTAAACGTCACTGGATGGTGGATTGAAACCGGATCTCCTTTGGTTCACCTTAGTGACCACTACTTACTGTAGGGGCCTAGGGAATGGGACTCCTTTACTGTGAAGGAGGGGACGGGGATAGGTGAAAGGGTACAAAGACCGAGACGATCTAGCGCGGTAGCCTCCTATTTTCTCACCCACAGTGACTGGTTGAGTCTGGCTGTATGAACTTCAGTTAAATCGACCTAATGAACAATTAATAGTATTATTATTATATACAGAATGTTACAGTTACCAAATCTGCTAGTACAATAATAGGCATGTAGTCAAACAATGCAGCCCACTAATTTTAACATACGAAGTATTTTATAATAGTACGCGGGGTTCTCTATCCCTTATTTAATTTTACAACTAACAAAACTACGTTATTACTAATTGTAGGATGTGTTATGAGTACATATGTATAAAGGTGTGCTAAACTTATGATTCCTGAAATATAATCAGGGAATTTATAGTGAAGTCGACAATAATCATTAACAAGGATAGAACAGTTGCCCTTTGAATGCTGTACAGACTTCCAACTTGGATTCCTAATGGAAGAAATGACCTAAATATTTTTCTTCCACTCTTCCCAACGACAGTCGTCCATGATTGGACAAAATTGAGTGACGCATGATTCACCCCTCCAAGATTCGTGTACATGACACATTCAGTTACTAACCAGACCACTGTCCAGGGAGGAAAGAGGCAGTAGTAGAGTGAAGGAAGGGAATCATGCAGTTTAAGGGTAATCATATTGACGACAACATGACTTGAAATATTAAATAGGACGAATACTGGGAGAAACACTTGAGCAAGGAGAGCATTGAATTGCTTGTTCAGTACTTGAAGCCTTCTAAAGATGCGAGTAACGTTTTTTGGATTATTAGTGAATCTTGTGTTCTCCCCAAATCTAGAATAATTTGATGAAAACGTATTTAATAAAATAAAGTTAATTTTCATTACATCATAAAATATTATAATCAAAACACTACACATGTCGCTTAAAAGTAACGTACATATAACGCTGCCTAAATCTGAAATCTGAATAAGACGTGTCCACGATGAAAAGTTGTATTAAAATGTTTCCGTCATTCTAAAATTTCAAACTATCATAGGGAGGGTGCAGTTAAGGACTTTATAAAGAATATTTGAAATTTGTACTGTCCTTAGAATACATTTTCAAGGTTCACACTTAAAGCTTTGCAAGTACGTGCAGGCACTGCTTTGATTTCATTACTAAATTTTACTTGATTTTCTGCAGCCAGTAAGTTGTGCTTTTCATATACGTCCATAAAATGAAGAACACCAAAAGCCAAGGATACCAGATTGCAACATGTATATAGTATTCCCACAAAGCATACAGAAAGTATGCGACAGTGTATCCTTTGTCCAGCGTAAGAAAATGATAGCAGTATCTTGTATTGAATGGAAACATCATGAATAGCATGACACTCAGCACCGGGCAGCAGAAAGAAGCAATGAGCATCATTCTAATAAACTTGTCACATCCATCATTTTTTGTAGGCTCTGGCGTCCCCATAAACTCAACTAGATAAAAAATACCAAAGAAACAGCATTTAACTAGTGAGACCTGATGCGAGCATCTACTTGAACATTAGGTCTATATAATATGTAGTTTCTGTTAAGTACTATGGGTTTTCTGTTATAAGAATTACTACAAAATTTAATTAAGTTAATACTAGTTTATTGCATAGTAAACATAGACGGGATAAATTATTTATTTGTATTATTACTTGCTGCTTCACGATTGAATTCCAAACAGTTGTTGACAAAGTTTCGGATCTGCCTCATGTTTGCGTAAATGTTGAAGGCGAAGATGTTGAGGGCCCCAAACCATTGGGTTAGTGTATAGTCAATGACGAGAGTACTGATTGGTCGGTTGGATCCTGAGTGTAGCAAACCAGTGCAGAGGTTGTAGACATTCCAACTTCCTAACCAGGCCATTGAGAGGACTGACATACTCACCATTAACCAGTGACCAATGGAAGTTGCAATACTAATACTTGGTCGGAAAGAATCATTCCAAACAAACGGCCCAACTTTAAGGGTGTATTGGAGATTAAAGAAGGTTTTTAGTCCTTTAAGGGTAGTTTTGGTAAACATCGCTAGGTTTTGATTGAGCCTATTGTATATTACAAAAACTTTAATAAAGGTGAGCATGGAATAGGGCTGAATTTGCAAATGAATTAAGCAATGGAAAATATTCTATTTTATACATGTGATTTGCTATTGGTTTCTGTTTTTCCAATAACTATTACTGCGGTTAAAAATGAGCATCAACTCTTAAGGGGGCACATAGATATGACGCTGTAATTTGATTGTGACTACGATCTAACTGCCTTACAAGTTGGGGTTTAGTTATATCCTGAATTCAACAGGTCGCATTTTTGAAGCTTCCTAATTTAAAATTTTTTGATAGCCCAGAAAAGCAAGAGAGAAGTGTATTATTAAGTCATACATATATGAGTCATTCTTACACCTGCATTACTCATTAATGTATGTCTCAAACGTCAACTACTACGTACACCCATAGCTTTAAGTTTTATATAATTTTAGTTTAAATTATAGTTTACTATTTCATAAGCTTAAAATCAAATGCCAGTATGAGCATGAAGAATGATGATGCATGTACATTTCTTGATATATGAATTTATCCTTCAATGCATGCCTATGTATATATATTACGTTTGATGCATGAGTTTTAGTTCTCTTATTGTTTGTAAACAACAAACTGCATGACGAGCATAAAAGCCTCATTACAACTAGTCATTCTTTATACATACATATTTCCACTGTTATTTAATTCTAGAGTATTTATATACTTATATTTATATTCTATAATAATTCTTGATATTTTCACATTACGTAATTTATCCGCTCTGTAGAGATTCATTCACGTTTAAATTAGACCAACTATTTGATGTCGGACCAAACTATGTGGTCATTGCGAAAGTAACCTAAATTCTTCAATTATTTATTAAATTATGATTTGGCAATCTGATGTGAATTCAGGGATTGAATTGGATGATAGAGGAAGATTGAATAAAAAGTACTGCTTATGAAAGGTCGTGTTTTTTCCGCCTCTCTCAAAAAGCCTAAAATATTACTTGAGACGTCTTGAATATTATTAGAGCTTCCATACGGTTGTTGCATTTTTACTTTACCCCAAAGTCATTATTTTCCACCCGTATCACTTTTCATGTTCATTTCTACTTGTGTTTACTTCGATTCTCGATATTGCACTGTTGTATTAACCCATCTGTTACATAACCACTGAGTTAATGAGTCTTGGTCTTTTGACCCGTATCAGCACATATACAGATTTCCACTAGGGTGAGTCTGTCTAAATTTTCACCCTTTAACACGTTATAGCCCGTCTCTTAACAGAGGGTTACCGTTCAAATTTCAAAATTAAATCGAAAGTTAAAAATCTGACATTTTTTCTGCGAATTTTGTGTTTTCATCATCTTCAAATTTTTAAAAATCAAACGTTGAAGCCCATCTTTTTATTGAGGGTTCCAATCAATTCTTCGAATCTAAAAGTAAAATCATACACAAAATTAATCTTCGAAATTCCACAAAATTTAACTTCAAAATTGAAATTTTTCTACGTACAAACATACAACAGCTGTTACAAAAATCAAATCTTCGAAATTTTAAATTTAATATCGTGAAAAGGTTCAGAAAGTAAATTACCATCAAAACTACTTAGCAACTTCGTCAAAAGTGCAGGTAGTTAACAAGTAAATTTTAGAAGTGAAAAAAGAAGCAGTTTTCAATCCACAGACTCCGTGACTGAGATAGCTTCCAGCGCGTAGAGCCCACTAAAGTGAGTAGAACATTACCCTTAGTGAAGAATACAGTGACCCACGCAGTTGAAGAGACTAACCAGCGCGTAGTGGTGTATTATATAATTCCACAAACCAAGTGTAGACTTTTCCCATATGGTATTGTGAAGAACAGTTCTCAGTTTCCCCCACATCACTGCAGTAGTTCCAGGGTGTGGCTAGTGAAATTGAAAGTGGTAGTGACAAAGTGTAGAAACAATAATCCCATGTCACCAGTGAAACCAGTAATCAAGACCGAGGGTATTCCAGAATCGAAGGTAGAGCCCCCACAGCCGCCCAAGAGTTCCAGAATTCCGGAATCATCCCCAGTCCCACAAATCTTTACAGGCAAGATAGTCGTAAAGTCAGGCCCCCAAACCCGAAGATCAACGGAGCCTGTCCTCACTGCAGAGCAGACGGTAGTAGAAGCTAATAAACACTACGAACTCGAGGTACGTAAAGTTAAGTCTTATTATCACAAAAAGATAGAGGAACTGCAAGCTAAGTTAGGAGCATCTGAACACCTGACGGCGGACCAGAAAGCTAGCGTACCACTGCAGTTAGAGAACGCGGCATTAAAATCTAGACTCGCCATACTTAGAGCCGCGGCCCAGAAACATACTCAGGACAATATGTTGGGTAATAGAACCTTCAATCGCCCATTAGTCGACTTCGAAAAGTTGAAAGGACCATCAGATTACACCAGGTGGTTCGTCGATATGAAAATGGCGTTAGGCACCGTTCACTTAGGAGTCATAGTGGACGGATCATATCCAAAACCAGTTTTCGCATTGCCCCCAACACTTCAAGAGGCTACAGACATAGCGAACTGGGAGGCAGCCAACAACACCGCCGTTTTGTCTATACATTCAGGCCTTCATAGGGATGTACTTCTCAAAGTGCACCACATCACATTGGCAAAAGACCTCATGGAAGAACTCTCAAGAATGTTCGAGCCCCGAAAAGAGGATGAACGAGTCCAACTTGCAGAAAAGTTCTTCGGCCTCCGTATGGCTACGGGAGGCGGCTACAGCTACCTAAACCAGCTGTTAGCCATCAACAACGATCTGGATAGAGCCGGGAGAAGAATGGACAACGAAACCGTCTTATGCCTCACCGTAAGCAAACTCTCGGATCAAGAGGAATACGTAGGATTCCTTCAAACCTGGCGTGTCTCCACAGTGAAGACACCCGAAATCCTACTTGAGCTACTCAAAGCCACCGACGACAACCGCGAACGAGCGCTAGGTAACGCCGTGTACAACCCACCCCAGGCATTCAGAGCCCACCAGGAGGACGAAAGATCTGGAGGAAGAGGAGGAACCGAACGCGGACGGTCCCGTTTCCGCCGATCCCAAAGAGGAGGGCGTAGAGACAATCGTGAAGACGATTACACCCGGAGGAGCGAAAACTCCCCACCACCAAGTTCATGGAACCAACCTGGTGGAAAAGCCAAGAGCAAAACCATATGTTCATACTGTGGAAAACCCAACCATAAGAAGGATGATTGCAGGTATTGGTTGGACGGCGTGTCTCCGCCACGGAGCCGAAGAGACACATCATCATCCACCGCCAGAAGCTCCCAGGACGGAAGTCGTAGAAATTCCAAATCAGGGCGCGGCGGATCACGTCAGCGAGGAAGGAGTTCGTCATCATCAAAAGTAGGTCGAGCCAACACCCAAAACGATCACTCAAAACGTAACAACAACGATAATGCAAGAGAACGAACCCCCGAGCGACAAAACAATCAGGTACATACAAGAAGTACCTCAAGACAGGAGGGAGGCAACAGACCCCCACCACCTGCCCATCTAGCTCAAGAAGATGTCAGCTTCATAGAAGCTGTTGCACGTCGAGCCACCCACTCTACTCCGTGGAAAGGAAGCTTACATATGGACTCCTCATCACGTAGCAGCAGTAGTGGAAGGAGTGAGGACACCCCCAGGCCAAGGCTGGCGGATCTTTTCTCAGACGCAGACACGTCAAGAATACAAGACCATGCTAATCAAATGGCACTCCCTAAATCCCCTACATATCCCCTGTATCAAGACTCGTCAACGGAAGACTCGAAGCATGAATACGCACATAGGAGGATGAACTCACATGTAGGAGGATTTCAACACGACGGTGTTGGCCCCAACTGCGATCAACACCCAGCACACCTACTCCGACCTGGACGAAGAGTAGAGAAACATCCAGCGGATAAACACCGGGAAGATAGCCCCACCACTGGAGAAGACTCGGATTCCGAAGCAATGCTATCTCAATTCAAGCAAAATAATGCTTACCTACTCCGCCCAAGACAAGGAGTAGAGACTACAACAAATGAATGGACGGATAGCTCCAGCGATGACACTGACTCGGACCTGGAACCTGTACAGCTGCCTCCAACACAAAATGGATTAATTAGGACTAGGGTAACTAGGCAGGAATGGGAAACAGTATTGGCACTTAGACGAGCGAGAGCTCAGCATATTCAGTCGACCATCAACCCGTTTACGCCCCTAGCTCCGACATCCACCACCACCCCACCACTCCCTCAGAACAACAACGCTACGAATTCTGAAGAGGAAGAAGTACAGGAAGACTACAACAGCAATGTAGCAATGGAGGATGAAGACCAACAATCCATCCCCACCGAGAGGACCCCGACTTCTCAGAATATCGAAGAGACAGGGAGGGCCTCCACCGGAGCACCACTCGAAACGGAACAATTGAGAAACAACTCACCCGAACGAGATGAAGCCCCACCACCCCCACCGGCTAGACTGAGGATAAATCCAGATACAGAGGAAAACATCGTACCTACTGCCGGAGCCTCAGGATCACAACTACAACCACACAGTCATTCTACACTAGCTGCTGACATACAACAGTCATTCCCTGGAGGCATACTGACTCTCAGGTCAAAATGGCCGACGGGATCAAACACAAGGGAAGAAAAACTGAAAGAACACCAAGACAAATACAAATCTCATGTCATTACTCCCATTCCCAGACTATATACAAGATCCTATACATCAGGGGAACGAAAAGCCCTGAATGATTGGGAATACAAAAATCAACTAGGACTTGCATTCCAAGCCGACAAAGCAAGGAATGGAAACGACACCCAAATAGACTGGTCGAAAATTTTAAGGAATTCACCCTTAGTGAACACCTGGAGAGATATAGCCGCAGTTCTCGAAACTAATTTGAAAAGGGAAGAACAGTTATATCAGTTAAACCGGAATACCGAGACACTACGAGAATTATTCGGACACCTTCCAGAAGCGATGGAAACTCCACAAGAGCACATCCAGAAACTAAACAAATTAGCCAACAGGAAAGCAAGAATTCAAGCTAATTCTAAGGAAGTATTAAGTCAAAGGATGGATTATCGTGATTACATGAGTGGAGACTGGCAGAACCCAAATAGGGAAGGCCGGGCAATACAGAAGGTGATGCAGAATCAACGTATCTGGGGAAAAGTCATTGACATGTTCGGACATTTACCAAATGCAGCGGTCACTGAGTCTGAATGGATCCAGGAAGCTAAACGGAAGCACTTACGAAAACAACGCTTAAGTAGTGCAGCTCTTAGACGACGCAAGAATACACGGAATCAACACTGCGAAATAGATCCTTTCCAACGCTCTCAAGAAGAGGTAGACTCAGCCAGCGCTGTATGGCTAGGTTCTTTTCTGAAGGAGTTTAAACAACAAGAAGAGCAACGGCTCCTAGGAGAAATCACGAGCAGAACTAAGGAATTTCTATTCGGAAAAATGGTTTCCACGCAGCGGTATCAATATGTGAGAAGAATGGACAACTCCATAAAACAACATGGTCTTATCCTGGCAACACAGCAAGCATGGTTGAACATTCCAAAACGGTTCCGGAGACCAATTTATCAATGGCACAAGTTCTGTAAAAGTTTATGCTATCATCAATACACAAACACAGACTTGTCGGATTCCGAGGGCTCAATGTCAACTTGTCAAGAGGTTAAGGAAAATCCACAAATGCCGAACTATAGCGCACTAATGATGAGACCGATACAGAAGTCCGAGCAAACCATTGCCAATAACCAAGGAGAGAAAAAGAGGAAAATAGAAGACCGAACTCTATACTTCTCAGACTACATCCCGGAGCCCATAAGTCCATTGCCCCTGACCCCCTCATACTTCTCGACAGATGCTAACAACAACGAGGAGAATAACACTGATCTGAATGCAAATCCAAGTGCAACAGACAATCCGGAGCCCCAGAAGGTAAAACCGGAAGAAAAAGAATATTTTGTATATACCCTCACAACCGAACTTGATGGAGGAAATCCAGCAGCAATTTATCGAAGGATCAAACAAGAGCAGAACTCAACTGTAACATCCGCTGGAAATTCTTCTCAACAAACTACACCAGTAGATAGGGAAATACAAGAAAAATCGGCAAAACATCCCGAATTATTCTTCTACCGGGCACCACATGGAGGACTCCAGTGGAAGAGGAAATCGGACATGGAAAAACCTACTCAAGAGAAAACCTGGTCAGCCTACATGCAGGAGCTGGCAGATAAACGGGGTACAGCGGTTAGGTATCAACAAATCACACCAATAGCACCTCGTAGACTTCATGAGATGGTAGACCTGTCCCCCCCACAACCACTTCCCCAACCAAATAACTTGGTTCTTCTCACCAATTACGAAGACACTACAGTCAAAGTGGAAGTTAACGACTGGAGTCAAGTAGATGAGAACCAAGAGGAGCCCACAGACATTACGGACGCTATGGAGACTTCTGACCAAGCAACACTACCTGACACTATTCCCCAAACTCTTCCAGTCCCAGTTCCAGTTCCAGAAGATTTGCCGGGGATAGTTGCTTACACCACACCCAAAGGTATACTCACAAGGATCCAACTCACAGATACAGTAGTAGAAAACTTGAGACTCCTGGCTCAACAACGCCAAGAAAAGGAGCGCGCTAAGAGATTTGTCACCCAAGAGGAGTACGACAGAAGACTCAAAGCACTGGACGAGCTAATTATAGTAGAACAGGCCCGACTAGAGAAGAACATGCACATTCTACGAGAAGCTCAAATACACTACAACAATGATCTGGAAGAAATTGCGGAATCATTTCGATCAGTAGGAACTAAAGATGCCATCGATACACTCGAAGGATTGGAGAAAACCATCAGTACTGACGAGTTTGTAGATATGGTCCAGTTTACGCCTCGAAGGGCAAACTTCACGGTAAACGAATTATTCAACAACAATGAAGATTCTATCTCAAAACTACTGGAATCCGGGAGAGCGTCACACACTACGAAAAGAAATTCACAAAAATCGAAAAAGCCTTCTACCTCCACCGGGACTTCCACCGGAAGAGGAGGAGCACTAAAACAAGACTCGAGACTTCATGGTAGAAGCGGTAAGGAGGGAGTTAATTTTTCCACCAGCAAGGAGGGCGTAGACTTCTCTTCCACCAGGGAGGAAGCACACTCCACCACCGGAAACTGGAATTTTAACATTTCCACCGGCCAGGAGGGAGCTCACCCCACCACAATCCAGGAGGGAGCACACTCCACCACCGGACATGGACTTTACCACCATTCCACCGGCCAGGAGGGAGTAACCGCCAACAGCACCAAAAGCAATGCGGTACACAACACCTCCACCACCACCAAACGGAAATTTAACTCTCACACCAGCAACTTGGGAGTACATACCACCACCAACAAGGATGTACATAACACCTACAAGACGGGAGCTCACTCTTCCACCACCGACCCGGAGGTTCTCTCAATCTTTACCACCGGACAGGAGGGAGTACAAGCTGCAAGTAACGCTGTACATAACACCACCACCAGAGGAGCACTCCCCACCATGGGGCCACCAAAATCGAGCACAAAAATATCGAAAAATAAACCTTCCACCCACCAGGGAGGAGGACAAAAATCAAAACCTTCCACCAACTCCGAAACTCAACATAGCAAGGAGGGAGGAAGAAGTACAAAGGCACCGTCCACCGACTCAAATCCTGCAAACGGACAGGAGGGAAGGAGGGCGAGTGTAACAAAAAAGAGGAGTACAGTAGGACTACGAGGAGCTTCACTTCACGCATATCAAAACGAGGAGTCCGGCCACCGAGGAAATTCTACATCGTCACTACCTACCTACCACCATCACAATAGTAAGGAGGGAAGGAGGGCGAGTACTTCTCAATCCAAAAATAAATCAACAGCAATAGAAGACATGCATTTTCCTGTTCCAGACAAGATCAGACAGGATCAGTCGAGTCGAAATTTTGGAAGGGCAACGACACATGAATTAAGGAGGGAAGCGGAGCAGCCACCACCACCGAAGAGATCGCGCACTCCCTATCACTCTACACTTTCACTATTTTTTCTCGGATGTATGTACTTCTTGATGTTGATCCTTGGCGGAGGAGCAGAAACGGTAGATGAAGGAGGACCAGTTATTTGGCGGAGATCGGAGAATCCACCTCTTTACGGGTATAATTCCTACAACATCAAAATACGCTTATTATCACCATGCGATTTGTTGAAATACCCGGATATCAATATGAAAAATGTGGGACACGAACTCAAACAACAATGCCAAAGAGAATATAAGAGGACTTTCCTTCTGCCACTCAAGGCGATCTGCCCCCCCATCAAGACGGAAATCAGGAGACGAAGATCCGTTTTCACCAATGTAATAATGACGGCTCTCGCTGTTTTCACCAGTGCGGGACTTGGGATGTCATACCAGGCCGAACACCGAGCTGAAATGAATAGCGAACACACATTAGAACTGGCCGAACATTTTAATAAATTGGAACTGAAAATCAAGGAAGACACACAGAATTTTAGGGCCTTCTACAAACAAATGGCGAAAATTACTGATGCTGTTAACCAAATAATCAGTGAACGGAAGGACTCACCTGAAGAGATCGAGCGACTGGAGTTTGATATTGCCTACCTGGTATCAAGACTCACCCAAAGCGGAGCGATGATTCAACACACCAAGAGGATCTGGAGCCGTGGTCATATGGATGACGAATTTTTCGACTTCCTGAACTTCACTTTACCGTGCGGGGATTTATGTCCACTGGAGCTAGCTGAATTTCGACAATGTAGAAGTGACCCACAAATGGACAATTTACATCTAAGTTTCATTGTGCCACTCGTCAATCCCAACCTGACACTTGTCGTAGCTGACCCATTTACCTTACTATGGAGGAAAGAAAATCGGACGTGTGATTTGAAATATCAAGGACCACCAAATGCTTTGCTTTCAAGGGATCAAGACTGTGTATTCGATACAGGGCTCGACTGGAGTTTCATGGACAGAGTGGTAGCAACAACACACCAAAAATGTAAGCCACGAAACTCGTATGAAGACAAACTCAAGTATGTACTTCAAAACTGTCGAAATAGCACAGCACAAGACGCGGAGGGAAGTGTACAAGTCAAAGTGTATAATGCGTTCTTTCACATATACTGCCCAGGCTTGAACATACGTGTAGGAACCACCAGACACACCCCCTGCCCCAACGAAATCTTCCTACTACCCATCACGACTACATTCACCATAGCGAACAACACGTATAGAGGAGATGTGCTTAACATTATCTTTAACGAGCACGAAGACCCCCTATTAGTGAACTCACTCGACTACCACATGGGAATCAAAATAGACATGAACAACTTGAACATCACATTTGACGAGAGCGACAACAGCATAGACACGTCATCATGGGAAAGAGATAGTAGCATACCATGGTACATGTGGATGATTCTAATTATTTTTGTTTTTCTGTGTATGGCTATTACAGCTATATACTTTAAGTGGAAATTGAGTGCTGCGTTCCTGAAGCGTGGGTGGAGAGGGAGTTACTGGGAGACTATGAAAGAGAAGGGAGAGAAAGAGCAGCAAGCTGAGCTGCAGTTACTTGGAACGGAGGGACCAACTGAAACACCTGTAGCCCCACCGAGACGAGGGAGAGTCAACAGTAGTTACTTGGACCAACACCAACACCGGAGCCAAGGGACGATTCTTGTTCACAGACGAAGTGGAGTGGATGAGAATGAGGAGATACGTAGAAGCACGCTTGTCACACCAAACGGCCTACTACCTACACTACACCTAGCTGAGGAGGGAAATGTAACTGTACACATACAATCACAGGCACCACCAGCAGTAGAAGAGGAACTACCCAAATCAACCATCGAGCCGAGCCATCTGAGATTCTTGGAGGTGGAGTTTACTGATGAAGAGGAATAACATCACCAATATTTAAGGGTTTTTTCACTTGCCGTATACCGCCTTTCAGACGACGACAATTAAAAAAAAGGAGGGTATTAAGTCATACATATATGAGTCATTCTTACACCTGCATTACTCATTAATGTATGTCTCAAACGTCAACTACTACGTACACCCATAGCTTTAAGTTTTATATAATTTTAGTTTAAATTATAGTTTACTATTTCATAAGCTTAAAATCAAATGCCAGTATGAGCATGAAGAATGATGATGCATGTACATTTCTTGATATATGAATTTATCCTTCAATGCATGCCTATGTATATATATTACGTTTGATGCATGAGTTTTAGTTCTCTTATTGTTTGTAAACAACAAACTGCATGACGAGCATAAAAGCCTCATTACAACTAGTCATTCTTTATACATACATATTTCCACTGTTATTTAATTCTAGAGTATTTATATACTTATATTTATATTCTATAATAATTCTTGATATTTTCACATTACGTAATTTATCCGCTCTGTAGAGATTCATTCACGTTTAAATTAGACCAACTATTTGATGTCGGACCAAACTATGTGGTCATTGCGAAAGTAACCTAAATTCTTCAATTATTTATTAAATTATGATTTGGCAATCTGATGTGAATTCAGGGATTGAATTGGATGATAGAGGAAGATTGAATAAAAAGTACTGCTTATGAAAGGTCGTGTTTTTTCCGCCTCTCTCAAAAAGCCTAAAATATTACTTGAGACGTCTTGAATATTATTAGAGCTTCCATACGGTTGTTGCATTTTTACTTTACCCCAAAGTCATTATTTTCCACCCGTATCACTTTTCATGTTCATTTCTACTTGTGTTTACTTCGATTCTCGATATTGCACTGTTGTATTAACCCATCTGTTACATAACCACTGAGTTAATGAGTCTTGGTCTTTTGACCCGTATCAGCACATATACAGATTTCCACTAGGGTGAGTCTGTCTAAATTTTCACCCTTTAACATGTATGGTATAGTTTTTCGTTATTATTGAAGTTATATATAAAGAATATATACAATAAAGGTATATATTTGACATGTAGTTAAAATAGGTTGGAAAACAATTAAAGTTAAAAATGGGGGTATTTGAAACTATAAAATGTGAAGGATGTAATTATGGACGTTCCCTGAATATCTATACAATATATAGGTAAATTCAAGACATGTAGTTTGAATAGGTTAGAATACATTTTAAAGTTGATTCCGTAAAATGGTGAGGAAGGTGAATTCCGAATGCCTGAGCTAGTGTTCGAAAAGTAAACCCTCGTTATGAGAACGCATATTTTTCAATTTGACATTGCAGTCCCATACCCGCGACTACTATACCAGTCTGCCATTTGGACGTACATATGTCAGCAGTGCATTTACTTGTAATGGATATCAGTGAAAATGTTCCATATGTATTTTCAATTGCAAAAATTGACAAGCTCTCAGCTTCGTATGCACCTTTCATATATTGTTAGCCCTTTTTTTTAACTTAAATAATTTATTTAATTCTTGGTCAGTTTAACTTATAATTGCGAATAAACTATTACTTCAATAATAACCAAAAACTATACCTCATTTCAACCTAGCTTCTCTGGGCGATTAGAAGTTAAATAAATTCAAAAGGATCAAAAATGCGACCTGTAGCGCGCGACCAACAGCCATGCGAACAGACAGACAGACAGCAAACACCAGACCAATAAATGCTTGCTCGGCATCAAAAAATTGATATAATTACGAATTGATATAGTTACAAATTACGTTAAGGAATGTAAAAATCACGTAAAATATGCAGATAGCTAGGAAACAATTATGTGCATTTAAGATTCTAAAATTTAAGATTTTTACACGTAACAAATAAAAATACTTGCCTATATTTTAGAATCAGATGAAACAGTACACAGAACAAGATACCACGGCACACTAAAATAAAGAATTTCAGTATAAAATAGCTAGCAAACTTCGTCTTTTTTAAGACTAGAACCCCTTATATTGGTCAACCGAAGCAACAATAACGTTAACATTGGGAATAAAAATAGCTGTTGATAAGCAAAATTAGCAATTTCCAGTTTTCACTGATATCTGAATTCTTGCCTTGTTTTGTAATACATAATTGTTTTATATTTTACGTTTTCAGAAAAATTAAAATTAACTTATTTTATACTCAATGCTGTTTCAAAACGACCGACTTTAACTCTTAAATTCCTTGTAACATGATAAATAGGGTAATGAAATTATTTGACAGTTGAACTGTGCTGAAAAATACAATTAATTGTGATGTCCAAACAAACAAGAGCGATACACATTTTTGCAATAATTAAAATTCAGCGATTAACGATTTTGGTTCTTCAGTTGCAATGTGCTTTATGCCTATTTCAATCATTAAAAAGCCTGCGCTGCCGATGACTATTATAAATATTTAATAGGTTAAGTGCTGACGTTTAAATTTTTTTATATATTTATTGAATATGTAGCTTAACAAGAATTTTACCATATTATTTGTATAATTCACAGTTGAATCTATCAATTGAATGTCAAATAACATGCCTACGAAAAGCTTAGGTATTGAATTACCTTGTACCTTGCCTAGTTTGTCTTATTTACTTAGTTTTTTTCTTGAATCTATGTTAAATTCATGGAAATTAAGTTGCTGTTGCTGTTGTCATTTTATTCTTAATTGCATATTGAAGCAATTAAAGTAAGTAATGTAGTAGTTATTTAGTAATCAAGGCAAGTTAAACAATTTTGAAGGAACTTTAATACTCAAGTTAAATGGTTTGCCTGTAATTAAACACATTTATTTTAATTTACTTAATTTACTGAAAACTTAAAATATAGAATATTTAAAAAATATTGCGGTGAATTGAATGGCTAGTGTAACTATGTACATACATACTGCACAGCTACATATCCAATATTTAAAGACAAGTTCACAGCCAACTAAATATTTAACGGGCATAACCACTGCAGGTTTTGTATTAGTTAACATATGAATAATTTTTTAGCAAAACAGGATAACTCCATCAAACCAAATTTTACAGGAACAAAAAATAATGAATAAAAGGCGACAGGATTATTTCTTGTAGCTCCTTTGTTTTTTACAGGTACTATAACTGACAAAGCGTCATTGCAAGGAGTTTCATTTATCTATACTGAATCTAAAATTCTTTAGAAAATTTTTAAAAATTCAATTTATAGTCTTATACCGTTTTGCTAAACATCGATGACTTAACATTGATTAAGGGGAGGACTACACATTTCTCTGGTTACTTATAAAAGATGCAGCATTTCACACTACCACTACCATAAGTTTACTCCTAGCGTTGTCAAATAACCAGGCGGCGTCGAAGTCTATCATTATGTTTATAGCTAAAACAGTCTCATATGTAATTGTAAACAGCAGTTTGGGGCAGTTTGTAGTTCATTACTTAGAAGATACATATTAGTACTTTTATTTCCCCCTCCAAGTTTTGTCTTGACAGCACAAATCAACTTTTTCGTGTTTGAATTTAATGAGGAACTAAAAGCATGTTTGAATTTAACGCCGACTGCGAAACATTACTATTATTTGGTGTTCCCGTGACATGGTCCATTTCTATGCTGCACACGCAGTTTTTATCACTGCCTCATGGAAAACACAGTATATAAAATTTTGTGCAAATTCCTAGAAAATTTGGTAGCAATTGCGTTCAAAATAATTTATTTTTTGAATAGTTTGAACAATTGTCTAGCGACTGACTAAGCGTTTTTTTCATATTTCAGTCTACAAGTTGCATTATTTGGGCGCCGAAGTTGGGCTGTCGGGACCTCCCAATTTACCACAACGGTAAAATATCCATTTTTCAAAAATTTATAGTTTCAAATTGATAAACATTTTTCGAATTTTCTCTCAGTCAGCCGCTAGATACTAAGTAGACGATGCTGTAAAAAAATTAAATTTATACGTATAAGTTCAGTTAAAGCCTGGGAATTTACCGCTAGAAGTGTAGAATTCCCCTTAAAAAGTCCTCGAGATAAATTTTTTAAAGTTTTCAGAAAACCTAAACTTTTTGAATTTTGTCTTGCATAAATATTTTAGTCCCGTGAACTGGCTTCTACAAACTACGAAAACACTGGAAAACCAAAGTTAAATCAGATAGTTTAATTATCAAACCGTTTCAATGTCAATTCTATACTTCTCAATTTGTTTCAGCGAACAACAGATTGGGCCACGAGAAAGTGTGCAAGAAGCAACCAGTTAAATTAAATATTAATAAACCGTTTGAATGTGATTTCTGTGAATTTAAATTTGTTCGCAGGGACAAGAAATTAGTTCACGAAAACATTTGCAAGAAGCGTCCGGATAATTCAATCAAAGCTCAGTACAGCTGCCAGTTCTGTCAAAACATATTTTTTCGCTTGGACTACAAACGAAGACATGATAAATTTTGTTCTATTCAGATGGGTTTAAAAAAAAAGTAAATGACGTTTAGAACCAATGGTCTCCTTCAATTCTCATCCAAATATTTTAAAATTTGTTTAAATTACCTGATCTTCGTAACGCTACAATGAAAAATATTCTGTTTTGTAAAATCCAAAAACATAACTTGTTTTGTTTTTTAAATATAAACGTAACATACGTTTGAGTTTATTTTAAAGTAATGTAAGTATTTTAAAAAAAAATAAAAATTATGAGTCACTACAAAGTTGCTTTGGTTTAAAAAAGAAAAATACACTATAATAGGGCATCGTCCATAAATTACGTCACATGTGTAAATATTAGTGGATCTTAGCTACTGATGACATCCTATGTTGAAAATAATCATGTTGAGAATCTACAAGACGATGATACGGCCCTAAAAAAAGTATTTTTCTATAACGTCCTTTGTGAACGATCTCAAACACAAATCTTTCAAGGCGGTAAGATAGTCAGATAAGCTCATTTTGTGCGTTTCTATGGAGGTAGGCTATAGTTGCAATCCGTCATGAAATTCAACTTCGCGATTCCTGTCCCATCGACTCTGCACCTCTATGTTAATTGTCCTTCTCACAAACACCCTTCAAAACTAGTTGTGAGAAACTTTGGGATGGGGATACACTGAAGGGTAAACAGAAACGGCAAAGCTCGTCCCTATTAGGGGTTCTCCATAAATTTAAAACTTATTTCATTTCATGTTGAAGGTATGCAAATAAACAGTGGCTAAAAGCTAATACCCAACAGGTCATGAGGTCCTGGAAATTAAAATGTTTTGAGAAAATCATTTGTGGTCAAACCTCTTTAATTAGATCGATAATTCTACCTTCCAATGCTGACGTTTAACCTTTTTTTTGTGTAGCAGCCTAGAATCCAGAAGCTACATAAGTTCTATTGACAGCTGGGAATATCCAAACAATGTGTAGACGAAAAAGAAAAAGAACGAAAAGGTTCCAGCCACCAAATCATTCCACGACTAGGAACACAAATATTAAGGCTTAAACTTTTTTACTCTTCGAATATCAAACTACACAAAACTAAAAGGGAGAAAAATGTTTAGATTTCAGTCTACAGTTCATCAGATGGAACACAACAGTTTAATTCAAGAGTGTGACGGATTTTTTATATTTTCTCATTGGCACGAATTCACAATGTTTTTACTTCGTGATTTTATTTGCTCAATAAAAATTATCTATTTTTCATGTGTACAAAATGTGTGAAAAACTGATTTAGTGATTTGCGAATGGACAGTGAAAATAAATACCTAAATGTTGTCAGAAAAAATGCTTCTTAGGAATCACGGCCTCACCCGTTACATAAAAATCAAGTTGTTCAAAGTTCCATTTATCGTCAGTTCCGCTACACAACGGACGTTAGGGTGTTCCCCTGAAAATTGCACGTACTTTAGTAGTAATGCTAATCTTGTGACCCACATGTTACAACATAATACAACTAAGCCATCAGCTGAACCCGCGAATGTTATTATGAGGTTGGACCAACAACATTAGCAAGAACTAAAAACCAGTTTCCGGTGTCAGATCTGCAGTTCCTATTTTTTTTCAGCTCGTAACTTAAAACTTTATGGGACTGTTTATTCAGACGACAGACCAATTAAATGTCCATTCTGCAGTTATTCTGCAAAACGAAATGAAAATTTAGCGCTTCATGTAAAAATTCACGGTGGCGTAAAACCATTCAAATGCAATTTTTGCAATTTCTCGTGCGTCACAAGTCAACAACTACAAATTCATTTTCGAAGCCACACGGGTGAAAAACCTTTCGCTTGCTCAGTGTGCAATCAGACGGCAGGCAGCAGCAGTGCAAAAGCTGTCCACATGGGCACACACAGCCTTGAAAAGCCATACGCATGCTCCATATGAAATTTTAAAACCAAACGCAGGGACAAGCTAAAAAAACATATTCCATCAATTCACGAAAAACGCGACAACAAGAGTTTTATCCGCAAAATTGAGTGTCCACTTTGTCCAAAAAGGTTTTACGAACACAGAAAATTGGAAACGCACATTCAAATGCACACACTTGAAAACCCGTACAGTTGTGATTTCTGCGCACAAACATTCGCTAGTAGCATGAGCAAAAGTAGTCACGCGAAAAATTGTAGACTGCAGCCTTCAGGTGAAGCATAAATAAAACCTCACATCTGTAAATACTGCAAACGAGGATTGATACCAAAACAAAACAGAAATTTTCACGAAGAGAGTTGCAAACAGCGGCCAGAAGGAGTTGTTATGAAACCATTTAAATGCCAATTCTGCAATAGATCATTTATTTACATGAGTTCTGAGCCAATGCACGAGCAAGTGTGTAAATTACGACCCTATGAAGCAAAAATTAAACTTCACTGTTGCCAGTACTGCAAAAAAATGTATTTAGCAAATTCAAACAAGATTATTCACGAGAGAAGTTGCAGTCAGTGTCCGGATGGATTTATCATCAAACTTTTCCAATGTCAGTTCTGCGATGCAAAATTTTCGTCAACTACTCACAGAGTCAGACACGAGAAAGGGTGTAAACAGCGACCTGAAGAATGCCCTGTTATCAAACCATTTGAATGTAATTTCTGTGCATTTGAATTTATTCACAGGAGCAAAACAGTAGCTCACGAGAAAATTTGCAAAAAGCGACCAGGTGGACTCCCAAAAAAAAGCGCACGAATATCAATACTGTAAACATGGATTTACAAAAAAACGGGCTAAGAACTAACACGAAAAAAGTTGCAGAAAGCGCCCTGATAATTTAGTAATAACGCCCTACAACTGCCAATTGTGTCAAAAACCATTTTCTAGATTACGCGCGACACGGGTTTATGAGAAAATATGTTCAGTTAAAAAAGTTCGTAAAAAAATGTCTTAAATTATTTTTAACACTTTGCAGTGTATTACTGCTACTAAATTAATTTTCTAGGAATGGAGCACAGCAAATCCTAAAAAATGTTTGTTTGCAGATTATGTACTCTGTGTCTTTCTCAATTTTCATCTGAATTCGAAACTTATACAGTTTTCATCTTATTTTTAATGATAATACTACCTAAAAATTAATTTTGCGTTTTTTAAAATTACAAAAAAGTGTACAACATAATGTCAAAACGACCATAAGTATGAGGCTCTTTTAAAATGACGCCTTTAATAAATCTTGCTTAATAATTTGGGATTTTTAAATCGTTTTTTATAAAATCAAAAATAGTCCCAGGCTCTGAACTTGAGCCACAAATTATTTGTAATTATAGGTTTTGAGAGTATGCAGGTAGGTATAAAGATAAAAGTTGAGATTTTTAAGATTCTGCCTTTTGTTCAAACTACTGATAAATGAATTATGCTACGCACCGTATTTCCTGCAATAGTCGGCCACTGTCCACTATTCGCACTCCAATCTCCATGACCCGTCTACTATCACTATGTAATCTACTGTCTTATGAATAAAAGTGTGTTACACAGACCCGTCTACTATATTCAAACTTTGACCCCGCAGACCCGACCACTATTACGGGCGCCCCTCTGTTAATACAGGAAATACGTTAAATGGTATCAATATGGAAACTGAACGAACTTCATACGCCCATTTTAGATGCTACAATATTTAACCTGTACAAACTATAGGGCTTACTGCTTGGTGCAACCCTTCGATTGTTTTCAATCTTGAAATAAAAAAATGCTCTGCTGTATGTTATAATTCCAACCATCAGATTGATGCATAATGGAGCAATGACAGTATCACTTATTAGGAACTATAATTTTCTTAAAATCATGAAAACTAGAACAAATAAATAGATGGGAAAACTTGAAACTATAGTGTTTTAATATAATACCCAACATGTCAGTATAAGTGTCTACAAGTTTGCGAAAAATTCAAGGTGCACTAAATCCTTTTGAAAATCAATATTATTACTGCATAGAGTAATGAGAGTTGAATGTAGAGCATCGAATGTAATACTCGTGTCAAATTAAATGCCGAATTGAAGTAAAAGAATTCAAATAAAGTGTAAATTCGTAAAATCATAAATAGTGATTAACTTAATTTTACATGGCTTAAGTAATTAATTAATGTACAATAAACTATAAGATAGAAATTGGAAAAAAATAAATCAGTAGTATTTTGACAAATTAAGTCTTCATCCGTCATTGGACGCCATTCGTAGATTAGAATCCAAACATCATAGAAAAGCTATAAAACTTAGAGCTGATTTTTTTCAAAACCCAAGAATGCTTGTGTTGAAACTGTGGTGAAATAAAGGAAACATAACATGATTAAGACTGTATCACCGAGCGTCCATTGATAACTGAGAAATTATTCCACTCAACATTCCGACCATTTGACGTTATGCCCAAGATTTAATATTCAAATTACTTAATTACTTTTAAAATTTGTTCAATTTGTTTTAAAAATGAACCAAATCCACTTAAAATAAAACTCACAAGGATAAACAGTTGTAAGTCATCATCAGTACACGGTTAATTAGGTAAGAAGCCGTTTCGATTGCCCCCAGAGGCAGCAGATTTAGATCCAGATCCTGCTGCGTTGACCCAGGACTTCGTTGCTGCTGCTGAACTCGTCGACGACCCCCCGTAGGTCGAGGACCCCCCGTATGTCGAGGAACTCGGATAGGTCGAGGACCCCCCGTATGTCGAGGAACTCGGATAGGTCGAGGACCCCCCGTATGTCGAGGAACTCGGATAGGTCGAGGACCCCCCGTATGTCGAGGAACTCCGATAGGTCGAGGAATCCCCGTGTGTCGAGGACCCCTCGTAAGTCGAGGACCCCGGGTAGGTCGAGGAATCTCCGTATGTCGAGTACCCCCCGTAGGTCGAGGAACCCGGGTAGGTCGAGGAATCCCCATATGTGGAGGACCCCCCGTAGGTCGAGGACCCACCGTAGGTCGAGGACCCACCGTAGGTCGAGGACCCCCCATAGCTTGAGGAATCCCCGTAGGTCGAGGACCCCCCGCAGGTCGAGGAATCTCCGTAGGTCGAAGACCCCCCGTAGATCGAGGAACCCGGGTAAGTTGAGGATCCCCTGTAGGTCGAGGACCCCCCGTAGGTAGTTGCTCCTGAACTGGTCGAGGACCCATCGTAAGTCGTTGCTGATCTTTCAGGTGCGACAGGAGCCGGCACATTTACAACTCTTAGTGTTGTCAACCTAGCTTGCCGGAATCCAGCCATGGCGTGGGCATCCCAATGGTTTTTACATTCTGATTCCTTCTTTCCACTCATGACGACGCGACGGCGGGCTGAGAATTAATTTAATTCCGATGTGTTATTGGGCGCAGTACACTGTCTTATGTCTGTAAACACGTCTGTACAAATAGGAAAAAACAAATACTATTACTGTACTGATCAAAACGATTTACGAATTCACTAGTAAGTATGGAACTTATGTATAATTACGAATATCCTATGGAAGAAATCAATGCTCACAGGAAGCGTTTGTCAATTGAAACGGTTTGTCAGGCGCATAGCCAGATAATAAGGCTGGCCACGAGCCAACAACCGAGTATATTTTCTGGCAAACTTTGATCGTGAAAACAATTTATTATCTTTTCATACAAAATCTACGTATTTTGAATATTTTTACGTCTATAAAGGGGTGATCGGCGTAAAAGGGTGAACTTATTTGTCGTTTTTAGTTGTTTATGGTCAGATGGTATATACTTAAACGGGACTAACGGGGATGCTTCACCACGTTACTTACGGTAACGACTCTCACGTGGACGGGACACGGCCAACCGGGCCAACGACCACCTAACTAAAATGTGTTATGGATAATTATTAAGTATCCGATAATCCCTAGTGCCTGTCACCACGTAATATGAATTTTCTTCAATAATTAAAATACAGTTGAATAAAAATGGGAAATGGGAATACAAAAAGTTGGACAGGCTGGTTTGGTGGAGAGGGCCCTGAACAGACATTTGGAGTCCCGTGTGGTGATGACAGAAAGGTAGAGCTGGCCAACACACATTGGAAACTGTTGACTGTGTCTCAGAATTTAATAAGTAGTCAGCCCCCTGCCCTCTCACCATCATACAGCAACCCTATAATTTTCTAACTCGAAAGATGTATGGGGACGGATCCCAGTGGACCATGTCCCCATATAATTTATATGAATTGCCAATATGAGAATGAGAAGTTGGAAAAGAGCAAGTGCTCGTTAAAACTAATATACTAGTCAAGAAATAAAAGGTGTGAATTTAAGTCATGAGTCTTGTCTTAACTGAATTTACGGCAGCCACATTTAGGATATTCTCTTTGAACGTAAATTTTAAGGATTAATTTATTTTGAAATCAATTTGATACCGAGAATCTTTAATGGAAAAGAAAATTTTAAAGTAAAGTTCAGTTTCTTCATCGCATAAGGCGATGAAGCGACAAGCTTACTGTTATATTTATCATTTGAATTGTCTTTATATTATGTATTAGGTCAATTTTGACCACCCACATTTAGATTTATAGATTTACAATTAGTGTACTTACGTATACCAATTAATTTGATTAGGGATGAAGAAAGAATCCAACTCTTGATGCTTGAGGAAGGGCGATGTTAATAATCACGGAATAATTTGTACAGATGACTGATAGTAATTGTAAAATGCTTGACCTCAAGATTCGTTGTCAATCGAATTAACTAATTATTTTGACTCTCAAATAATTATGAAACAATCTTTCTTGTCTTAAGATTTTTGAAAACAAAATCGAATTTTTCTAGTCCAATAATATTAATCTTGGCACGGATTCATGGAAAGGAGGATGTGACTTCTCTCTTATGGTTTCTCTTCGTGAGTGCTGTGTAGATTTTAGAATACTGGCATCGGAGCTTCAGTTCAGGTGAAAGTGAAAGGGACTCTGTCATATTCATTCATTTTTTTACCATCTTCTTCCCTTCTTGAAGTTTTAGGGCCACTATCCACTATTCAGTAACTGGCTTTGTTACGCCCCTCAAAATTTTCACAAATAACATTCTTAATAAATCTATGAGATGGTGTAAGGTGACATTTGATGAATTGAAGATGAGTCGGGACAGAGTGAATGCCGAGCCTTAGCGTCTCTGTGATAGTTATGCTTGGTGTATGTGAGTGATGATGAACTAGAGTTTCGGGACGATGCGAGAAATGAAGTAGCTGAGGGTTACACGTTAGTAATTACAATTTACTTGGGACTTTATTTACACGCACACAACTTTGATGTTCTTCGTTTGGATCTCTTTTTCCTTCTGATCTACCACCAGTGGCGGATCCGGGAATTGGTCATAGGGGGAGGCTAACAATGTTAAGCGGCCATCTTGGTAAATCGCCGCTCCTATCTCCACAATGTTAAAAATTGCCTTTTAGGGGGGGCTTCAGTCCCTCTAGCCCCCCATTTGTATCCGCGCTTGTCTACCACACGGTGAATTTGATTCTTGAGAACGAGGAGTGAGGCAGATTTAGGAATGTTAGAATGTGGCTTGGGTAGCCCGGAATCTGATTAGTAGTTTGGAGACATGCTTAGGGGCCATGTACATATTACGTCAACACTTAGAGGGGGGGGGTCAGACGATATTAGTAAAAATGTTGACCAAGTTGTTGACCAAGGAGCCTAGGGGGGGGGAGTCGTAGCTGATTTGACGTCAACATTTGTGAACAGCTTTTTTTCTTCACACGCTTTTAGAATTTGCGAATTTTTTAAAAAACGACCAAATTCAGTTTGTTCAAAAATACTTCAATTATGTATTCATAGATGGCGCAACGTCATTATGTTGAGTCAACAATTTAGGGGGGGGGGGTGTATGCAGGAAATGTTGACCAAATGTTGACCAGCGAGCCTAGGGGGGGGGAGTCGGAAATCTGGATTTTTGTGTTGACGTAATATGTACATGGCCCCTTATCAGTTTAGTGATAAGATGTTGCTAATGCTAAGGGACAGGGAAGGTGATTTTAGCGGAGCTCAAAATTCACATCATTATAGATACATACATGAATAAATATTAAATAATATTTTACTTAATGCTAAATTTTCTGAAACTTCTGTTTTACACAGAACAGATGGGAAACACTACGCGGGAAGTTGAATCAGTGGATTTATTACTGGATTTACAAAGTATGTGCCCATTGCAGCCTTTATGATATTTGTACTGAAACTGAATTAATTTACTGATGGCATTCATTTCCATATTCTTGTATCGTATGTATTCTGAAAATCGTACTGTGCTAAAAAAATACGAACAATATTATCCCATTGTGAATTCAAAATTTTGAACAGCAAGAAATAACTACATGTTGTACCTTTTTAAATGTATGCAGTATGCACTTACTCTCAAATTAAGTTTAATAGAAATTCGCTCAAGGGCAGGGGGTCCAAACAATATTTTTGCCCCTGTTACCAAGTACATAAGGCACATAGTTTGGGCCATAACACCCGGGTGCCCCAAATCAATTAGAGGTGGGGTTTAATTAGAGAATCCTTTAATCGAGTAAAACTACCATAGACACGACAATTAATATTAATAATAATGCCGTAAAACTTCCAATAAAAGCCCAGGGTTCAATTGGAGGCATGTTTTTATTCCAAGTGTGAAGTACCTACCTATTTACTATATACTTAAGTAATGCAGAACATTAGGACAACTTGCAATATGCAGTGCAGGCTTTAAAACTACGCAGTAAATACCCAACCCATGGTCATACTTCACACGGAAAACATGAAATTACGCCTTCGACATGACAGCAGTACTTAACTTAAGGTACCTATACTCAAAACGATCTTTATAAAAAGTATTTTTACTCATGAATCGCAATTGTATGATTTTACATTGTAGGTATTCGCTAAAATATGACATCGTTGTTATTAGAACTTGTTATAGATGCTGGCTGAGAGTTAAGATTCTTCCTTTTGTTCAAATTGACAACAATTAAATTAATTATGCTACACAGGTGATCTGAAATTTAAGGAACCTCATGCGCTCATTTTAGATCTTACAATGTTTATCAAGTGTAAATAATGAAATATAGATACAGATAAAGACGCACAGCTTTTTTGACCGCGACCCTTTTATGCTTTAAATCTTGAAATTAAAAAAAAATGCACTGATGTATGTCACTAATCTCACTTTCAGTCTGAAGTTTAATGGAGTAGTATTAATACGTAGCATTACATTTCTCAAAATCTCGAAAGCTAGAAAAAATAAATCAAAGATGGGAGTACTTGGAACTATTCAGTAAATACATAGTATTTTATTATATTACCCAACATGACAGACAGTGTAGGTTAACTAGAAGTTTGTGCGAAATTCTAAATTTATTAAATTACTATAAAATCGTCAATATTCATGTATAAGGTAAACAACTGAATTTTGATATACTCGAGTAAATTTAAAAGCCGAATTGAAATAAAAGAATTCGAATAAATAGAAAATTCACAAATTGCGATTTACGTAAGTAATTACTTAAAAGTATCCACTATAATATTAAATTCACTGTAAATGAGTAGGTAGACATTGGAAAAAGTAAATAATAATACGTATTTTGACAATTTTAATTTCTTCAGCAAGCTGTCATCGGGCACAATTCATAGATTAAGTCCAGACATCATAGCCATACAGCTGATATATCTTCAAAGCAGAACGATGCATGTGTTGAAACTGCATCAAATAAAGGAAAAATAATAATAAGTTTGAATCACTGACAACTGAGAACATACACGACGCAACATGCATCCCCAAGATTTGACATTCAACATTATCGATTATAGACACGATTTGAGTTTGAAATCGAGACTTCTAAGTTTCAACTTTTCAAATACCAGCTAAATACATTTAAAAATAAATAAACTTACAAAAAATAAAGAGTTGCATAAGTCATCGCCATCAGTACTGCTCCGCTATATCAGGTCATGGTTCATTTGGAACTTTTTCGACTGCCTCCAGGTCCAGAGGCAGCTGGTTTCGGTCCAGGTCCTGCTGTTGACTTGGCCGAGGACGTCGTTGCTGCTGCTCGTTTCGGACCGTAGTCTCCACTCATTGCGGGTTTGTCCTCCAACACTCCTGCAGGATACAATCCAGGTGCAACAGGAGCCTGCAAATATCCATGCAAGTACTCCCCGTCCACCGTTACAAATTTCGTTTTCGACCTCCCATCTGGCCCGAACCTAGTCAGAAAATCAGCATCCCAATATTGTTGAGATTCTTGTTCCTTCTTTCCACTCATGGTTGATGGTGACGATTGACGACTGACGATGCGGGTGGACGAGTTGATAATTGATTGAAACCGGGTGCTTTCGGCAACCTGCTGTACAAATAAGAAAAATGATAATGCAGTCTGTCAGCAGTAGGACTTATAGTTCCAGACTACGACTACGAGTAAGATTATGAGTGCCAACCAACGAAGTTAACTATTTATTATTTATACTAATGCCCACTAGTCCGCACTAAACTGATGTAAAAAAAATCAAAGGGCAAAGAAAAATATTTGTGACCGTCAGTGAAACGAATTTGTATTTGAAAAGCTTTAATTTAACACACATTAATAATATTACATAATATTATTTAGTAAAAGCAGAACTTACCGCAACAAAAATATTAACTGATACGAATGTACGAAGGTGGAAGGAAGGAGCTCTTCTGTCTGCTGTGCCTGTGAAGACTGTGAACGTCCTGTGAGATTGCGTATTACTTGTTCCTATGTATGATAAACCAAGCTCCCAACTCCAGCAACTCCAGCTCTTCCACCACTGAAATGTTTTGTTGTTTGTAGAAGAGGGAAATGAATGTACGTAAAACATCTATGACTCACAGTGAGACTGACTAGTGAAACGATTTTGAGGTAAAATTACATTCAACCGAAACGTTCGTTAAGAAGATAAAAACGTATGAAGAAGGGAATATAACTCAATTTGAATGTGGCGCAGAAAATGTAAATCTTTGCTTGACACAAGAATCATTCTTTCTTGGTCAGTCGGTGGTCGAGGGCTCTGCACTACTACTACATACTACATACTGCCAGCCAACTGCCAGAGAACGGAGATCTGAAAAAAGATCTCTGTTCCTGACTTTACTGCTGCAGTGGCATTTCTTTCCCTCACGACTTCAGGGTTTAAGGGCGCAAATTGAACTAGGACAAAAACAATAGATATGACTATGTAACTTTTTTTCCACGCTGTCTGATGTCTAGGCATCTGGTAAGCGAGATTCCAAAAATTAATTTTATGTTGGTCACTAACCAAAATTAAAAATGGTCAAAATTAACATGTGATTATAGGAGGAACGAAATTCCTCCCATGTTTGGTGGTTAATTGCAGCTAAACGAAAATTAAAATACCCAATAATTATCTCTTCTGGAGTACCTAGTCAAATGCATCACCTGCTCAAAAATTTGAAAACATTTCATATCTATTTATGTAATCGAAATTTTGTTCCTATGTTCGTGATGAGGCACTTACAATATCCTATCGATAAGGTCTACGGTGGGGCAATGCGGGACTGAATTGGAGTGACAGTAATTTATGCAACGGCGTTGAACTGCGTCATGTACATTTGCTATTTTTGTATTGCACTTTTCAACGCTGCCAGTCATTGAGTTAATATGAGTAAATTCTCTCCAACCAACGATCAGGATTTAATAATTAAGATTCGAGTACATATTCGGAAATTCGAACAATGAAAATAAATTAAATAATGAAAACTACTTTATTACTAAATACTTTATTCCTTATTACCAAAAATCGCTAGAATTTGACGCCGTTGAGAATTCATCCTAATCCTAGTCAATCTCCATTGGTAGTAGATATGCTGAAGCTGATGGTAATATCCACAAGTCGCCTGGACAAGTGCACCATATATGTAGCAGATTTATCAAGTAGTGTATTATTTTTACAAGCAATAAATATTCTGAACGAACCGTAATCCTTATAATCATATGCTCTTTGGAAACTAAATGCCTACTCTGAATTATTTTTCACACATCGACATCAATTGAAATTATTTGTGTCCCATATCGTTCAGTTCCACGAAACTGTGGACATTCTCATTGTCGCATTATCGCATATGAAAGATTCTACTTTCAGAAAGATTAAAAATAAGAAAGTGTTATCACATTGTTTACTTTTACAACAGCTAATATATAATTACTTTGCATTGTTGATCACCAGAAGTACAATTTAATTTGAACAAATAATACTCAATAAACAACTGGTATAAAGCATTATTAGTTTTGCTCAGCCCAACTAGAGACTGAGGTTAGTAGTTAGTAGTAACTTTAGTCAAGGAAAAAGCATACAATTTAGTTTGATTGAGAAACAAGGTTTGTATTAACTAAACCGAAGCTTTAAAGATTGAAGGAAGTGCGCTTTGTAGACGTACTGTAATGCTGCAAGAATTTTGTATTTTTAGTAAATTGTGAACGATTTGAAATAAAATAATTTAAGTTTCAAGCCGCTTAATGTTTTGAGGTGACAGTAGCTAACAGTTGCCATGCCAGAGTACTGTTTCGTAACATTTCTTGTAACAAGGATATAATAAAGTATTACCTTATTTCAACGTACTTCTTATTTAACAAGTAATACAATCAAGCGGCTTCAAAAGCATAGAAGAGCTATTACCATCTCGCCGCTTGTAAGTAAAATTTTAACTGATTATACTTTCACTCATATGATATAATATCACCCGAGATTACGTTTCGACTATCAGGTGTGTGGGATGAAGTAACAAGAAAATATAAAGTGTAGTAGGGACGCGTCTAATTATGATCAGTAGCCGCCGCTCAAATACTACTATATCTAAAAAATATGCGCGACTGTTTATTGACAGTTGAGATTATTTATATGCTATAACAATATCAGCCAGAAAGATTTTTAAAAGCAGTAGGATTTGAAGGGCCGCGACTGTTCACCATTAGGGCAAACCCTACTAGATACGAAAGCAAATTTTAAATGTTTAAAAAGACTTTCTGTTTCAATACAAAATGACAAGTTCATATAGCATTTCCAAGCGGGATAAACTATAATTAAGTAGTTTAACTTAAAACACCGAATTGCACCAAGGCACATGATATGAACATGTACATCATATATTTGCAATTTTTTAACTTCAACAAAGCATAATCCATGACCGCGTACTGAGTAATCGAGTTGACATTGGCATTTATTTGAGAACTTTTTACATATATTGAAAGTTAACAATCGTATGATTTAAGCTTACAATAATTACTACAAGGTTCCAAGTTACAAAGGAGCCACCTGGCTAATAAAGTAAACTTATAAAGTAAAGTAAGAGATAACAAATCAGTCTAAAAGTATTGTAAATGTTGGTAAGGAAAACCATAAGGTAAGATAAAAAATATTTCCTTACGTTCGTCTTACTAACATCTCTAATGATTGCATAATTTATTAGTTTTTTACAAATTTTTTCAAAATCCAGTTGGACAAAAAATATGAAATCATTCAGTGGCATCTTCCGCCTAGTAATTGTTGTAAGTGTATTTGCATCGAAAAGGTATTTGATTTATTTAAAATTTAAATTGGCATTGCAAATGGAAATTAATGGAGTGAAAGTCGGACGGAAGTACGGAAGACGGATTATTGACGGACGGGACGGACGGTTCCCACGGAAGTAACGTTAACGGTAAGTGGTGCAGTGTGGTAAAGTTACAGTGGTAGTGGTAGTAAGATTATAGCCAGTATTTAGTATTTGCTGTTCTATTGACACAAATCCTTGGAAATAGCGCGAGTTACAAATTTTGTATCCCAGTACTTTAGCAGTACCCAATGTTTTGTGTTTATTTTCAGTTAATTTGAGCAGTTTTCAGAATTTGTCGTGTCACTTCTTTGTGTCTGTACTTTTGACTTACATACTATTGACTTTCGTAAATGTGGGTAAAACTTCCAATTTTCAATATTAATTCTTTTAAACTGGCTAAAAGTAAGTGTATTGCAATTAGCCAGTTAATTGCTTCCAATTTCCAAATTTAATTTCACAGTTTATATATGTCTGATGTCCTACAGCGGAGTGACATAAGTTTTAGCGTACATCAGTCGTGAGCCGTATACATCAACATACGTACGTACGTTGTAGGTTTACAACTTTGACTTATTTAGCTAAATAAATACCATTAACAACTATACTTATATTTGAAAGTTGTGGTTTGTAATGTAATGAGTTTCCGTTTATTTGACAGTTGAAAATTCGTTGTAATTGTAAGTCACATAGAAATCCATAGATCATTAATAGCAATCTCACCTAATCTTAACCTAACCACAAAACAAACTAATGACTGTACATTGTTTCACGTATTTTTGTTTTTTTAGTACTACACATTAAACTTCAGCTTCAGTTCCAAGTTGCCACAACAGTAATCCATGGGTTTTGAGTTTTGACTACTGTCAACAATTCAGAGACTTATTTCAGCAACTACAAACACAGACAGGCATGCTTATACTTAAATGACATTTTATTCCACAATTGACAGTTGACAGTAAATATAATCGCGACTTATGAGAGTAAGCATTCCATTGTCATACACATTCAACAGTATGCTGCGTTGTATGTAGCAATAAAATTGCAATAGCTTGATAGATTATAAATTTAATTACTAATTACTGTAATTAGTTGGTTGGTTGTTTGTTTAGTAAACACATTTCTGAGAGTGTCTTACATTAATTGGTAATACTTTGAAGTGTTCTTACTTATTCAGTTATATTCAGTGTGTCAGTTATTTCGTTCATCATACGTTGTGCTTGTGTTTTTTTAGGTTCGCTTTCCGGTCCCGGTAAAATAATCTACTAGTTTTCCATCTTTTGACAAAAGTCATCATGGCCTCTGCTGTGGATGTGGAAGAAATGGAGCATGAAATCTCAGTTCCTGGTCAAGACGTCCCGTTGTCAATTGGGACTGATGCAATGGTAAGCACTCTGTGCCTGAATAATGACAGAACAAATTAATTATAACTGCAAATTAGTATTTATTTGGTTTATTGCTTACATTGGACGATCCCTTATGTTTATTTTGTAGTACTTTTATTTGATCGATAAAAGTGTATTTATGTGCAATATTGCATTTGCGTTCATAGTATTCGTTTGGCAATATTCTCGATTTTTATTAGAATTTGGTTAAAAAAATGTTTAAAGTTAATCATATTACTTTGATATTAATAAATTCTGTAGTCTGTTAAGTACCTAATTTTCTCTTTTTTTGTGGCATCTGTGACACAGATTGTCTCATCCGATGGGATCGAAGGTTCTTGTGCGGAAGAAAATGAAACAGAAAATATTCGGAAGCGACATTTGCCGGATGTTAAAAGTGACTCGGAAAATGGTATTGCAGAAGCAAAGAGACCGCACTTGTCGACTCCTGATCCCGGTCACGGTTGTGATGTTGATAATAACGGCATTCCTTTCACGCCTCACCTTCCTTACGGCAAAAGCCAGGTAAGAGATGACAACGTAAAACCAAATACCGTAAAGCTCCAATTAGAAGGCCCTGGCTCCCATTTTAAACAGGGCCCTCTACCCCCGGGTTATACCGGATACCCGGCTTTTGTTGAAACACAAATGGTTGAGCTGAATAAAACACAATACATGTTATGACTGAGACCCTGCTTGTACTAGAGACCCCGGTCTTTAATAGAGACCCTGCCTCTATTTGAGACCCGGCTTCAATTTGGAGCTTTACGGAAGTTGATTTTAGTAGTCATATTACTATTGACGAATTATCTTTTACATTTACACTTTACGGCTATATTCATGATTTATTGTTTACAAAGATTTAATATGAAATTATGAAAAACTTTTTTTGTTTTAGATTATTGGCAAACTATTGGAGTCATTGAAGCATTCTGAAATGCTAGAACAAGTCTCTAGTGAATCTGCGGACGACAATTTTTCTGCATCGCAATCCTTTGACCTCGATCTCGAATCATAGCATTATAAAACCAATTTTATTGTATAATCTTCCAAGCTCGCTATGTCGACTTTTTGAGTAATCTCTATCGTAATAGTATGCCTGTGAATATCAAGTGCAATTGTCAACTGTATTGAAATCGCTTTCATTCAATCGGAAATTATCGTTAGTTTTCTCTTATAGTAGATGGTACCCTCAAGAAATACTATTGGAATCGTCCGCATATGTTTAAATTTAAATAGTGTTGTTAAGCAATAATTATTATTTACTTAATTTTTATTCAGTGCATAGTACTAAATTACAACTACCTACTAATTACATATTAGGTGAAACAGAATTCTTCGATGCGAGAGTTAAAGAAGCCACTTCTACTTTTGACTTTATCAAGTTTGAAATTTACCATGTGGAATGTTCTAATAATATGTGTAAAATTACCCCGAATTTTCAATGAAAAACAAATGCTGCGCTGAGCAAAAGTGTTTCTAGTGTAATTTTATGAAAAATTCTGTATTTATAATTTAACAATACTGGATTTAAAATAGTGATATAATATTATGGCGTTATTAATTGTGTAATATAGTGCCAGAAAAAACGGATTCGTTTCGTCATACGCTTCAGATTTCAAATTGTTTTCGTCGGCGATTAACTTACAATTAATTAGTGCTAAAATAATGGTAAAATAACAGCTTAAACATTAAATTGCCCACATTTTACTATTCAGTGTGATTAGTCACTTTTATTTCTGAATTTAACTATTTAGTACGTCCCTATTTAAATGAGTAGTATTGGCCTTAAAATGTAATTAATTTTAGATTTTAAAATGGAAATCAGACTTCGTCCCTTAGACGCAATAATAGTGATAACTCGCACTATCAATTAACTAAAAATGGTTAAATATATTGTATAAACGGTAATGTAGTGAATTATGACACATAATCAGAGTCAAGTTTAGCAAATATATTCATAAGAGTCACAAAATATCTAAAATATGCATTAAAGAAATAAAATTGAAATTAATTACTGTCTCAACAATCAAATTACGTATCCCATCGTCAAGAAATAATTTTAGGTCCAGTTTCTGTTCCCTACTAATTCTTATTTGCAGTTTCAAAATCAAAATATTATGTATTCGCAGTAAGTTTACTTAATGAGTATTGTTTTGCTCTAGGACTCAATATCCTGAAATCTGCCACAGTAAATGAAAGGGATGTTCACTTTATACTGCACTGCGTTTATGGTTTTTGGTTTTGGTTTTGATCAGACGAGATCGTGTCGGTTCCGGTTTCGCTTTTAGTCTGTTGGATCTGGTTCAAGTTTTGATTGGAGAGAAATTATTATATGTGATACAAAAGTAATTTTATTTTGAGAGTGTGTATGTGTGTGTGACATATGATATTATTTTATTACATTTCAGTCACTGTCTCTGTCTCTGGCTGCCTATCTGTGTCAGTCTGCTTTCTTTCATCAGTCTAGAATTCCCCATACGATGAGTACCCAAGGGATGGAAGGTCGTGTCCGAAATATCATTAATGTACATTATTATCATTATTTCCATTATACTCCACAGGATTTTCATTCCCTTGATACTTGATCGTGAAAGGCCATAAATATATGTGGAAGTAGGTCTGTGAAGTCTGTGTTGTCCGTAGTAAACTCTGCTGAAGCATGTCCCACACAATATAAAAAGGCTTTCATATCATACTTTTTCTTTTCTTTTTTTGTTTTGTATTTTTTGACATTTTGGACGTGAGGATGGTAGAAGAGGAAGGAAGCTGAGCTCGCTCAAACCACCACTTAAAGTCAGATCACAATTTTATACGCAATAATAATCATCTTGTCAAGCGTTGAGTTCACTTCTCTGCAACTGTGTGCTATGAGATTTCGTAGTATTTTTAAAAGAGTACTGCATCTTTAATTTTAAATAGTTTTTGAAAAATATTTATATTTTTTGCATCCGACAGAAATTATAAAATATGTGATATAAAATTGTATTTTTGAAATTAATTATTAATCGAATTTGGATCGTAAAAAATGAGGTTTGTGGTGTATCACAAAGCTAAGCAAATTTTTTAAGTACGTCTTTGGAACGTATAGGCGTATGGAATGGAAAAAAATGGACTGTCACAACAGATACAGAAGAACAGAAATAAAGAAAATCTGGGACGGGAAAATGATGGGTGGAGAAAGTATGTAAAAGATAAAGAAAGCGCAGATAAAGCAGGACAATAATGAATTAATGGCTTAAAATTAAAATGAATAGAATTTTTTTGTGAGGGTTATTAATATATATTTGAATATTTGAATTGGACTCCATTTTGATTTATACTTGAAGTCGTATAGTCTCATTCTTTTGAGTAATGGATAATGGGTAATTTATTGTGAGATAATGGGCTACAACTTCTAATACTCTCTCTTGGGGAAATATCAGGCAAAGAAATAAATCTGAGTGAAGGAGAAGTGGAGGAAAAAAAATAAGTAAATCGATCCATTTCCATCATTTCTATAGCATGCTCAACTTTTCTCTTTTGATCCCTCCCATTATGCTAAAATGCCAAAAGAGGACATCAGACATCTGTCTCTGACTTAAACAGCAAAACATTCTATATCCCGTACTGAAGACGCAAACTGACCAAACTATCCTGTTAATAAAAATAATAGCAGATTGACCTTTTTGCTTCGTCAGTCACGCTATCTAACAATATAGCACTAATAATAATCATCTACTATATCAGGGCCTGACGAAGGAATTGCTTTTAGGCAGCAATTTGTTTCCATACAAAAACTATCATTTAGATTTTATTGATGATTTTCTTTGGTCAAGCTCAAGCAAAATGTTGTATTTGCATGTTTTTGAAAAGTGCAAAATGTTCAATTTACATGTTTTGAGAAAATTGGAAAATGTTTTATTTCCATGTTTTTGAAATGTACACAAAAATTTATTTGCATGTTTTTGAATAATCAAAATACTCTTTTCACACATTTTTGAAAACTTCAAAATGTTCCATTTACATACTTTTTAAAAATTCAAGCAGCGGGAGCTGCTTGCGCTCGCCGTATTATCCGACCGTGTACTACATTGTGTCAAAATATTGTATCGAAAGAAGCTCAACTCACCAACAAAACATGCCTTCACATTCCATCCCATATATGTCCTATGTTCAAATGCATAGAAATTTCAAAAAGTTGTAAATATAAAATGTTAAAAAGAAAAACAGTAACTGACAAAAAGTTACGTAATATATTTCCTCACTCCGACACGGAAGATGAGTGAATCCTTATATAGAGTAGATAGCTCACTTTGCATTCGGATTTCTCTAAACGCATTTACAAAAGCAAGGTATTCTGTATGTACCTATAGGCTCATAGTATATCCTTGCCCCTTGCTATACTATACTGTTTTGTCTGTGTTTGTGCTATACCATGTGGTGTCGGCGTCGGTGACTGGACTCGGCCGCTCTTTGTTGGTTGGTATGGTCCCAAGTCCCAAGTGAGGAATGACTCAGATTACAATCATTTCTCAAGATGATCGTGAAGATATGACGGGAGAAGCGCTGGCTGGAGAGAGAGAGAGAGAGAAAGGGGCGGAAGACGGAGAAAGTCCCGCATTCCATTATAACACACTACTTACATCACTCACTCACCCTTCCCACTCATCATTTTCAATCAGTCCATCCATCCAACCATTACCATTACCATGTGCCATGTCATGCATGGCACCATATAGCCAATCATCATTCCTGTACGGTGTACTTTCAAGTCATATCCACAATACAGAAATACATAATATTCAGTATACCTATACCAGCACCAGCACCAGCTATGCCTTAATGCCATGGTGCACTTCAACTACATAGGAATTGACGGTGAAAGGAGGCAAGGCAATCAATACCGACTAGTAGTACCCTTCCAACTTTAGAATTTAGAAATAATGGCAGGCTTCTTACATTATACCTGTAACAAAAAATTTCCAATCTACATGAATACTATATCGTCTGTGAATAACCAAAATGACCCATATCCATTTTTAGCTAAAAACAATATCAACTATCCACACAAATATTCAAGTACCGATGTCTTGAGAGCATTTAAATAGAGAATTTGTCCCTTTTAAAAAGTATGCAAACACAACATTTTGCACCTTTTCAAAAATATGGAATTAAAATTTTTTGAACCTTTTCAAAAACATGCAAGTAGTACATTTGACATTTTTGAAAAACATGAAAATAGAACATTTTACGCTTTTCAAAAACTCCTAATTAACATTTTACGCATGTTTCTCATTTTGTTTGTATGACATAGCTCATTTTGATTGTAGCTGAAATTGGATATGGGTCATTTTGGTTCTTCACACACGATGTGCCTATGTGTGCACTACCTTGCCTTTTACATTGCACTGTGCTATGGATATACATTTCATGTGCATGAAGGAAAGCAGCATTTATGTGATTGATATATTGAACATTTAAATGGACAGAAAGGTATTTTTCTTTTTCAAAAATAAAATCAAAACAGTTAATTAGAGCCATGCAGAATTCGTTCAGTGTAGATTGTTACAAAGTTCAAGTCGTTAAAATTAAAGTGGGTCGAAAGTGACTGTAGCTATACGCCTAAGGGAAAATCCTACAGTAGTACAACAGTGTATAATCTACAGGCAAATTTTTAATTTGCTTTACTGTAAAATACCGTTAAACTTTCTATTTAGAGCTTAGGAGGTCTCGAATAAAATTCTTTTCTGTCTTTCTGTCTAATGCAAACATGTCTGTTTATTTCCCCCTAGACCAGCAGTATTAAACGCCAAGTATTAAATTTCAAGTAGTTGTCACATTGTGTCTTTAATTTAATTTTTATAGTATGTAGATAAACGTGTGTTTGTTTGTCTTGGTTTCCGCAAGCAGACACATAGGTTTTTCAAAATTATAAAGGGTCGTCCACAAGTGACGTCATCGGGAGGGTCAATTAGGTCGCCTTGGATAGTACTGATCAGGGCTGGGTAATGTGGCCAGCGCAGGCAGCCCCCGCTTCTTAAATTTTCAAAAAACGTGTATGTAAATGGAACATTTTGCAGTTTTCAAAAATATGTAAAAAGAATATTTTGACTTTTCAAAAATATGTAAAAAGAATATTTTGACTTTTCAAAAATATGCAAAATTAATTTGTTTGCTACATTTCAAAAACATGAAAATAAAAATTTTCGTGCATCTCAAAAACATGAAAATAAAACATTTTCCACTTTTCTCAAAACATGTAAATAAAACATTACGCACTTTTCTGAATCAAGTAAAACGAACATTTTACATTTTCTAAAACATGTAAATACAGAATTTTGCTTTACCAAAGAAAACCATCAATAAAATCGAAATAGTGGTTTTTGTATCGAAACAAATTGCTGCCTAAAAGCAATTCCTTCGTCCGGCCCTGGTACTGATCACATCCCATGTAAATAAGCACAGTCATTTGCTCCATGCTTAAGCTGATGGGTCCTAAAATTGTGGATATTCCATGACATCATTTATGGACAATCCCTAAATTGAAGACTTGCAATGTTTTCTTATAAATCAGCACATTTGTGAAATCTAGTAAGGTATGTTTCTACAGAGAATACTTATTGTATTTTTTTAAATTAGAAGAAACCCTCAATCCTGAATTGAATTGAATTGAAGAGTATCTTAATCGTCAATCGTAGTAGTAGTAGTAGTAGGCTTTGCAAAAAATTAAAAACAGCTGATTTTCTGAGTTATACGCAGTTGTATGAGCATGTAATTTAGTTTGTAAGCTTTCTGATATTTTTCAAAGGAAGCAATTTATTCCAAAGTTCCTAAGTAAGTAGTTCGTCTTTCACTGTTTGAAAATACATTTGTACATTAGGCACCTACCGTCAACCGTATCTATACTAGGTATGTCTCCTGTACATACATATATACCACAATTTGAATGCTCAACATGAGCGGCTCCCGGGTAATCTAATGTGACAGCTAGTCGTCGTCTTCCCTCTACTTTTTATTCTAATCTCATACTTGAAAAGATATGATTCGCATTTATTTGATGTCTCGGGAAAATATACATGTATATAAAAAGAAGGAACTCTGCAATCTGCAATCGGGAATCCGGCATGCAATCCGATTACGCATTACTGACGAATGACGAAATCGGAGTAAATTCTCTCTCTCTCTCTCTTTATTTTCTACTAAACCATATATGTACATATAGCTATGGGCATGGGGCTAAAAGAATCTCTAGGGATCTAAATCTGCATGGAAAATAGATGAATTCGTCAAGTTGTATATTTTTCACTGGTAAAATGCATGATAGACTATCTACACAGAGATGGGCGGCTTAGATAGCAGTATTTTTTTAGGAAGGAAGTTGACATGAAAGAGAGATTGACACTGACACTTTCTTGAGTTACCATTTCCATCAAAAGAAAAATATTTTTTGATGTATTTTACTTGATACATATATTATACTGAAATTCGTAGGTATAATTTACCACATAATATATTTATGAAAATTGATTCTATATGAAATTTTGGAAAGCACCATTTAAGAATTTAGAAATTAAAATACTATAAACTATTTATCATTTATATACTTGAAATTTATAAGTGTAGGATATGTTTTCCTTTGTTTTACGAAAATGCTAAAATTATGATAAGAAAGTATTGTTTTGTATACTGAGCTGCAAGGCTATTGCAATTGTGCAACAGTGACTTAATAAAGTTTTTTCTTTCTTAAATATTTTCGAAATTTGAAAAACTCATTCTCATATAACTAACAATAAAAGCTAATACATAAGGATTATTTTGAAACTAAGAAATCCATTGTAACGATATAGCAATGACTTAACAAGCGATAAAAAGTATTAAGGTTCAACGCCGTTGGTGTATTTATGACGTCTTACGCAACATCTCCACAACGATAGATGACGTGTAGTGTGATTCTGCCCAAAAATTGTAATATAAAATTGGAAATGAAATTTTTTGCTTTCAATAATTTTAAAGTTTTATAAAATTTTGAAAAAACACATGTTTTTTTTACATAGAATAATTATATTAAGATTGCCTAAAAAATTGAAAACTCCCTTTAATCCTTAAAAAATTCCCAAACAAATCTTAAAATCCCCAGCTTTCAAATATAGTATTGCTTAATAATGTTTTTTTTAAATCGTGGTATGTGTCCTGTTGACATCCGGCAATGCCAAATCATACAATAATCACTGTTGTGACATATGTAACAAATTCGTATATTTTGCATGAAACTTCACAGTTATAGATTGTGAATTATTGCAAACGGCGTTCAAGCCGCACATTATTGAAGCCATTTCAAGCACTATTTATGTGCATTGCTTTCACTTCCCTGCAAAATTATATACGTGGTACCTTATGTATATTGCGAATATTGCCCAGGGCTTAATAATAATGCTTATCCTTTGCCCAATATTCTAAAAATCAAAAACATGTACTAACCTTATAATATGTCATACGTCATAAATACTTCCTCAGCAAGTCTATAATTTCTGTCAACTATGTTTACATATCCTACAGTCGACAGTGTTTCTCCTTCTTTACGTCTTTATTTTTATGGCAAAGAAAGGAGTGACCGCAAACTGGAGACTGGAGACTACAGACAAGAATAAATGTAGCTAGAATTATATATCGTGTGTAAAGAACCAAAATAACCCATATCCAGTTTAAACTAGAATCAAAATGAGCTATGTCATAAAAACAAAATGAGAAACATGCGTAAAATATTAATTACGAGTTTTTGAAAAGCGTAAAATGTCTAATTCCATGTTTTTGATTAGGTGCAAAATGTTCTTATTCCATGTTTTTCAAAAGGTGCAAAATGTTCTAATTCCATGTTTTTGATTAGGTGCAAAATGTTCTTATTCCATGTTTTTGAAAAGGTGCAAAATGTTCTAATTCCATGTTTTTTGAAAAGGTGCAAAATGTTCTAATTCCATGTTTTTTGAAAAGGTGCAAAATGTTCTAATTCCATGTTTTGCAAAAGGTGCAAAATGTTCTAATTTCATGTTTTCGAAAATTGCAAAATGTTCTAATTCCATGTTTTTCAAAAGGTGCAAAATCTTCTAATTCCATGTTTTTGAAAAGGTGCAAAATGTTCTAATTCCACGTTTTTGAAAAGGTGCAAAATGTTCTACTTCCATGTTTTCGAAAAAGTGCAAAATGTTCTAATTCCATGTTTTCGAAAAAGTGCAAAATTTTCTAATTCCATGTTTTTTAAACAGTGCAAAATGTTATAATTCCACGTTTTTGAAAAGGTGCAAAATGTTCTAATTCCATGTTTTCGAAAAAGTGCAAAATTTTCTAATTCCGTGTTTTTTAAACAGTGCAAAATGTTATAATACCATGTTTTTGAAAAGGTGCAAAATGTTTTAATTCCATGTTTTTGAAAAGGTGCAAAATGTTCTAGTTAGATACTCTCAAGACATTTTTGAATATTTTTATAGATAGTGGATATTGTTTTTAGCTACAAATAGATATGGGTCATTTTGGCTCTTCACAGACGATATATTGTTGGCCTTATAGCCCTCCTCGTCCTCTCACTGGCATTGACATTTGTGGCTACTTTAATACCATATTTCGGGGTCAATCTGGACAGAATTCCAATAATATGCGTCGTGAAAATATTATTATGTATCATGTATGTCGGACAGACGGACAGACGGACGAACGGAAACGGTAAATCTGACTCTTATTACTGTGTACAACACTGATATTTGCGGGCTATACTTATTATGTACCTACATAGTTTAGCAGCTGTGGCCATTATTATTCTTATTACCTTTATACTTTTATTTTTACTACACTTCCTTCCCTGGTCCTGGCACTGGTACTGGCACTGGTCCTGGTACGGACGTACGGACAACAGTATTCAAAATCGGAAATTGGGATTTTGAGAATGGCGAGCTTTAACACATGTTTGGTTGTACTTGTACGCACATTTATTGTACCGTATCTTCTGAATTAAAAGGCGGCCTTCGAATTCACACAGACCTTAGATTTTAGTGTGGCAGAAATACTGTACTGTACAGAATGTGGGCTTTCTATTTCAGAAAATACTGTCCGTCTCCGTAGTAAGTTTGCTTATGTGTATGTATATGCATATGCATCTGCTACGGTCAGCTATTACAATGTTTTTATACTCGTTTGATTTATGGGCCATATACTCACATAGTATTTAGTCATTCGTGTGCAATAATACTAATTATAGTGTGGACACAAGAAAAAGTATACTTTCCCCAGTCCCACTGCCCGTTCCTTTATTGACATTGGCAATTGAGATTTACTTCGTTTGACTTGGAATTCTGAGAATATTTTAAGGTTGAAATGTTGGCGCTATTGCTAAGAAATGCAATAGACTCAAATTGTAACAAATGATTTTGATTTATTGCGAGTTTTTTATGGAAACACTTGACATGAAAAAATAACATTTTAGAGTTTTAAAAGTTTTCGCAAACTTAAATAATTAAAAGCACGCTTTAAAAGTATAAAAATAAGAATAAATTATGTCTACTTGGTTTGCAGGGCCGGACGAAGGAATTGCTTTAAGGCAGCAATTTGTTTCCATGCGAAAACTCCCATTTATATTTTATTGATGGTTTTCTTTGGTAAAGCAAAATTTTGTATCTACGTATTTTAGAAAAGTGCAAAATGTTCTTTTTACTTGATTCACAAAAGTGCAAAATTTTAAATTTAAATGTTTTGCGAAAAGCGGCAAATGTTTTATTTACATGTTTTTGAAATGTACAAAATCATTTTTTGAATGTTTTTGAGAAAAGTCAAAATATTGTTTTTACATATTTTTTAAACTGCAAAATGTTTCGTTTACATGTTTAGAAAAGTTCAAAATGTTCTTTTTACTGGATTCAAAAAAGTGCAAAATGTTCTATTTACATGTTTTGAGAAAAGTGGAAAATGTTTTATTTTGCATCGTTTTGAAATGTACAAAAATATTTATTTTGCATGTTTTTGAAAAGTCAAATATTCTTTTTACATATTTTTAAAACTGCAAAATGTTTCATTTACATGTATTTTGAAAATTCAAGCAGCGGGGGCTGCCTGCGCTAACCCACATTATCCGGCATCCGGCCCTTCTGCTTTGAATGTGTACGAAAATGTAATTAGTTTTTGTTAATATTTATTAGTATTTGTAATTTGGGTATGTACCTTCACATAAATAGAAGGTTCCAGATAGAAGATTTTGCTATCTTAAAATAAGCTCCGCTGATCTACACGTAATTTTCCCAAAAGGATTTACAAAGTAGAGTGTGTGATGGGATGCGAAATGCGAAGTAGTGGATAAAGAAAGTAATATATCATAACATACTTTTGAGTTTTTATACTTTGTTTTTTTTCTCTATCTCCTTCGCTTCTGTCTTCTTCGTCTTCTTCTTATGCAAAAGAAAGTTTTTGGAGCAAAAAGTAAAACTGTGCCACATGCTTTTAGTCCTGGTTATTAGACAGGGCGAGTGAAGTATCGCGTCTGTGAGAGGAGGGAATGTCTGTCTGTCCGCTCCTGTTTCACCTACAAAATGCAGATGTCGCAGTCATAAAACTTTTTTTTGACATTAACGTCAGGCGATCATCTATAATACATACAGGACCATTAATACAGAGAGAAAGTTTCTCGCTCCCCCATTTTATTGCATGATATATACCATTTTATTTGTGTGTGGACCATCTCCTCGTCTACCATTCCCATCTGACAGAGACAGATTCTGCAGCGATACTACTCACTACTGTGAGTCTCTCCACTCACAACACACTAGTCACCAGGAGATCCAGTTACCAGAACCAGAACCAGAACCAGAACCAGAACCAGAACCAGAACCAGACCGAGGCCCACACAAGAAGAAACGGAAGAAACGCGACAGGAAGGGAACGACATGGTTTTAGAGTGAAAGCGGGAACATTTTCCTGCTACGCTGCTGTGCATATACAACTATCTGTATTTATGTAGACTCAATTTATGTGAGATATCGTTTTCGTTTTATACGCAGCAGTCATGACATATGGGCGTAGCTAATTTACGAGGGCTAAGTGATTGCTGACAATTAGGAGAACAGGAACTCCTAATATCATCACCTGAGTGAGTTTTTAAATGCTTAAAACGTTTTATTTTCGAATTCAATATTTTGTCATAGTATTTTATGTTTAAAATCAGTGTTTTAAAATGTGCATTCTCCTTAAAATAAGTATTTTAAAAATTCTTATAATGCTAAAAATCTCTATTTTAAAAATACGTTCTATAGTAATCATTTTTTAAAAATACGCTCTATGGTAATCAGTTTTTAAAAATGTGTGTTTGTTCAAAATCAGTATGTAAAAAATGCGTTTCCTGTTCAAAAGCAGTATTTAAAAATGTGTTTTTTGTTCAAAATCAGTTTTAAAAATGCATTTTCTATTTTCTGTTCAAAATCACCATTTAAAAAATGTATTTTCTGTTCAAAATCAGTATTTAAAAAATGCGCTTTCTCCTCAAAAGAAGTTTTTTTTAAATGTGTTTTCTGTTCCAAATTAGCATTTGAAAAATGCGTTTTCTCCTCAAAATAAGTGTTTTTAAAATGCGCTTTCTGTTCAAAATCAGTTTAAAAAAAATGTGTTCTCTGTTCAAAATAAGTTTTTAAAAAATGTGTTTTCTGGTCAAAATCAGTTTTAAAAAATGTGTTATCTGTTCAAAATAAGTTTTTCAGAAAAGATTTTTAAGTTCAAAAAACCATATTTTAAATATGTATTCCATGTTGAAACTCTTTTTTCCATTTTTAAAATGGTGTTTTATTTTTAAAATAAATATTTTATAAACACACTTTAGGTTAAAAAATGTTGGGTTCAAAATTAATTTGTTTTTAATGTCTTTTTCTTGTCCATATTTGTTCTACAACCGCCCTTGACCATATAGTTTAAGTATTGAGAGTTTGTGTGTATATAGAATCAAAGAAATAAACGAGAGACTGGATATATTATGTTCCATTCAAGTAAATCCAAGTTGAAATCTACACAGAAAAATAAAAGTAAAAGACGACGACGACGACGAAAAGAAAACAGAAAAGAAGGAAGGATGCAATTTCACTCAATTTCTCCTTTTTCTGCTTTCTTCCCCAGTTAGTTCCTATGTATGGTCCAGTTCTATTTCCTATGAGCAAAACTTCTACAACTCCAACCAATCTCCCATCCTTTATCAGTCTCACATTCAGTCAGTCTCAGCTGCAGTAAACCAGTAGCAGAGTTGAGAAAGGAAAACATGTCAGTTTACTAATTCGGACGACGGACGGTGAGGCGTCTACGTCTACGTCTTCAACTCTACTCACACACACAATCACAGAACACAAAGTAGAGAGATAGAGAAACAGACTTTGACAAAGTTGGTGCTTTTGCACTTTGCTTCTATAGCTTCTAGCAGTGCCCCATTTCCAGTTCCACCAGCCTTTCTTCTCCTCCTGCGTCCTGCAATAAGCATCTTACTTTTTGGTTTCTGATATTTAATCCCCTGCCCCGGTACCGGTACCGGCACACAACCCGGGCCTTGGGACTCGTAGCCATTTCATTTTCCCTACGAACGTTTGCCTGGTGATTAGTCGTAAGGCGTAAGTCAGTAACTAAAGATTTGGTCCTATAGTTGTAAGATAGCAAGATGATATGATTTTGATTTAATTTTGCGACAAAGTACAAACAATTTTAAACTTTTCCTCTATGCCTTATGCTTACCCTTGTTCGAGTCCCAGTCATACAGTCCCGCAGTCTTATAAGCTGAGCATATTGTACCAAGGACGGGTCTGGAAATATTTTTTATGGGGTGGGCGTGGGCAATGCATATCATCGTGAGTGAAGAATCAAATTGTTCCGTTTAAAAGGTTTTTAAAAAGTGCAAAATGTTGTATACTTGCATTTTTGAAAATTTCTTAATGTTCCATTTACACGTTTTTAAAAGGCGCAAAATACTTCTGTTAAATTTTGTTGAAAAGTCCAAAATGTTCCATTTACAATTTTTTGAAAGGCGCAAAATCCTATATTTAATTTTTTTTTAAAGTCCAAAAAGTTCCATTTACGCGGTTTTAAAAGGCGTAAAGTGCTATATTTAATTTATTTTTGGAAACTCCAAAAAGTTTCATTAACACGTTTTTAAAAGGTGCAAAATGCTATATTTAAATTTTTTTGAAAAATCCAAAATGTTCCATTTAGGTGTTTTTGAAAAGTGTAAAAATTGTTTCATTTACATGTTTTTGAAAAGTCCAAATTGTTCTATTTGCACAATTTTGTAATTGCTAAATGTTCCGTTCATACGTTTTTAAAGTGCTAATTGTTCAATATACACGTTTTTAAAAGGTGCAAAAACGGTATATTTAAATTTGTTTTAAGTCCAAAATTGTTGATTTACAAGCTTTTAGGATCATAAATCGTGATATGTTAATTGTTTAGTCTACGTGTGTGTAAATCTTGGTAGAAATGCCTGTGCTAGCCTATGTTAAAAAATGAATTTTGGTGTAGCACACTGCCCTGTTGCCCTGGATCTGCGCCTGTATTACACGCCGTACGCCATCCGTCTACAAAACCCGCCTGCCTGACATTTTACAGATATTTCCAGAAATATGAATCCAGAAACTTGTCCCTTCACTCTTTGGTACTTTCCCTTTTACTTTATTGTCATTCTAACTAAGGGAAAGTTGGGGAAAGTTTAAGAGTGGATCCCATTCTACGTCTCTCGCTGTGGGTAAACAAAAACGTCTTTATCTTGAAAAACAAAAGGGTATAATAATATGAGAAACTTTTATTCGCTGGATTTGGATTTGGATTCAGAATTTGAAATTATTTTCTTTGTCAATTCAATGTGCAGTGGAAACATTGTGTTTTCGTATTGTTCCTTCAGCTAATCCTTTAGAAGAAGGCGTTGGATTTTAATGTAAAAATATCTGAAACATCAACAAGCCAAGCTAAAATTTCTACTTTGTAGCCCCTCAGATCCATAGACCAGGAAAGGGCTGAGATGCGAGCCTCTTAGGCCCCTGAGAAAAATCCTCACGAGGGCAAGAAAATGGCAGTGTAGCGGCCATATTGAAAAAAACGAGGTGTATGATTCAGCATTAAGGTGAGTCAGCCATAGGAATTGTAGAGATCTCTTCTTAGATCATCCCAGATAACACAAAAAGGGCATTTCGAGATTTGTTGCCAGATTAGCTTGTTTGAATGCCTATCCCCCCCCCTCCAGCCACTATAGCCATCAGTCCTATGACCTTAATCAGGGTCGGACGAAGGAATTGGTTTAAGGCAGCAATTTGTTTTCATACAAAACCCACCATTTTGATTTGATTGATGGTTTTCTTTGGTAAAGCAAAATGTTGCATTTACTTGTTTTAGAAAAAGTGCTCAATGTTCTTTTTACTTAATTCTGAAAAGTGCAAAATGTTCTATTTACACGTTTTGAAAAAGTGAAAATTGTTTTATTTCTATGTTTTTGAAATGTACAAAAATATTTATGTTGCATGTTTTTGAAAAGTCAAAATATTATTTTTACATATGTTTGAAAAGTGCAAAATGTTCTATTTGTAGGTTTTTTGAAAATTCAGGCAGCCAGGGCTGCCTAGCCTGTGCTGGCCGCCTTATCCGGCTGTGCCCTTAATTTCATATTATCTGGGTATCTTGTGTTAATACTGTGATCCCTATTATTTGTTTTACTTATGTGTTTGTACCATTCAAAATATGCGTAGGCAGATGTCATTATTTCCTGGCAATATTATTTCCACAATTGAAGGATTACAATATTCAAATTCAAAGCAGCAAAAAAGAAAGGTTGTAGAGCATAAGTAGCCTTGGAATAAAATTGCATGAAATATCAAATTATTCTGGTTAGCACGCAGAGAGTTTGTTTAGAACTAAGAATTTCGGCTTAAAGTTGTGTTTGTATATGAAGATTTGTTTGGCAAACTGGGATAAGTTTATTAAATGATTTTAGCAAAATTAGTCAAGTCCAACCTAAAACATGGATTTCTAATTTAAACTTAGTTTTCCAGTGTTTTCGTAGTTTGTAGAAGACAATTGCCGTGCGCCAATGTTTTTATGCAAGAAAAAGTTTGAAAGTTTAAAAACGTTTGGTTTCACTCAAAACGAATAAAATTTCATCTCACGGACTTTTGACTCCATTTTAAGTTATGCATTTTGAGGCAAAACTGAAAAAGCCCACAAATTAGAATTTTTAAAAATTTTATAAAAAATTCCAGAATCAGTCTAAATTCATGAAACTGTTTGTAACAACGCTTCGTCAGTTGCAGTACATGTTAGAAAAAATAACCCCCTGTCACCTGCTATTCATTATTCGGTATTCCTGTAAAATTTGCTTTAATTTACACTAATCCCGTTTTGTCAAAAAACTCTTCATATGTACCTAAGTATGGAAATTGTAAAAGTATTCATCTCATGGTGTCACGTGAACGTCAAGAAAATTAAATTTGAAATTCAAAACAGGGGTCTACAGTAGAAAATAATTAACAATTCTAAGTCAAGTTTAATATTCGTAGAATACATTCAAAGTACCTACCTACGTAGGTAGAGCGCACAATGTGAATGTACAAACTGAAGGCTGAGAAGGTACAGTTGCCCATACGATTTAAAAAATATGAATGTTAAGCCTCAGAGAGAATGTTGGTGACAATGATATAATAACACATGACACGGAAATAGAACTTATATTTTTAGTACTAAAATAAATCCAAGAATTACAATGCAACATTTTCCAGTTTGAGTTTTGCAGTTCTAGGAAATTTTTAAAATCCAGTGTGATGATGATGGATTTATTTGCGTGGTTTTATACGGCATGACCCCAGGACATGGACAGACTAAACTACATATAGAGTAAGAGAGCATAGGATTTGTAACACAATTTGTTTTTTTGTCACAGTGGGGAGTATAAACGCGATCAAATCTTACAAGGAAGTTCTCTGAAATCGTCAAAAGTGGAAGTGGTAGGACATTGCCTCTTATTAGTGAACTTTAGTTTCAGTTCAAAAACTGCTATGTTAATTTGACTGCTTTATCAGATCACAGTGTGCTACAAGTTTACACTGTTTAAAAGTATTTGGATACGTATTGAAAACAGCAGGTTGGTTGGTTACAGTTTCCCGCGCGAAACTTAAAAGTAATTTGAACTTTTAAAAAATGTGAAATGAAATTTTGTTGGCAAGATTGTTCATAAAGATTAGAGAAGTTTAAATTTTCTAAAATTAGGCTTTAAAATTTGCTGTAGGACATAATCAAGGGCGGATCCAAGGGGGGGGGGCTATGGTGCTTTAGCCCCCTCCATGAGGAGCTTTTTTAACATGGCGGAGATAGGAGCGGCCATTTTCCAAGATGGCTGCTCTTATCTTTTTAACATTGAAAGCCCCCCCCCATGACCCAATCCTGGATCCGCCCCTGGACATAATATGTACACTGCAGCAACAAAGTGTGAAAAAATTCGCACATTTTAAATTTTCGCGGGCAACCGTGACCAAACAAGGATAAATGCACTCAAATTATTTTACATTCCTAGTTAACTCTATATATTGTATATAGTAGTGCAGTATGAGTGTCAAATATCTACTTTTAGAATCCACAGTGGTGACACAGTCCCATTTTAAGTGTGTGGTGAAAGTACTTAACATACTGTTGGCGTTGTAGACATCGTCTGTCAAGAACCAAAATGACCTATATCCATTTGTGGCTAAAAACAATATCCAGGATCCACAAAAACATTTGTCTTGAAAGCATTTAAATAGAATATTTTGCACTTTTCGAAAAAAAGTAAAAATAAATTTTACACTTTTCTAAAACATGTAAACAGAACATTTTACACTTTTCAAAAACATGCAAATAGAACATTTTACACCTTTTACAAAACATGTCAATAAAACATTTTACACTTTTCAAAAACATGTAAATATAAAATTTTACACCTTTTTAAAAACATGTAAATAGAAGATTTTACACTTTTATAAAAACATGTAAATAGAACATTTTACACCTTTTTAAAAACATGTAAATAGAAAATTTTACACTTTTATAAAAACATGTGAATAGAACATTTTACACCTTTTTTAAAATATGTAAATAGAACATTTTACACTTTTTAAAAACATGTGAATAAAACATTTTACACCTTTTTTTAAAACATGTAAATAGAACATTTTACACTTTTTAAAAACATGTAAATATAAAATTTTACACCTTTTTAAAAACATGTAAATAGAAAATTTTACACTTTTATAAAAACATGTAAATAGAACATTTTACACCTTTTTAAAAACATGTAAATAGAAAATTTTACACTTTTATAAAAACATGTGAATAGAACATTTTACACCTTTTTTAAAATATGTAAATAGAACATTTTACACTTTTTAAAAACATGTGAATAAAACATTTTACACCTTTTTTTAAAACATGTAAATAGAACATTTTACACTTTTTAAAAACATGTATATAGAACATTTTACACCTTTTTAAAAACATGTAAATAGAAAATTTCACGCTTTAACAAAAACTCCTAATTAACATTTAACTGTTTTTTATTTTATTTTTATGACATAGCCCGTTTTGATTCTAGCTTAAATTGGATATGGGTCATTTTGGTTGTTCACATATGATATGTAATATAGAGCTTCACACATATGACTCTGTAGGGACGAATTATAAAACAGGTATGTACTTTAATACTCGACTGTGGTTTCCTTCCTCCAGCTCCAGCTCCAGCAATTCGTAGTCACTGTCGTTTTCGTTTTAGTTTTACTTCTCTGATTCTACTATATGGTTTAGCCCCTTACGACGACGACGACCGCAGTCAGTGTCACAGTAGTCAGTCTCGCTGTGAAACATTTTTATGGAACTCTGTATATTTATACTTTTTTGGATTTGCCTTTTCCTTTATTTCCCGCGCCTTTTACTCCTATCCCTGACATGGAGAAAGCTCTTGAGCTTAATGCATATATGTGCGGTAGAGTGGAGGAATGGGAAGGGTAATAACACATTGACATTTATATGGAATCTTGGAATCTCTTGACTCGGGAGCAAACTGGAGATCTCCAAAAAAGATACTGTCCATATTTTAACATTTTACAGTGACACGGGAAGAAAGAAGGAGTGAATCAAGTGAGTGAGTCGCCTTCCTCTCTTCCGCTTCCTTCGCTTGTTCTTTCCTTTTCTTGAGTTTGAATAAAATAAAGCTAACGCTGGAGATATATGGACCTAAAATTCTATATAGGTGTATGTATAATGGATACAGAAGTTGAGTAAAAAATAAATCGTCACCGTTCCTCGAAAAGTGTAAACTAATAGGTATGAATGATGTAATCTACACTTTTTTTTATTTCTCTGAAGGTGCAAGTGGAAAACTTTGGATTTCATTTTCGGAAACGTCTTATTTATACATTTTTCTTTGGACTTTCCTCCAGTTTCCTCGCAGGCAGACTTTAGAAAGGAAGGAAGGAAAAAATTTCTTGATTTATGTATGCGGGGGCATATCATATAATTTAGTATTATTCAGTATTCAGGATTCCTATATGACTGTGTCATATTATAGAAATGCCAAGTCGCTATATTGTGCACACATTTTTAAGGGGTTCGCACTTTATGGTTATGATGCTAAACGTATTTGATTAGGGTAGGTCTACTAAGTATAAGCGTATACAATGCTACAAGTTAGGGGGATCCATAAATGACGTCAAAGTTAATTGTAAGTCAATAATTCTACTTGGATATTGATGACATTCAATGTTAAAGAGTGCCATTTAAGAAATGATTAAGTGACTGGTGGTACTGGTACTGATACTGGTGACAAGGAGGTCAGAGGGACTATAAATCGAGATATTTTAAAGACGTCATTTATGAGTGATCCCTTTCTTGTAAATCTTTAAATAAATTTCAATTAACGTACTATAACTGTATCAATAATATTGTTACCTTATTGATGCATTATTTTGGAATATCGTCTGTGAAGAACCAAAATGACCCATATCCAATTTAAGCTGGAGTCAAAATGAGCTATGTCATAAAAACTAAATGAGAAATATTCGTAAAATGTTAATTAGGAGTTTTTGAAAAACGTAAAAAGTTATATTTACTTGTTTTTGAAAAGGTGCAAAATGTTTTGATTTCATGTTTTTGGAAAGTGTAAAATGTTCTATTTACATGATTTTAAAAAGGTGTAAAATGTTCTATTTACATGTTTTTGAGAAGGTGTAAAATGTTCTATTTATATGTTTTTGAGAAGGTGTAAAATGTTCTATTTATATGTTTTTGAGAAGGTGTAAAATGTTCTATTTACATGTTTTTAAAAAGGTTCAAAATGTTTTAATTTCATGTTTTTAAAAAGGTGCAAAATGTTTTAATTTCATGCGTTGGAAAAGTGTAAAATATTTTATTTACTTATTTTAAAAAAGTGTAAAATGTTCTATTTAAATGCTCTTAAGACATATTTGAATATTTTTGTAGATAGTGGATATTGGTTTTCGCTAAAACTATGGATATGGGTCATTCTGGTTTGTCCCAGACGATATGTATATTTTTGTTCTATTAACTTGTCAATTTTCCATGTTGTACTTTTACACTCTTATTTTTTGAATTTTTATCAAAAACTGATACTTTGCCATACACATAAAATTCTAAATTCTATAAAATATAGAGACACCCACATAAATAGAAGAATTACTATTCATATTCCCATGTTCCAGATTCCAGAACGTACGTAATGCAAAACTGTACAGTTTTGTGTGAAGAATATAAAAGTCAATAAAAAAAAGTAGAGAGACGAAAAAAAAGAGAAAGTTGAGAAAATGTAACTGCTTGTATAAGGATAATATGCATCTCTGAGGTTAATCTTCATAGAGTCATACATTTCCAATGGTACTTTTACACCACCATATACATACATGCTGTACATGGTTTTTTTTTAGTTTTTTAGGTGGGCGAGTAAAAAAGGAGGAAAGGAAATTTTTGCAAACCGCTCGCCATTACGTCATCGTCAGCTTAACAAGATGAATGGGACTTTCACTTTATAATTTATGGGACTCGCATATGCCACACTGCACACATACCTACCAACTGACAAACACGCACGTTTCCTATTATTTGAACTCCGGCTTGGACCTGCCTATATGTATACCTATACATACATACCTTCCGTGTAACAATTTTGAGCCATGGTTTTACACTCACGACTCACACAGTCCATAGACTTAAGGGATTTAAACCTTTTACAATCAGAATATCATTATTTTATATCGCCGCTCAGCGCTCCACGCCCCTATCCTATCTATAGTATACTTTCCGTATACTTTTCGCTGCGCTACTGGTTCCCCTATGTGCTTTTAAGGAGATAAAAATGATAATGATAATGCTAATGATAACCATTTCAAATTTCCCACCACCACAATCCTTAAATCCTCTAAAAATCTAAGATTAATTAAGTCACGTATATTTTCTTTTAACTTTACAGTTCTTATTACACATATGAAAATGCCACACGTTTTACTTCTTGGATTATTAGGATTTTTTTTTGAGAACTTTTTTCAGTTTTTGTTAGAATAGGCTTATAGGAAAATTAATAGGTTATGTACGTATATACACGTGGAAATCTAAAGAATTGACTGCAGTATAGTACTAATGACCTCTAGCCTATGGTGGTGTAAGTTTTACACTGTGCATATTTAACTTCGCTTCTTTTTAGTTAACATCTTATATTGGAAGAATTAAAATCATGTAGCTTTCCAAACTCGTCAAGTTTTTAAAAAAAAGCTGCAATTATTAGGCAGTTTTTGAAATGGGTGAAAAGCTATATATCGTCTGTGAAGGACCGAAATGATCCATATCCATTTCTAGCCGAAAACAATATCCGCTATCTACAAAATAATGAAATATATTTTCAAATAAAATACATGCAAACAAAACATTTTGCACTTTTCAAAAATATGCAAATAAAACGTTTTGCACTTTTAAAAAATATGTAAATAGAACATTTTGCACCTATTGAAAAACATGCAAATAAAACATTTGCAATATTCAAAAATATGCAAATAAAAATTTTGCACTTTTCAAAAATATGCAAATGAAACATTTTGCACTTTTTAAAAACGTGAAAATAGAATATTTGACGCTTCTCACAAACTCTTAAATTAACATTTTACGCATCTTCCTCATTTCGTGTGATATGGGTCAATTTGGTTCTTAACTGACGATGTGTAGAAAATTTTCATACTCCATTTTAAACACAAAAACTATTTATGGGTCGTCCATAAATGAATTAGTCGAAATATCCCAATTTTTGTGACCTTATTTGACCGCCTGTTATTTTTATTTTAATTCTAGTTTTTATTTATGAAGTATTTCAATAGATGTTACAAAGCAGTAACCGATAAGCCTGCCATGCTTTAGCAGTCTTGCACACTATACAACTTACAGAATAGAACTTCTCGCGTAGAATAAAATTGGATTCCATTACACCTAACCTCTCATCTAGCCCGGCTCAGGGTAATGGACTATTGTTTGCGGGCAACCTGTTTTTGTTTACAGTCCAATCCAAATAAATCCCTTTGAAATACCTACTTTTGTGAAACAGTACAAAGGACGGTCAGAGCCATGCAACGCCACTCCTGAACGTGTTGTGGATTTGGATTGTATCTAAAGTAAAACTACACCCGAATACACAGCAACACAACAAACATACAAATATACAGAGCGAAGGAACAACACTAACGTGGAATCAGCCTCGGACCGTTGGAATATACGTTTGACGTTTACTCCGCTGAACTGAATCGGAACGAGGCTCAGTGAAAGTGAAAGGGAAAGTAAGTGAGGAGGTGGTGGGAATTAGAAAAAAGGGAAAGTCTCTGGGCTCTTTAAAATAAGGACGCAGAGACAGAGCTATCTCAAAAAATATTACATAAAATGCAGAGACTTACTATAAGCCTCGAGCTTTCTTTCTGGCCGTATTGTTATACCCATGTAGTTTCTACTGTATTCTAAAGGGGCAGATTGTATTGAAAAAGGAAAACTGTGTAAGTTAATGGGATTTCAGGCTACAGAGCATCATACGACTAGGCGGCACACACAAACAAAGTATATGAAATGCGTGAAAGTTAAAGTGAAAGTATCTGTAAATCTATTTGGATGAAGCTTCTACCTGGTCCCTGGTTGGCACCTACGCCCACATAACCATTCAGTGAGAGATAAATTCAAAAACAGAAACACAACATTGTTATAACTTATAAATGCATATTGTTCCCCACAAGCCAACACCCACTCAAAAAAAAAGCAAAGTCAGGCTAAAAAACTATCGGCAAAATTTATAGAAATATGCGCCCTCACTTTTCTATTTTTGTCGATATATTGCCACACTATAGCCTTGTAGTCTCAGGAGTTGTAAGTTTAAAGGCTGCAATAATAGGGCTTTAAAAAAATATTTTATACTTTCACAGCTTTCACTACTTTCACTACTTTCACTACTTTCACTCCAATTTAATATATAAGCAATTAAAAAACATTACAAATTTCATACAGTATAATATCTACGGCATTTGTTTCAATAGTATAGACCCCACATACAATTTAAATTCACAATCATACTTACACCCTCGGCTCCTATAAAATGCACGGCAGCTTATACAGTGGTATATAATTTCATGCGTCTTTTATAATGATAAGGAAAAGTACGGTGTGTGTATAACAGCCAAAACTTGAAACGAAGTAAAAAGGTAAACATTGAAAATTCGTATAGTTTCTCCATTCAATGTGTAATTGGTGCTTAATTTTAATGTATTAATCAATTAAACAACGTCAACACCCTTATTTATTTATTTCCCTTTCAAAATGTCAATTAAAAGTTGTCCAGTTGTAGACATAGGTAAATGTAGGTTGGAACTGGAACATTATATGTACTTATAGAGGTACCTACGTATGCTTTCAAAATTAACTGCAGTTTGCATATATAATTTTTTGCAGGAGCTTTCACTAGATCTCGACTTGACAAATGATGTTATTATACAAGTGTAGGCAATGAAAATATAAGGAAAATACCGATAGATGACTATGGTTTTGTGGAAAGGATTTCGCGGGTTTTTGGAGTGAAAGTGCTTCTGTTTCTGCTGGTGGATCTATGTACTTCCCATCAAGAAAGTAGGGGAAAGTGCTATATTCGTATTTGTACGGGAATGTAAGGCAAGAGCTCTATAACGTCAACGCCAACGCAAAGATGAATGCAAAACCGACCAACCAACCGACCCAGCGAACGAGCTGGTGAGAAAATCAATATAGTGGGTTTCTATTCTTCCCTTCATTTATGCTTGGAGCTCTGTTCTGTTCTGATACGTATCCTCACCCAAGCTGCGTGCTGGTTGGTTCTACTATATGGCATGGCTCTGGTCGTTAGCTTCTGGTGAAAGTAGTCGTAGAAGTTGTAGTAGTCGTGGTGCTGATGAAGTGGATCTAGTGTTTGTGTGTGCGAAAAACTGAGTCTGGGAATGGGACTGGGACTGAGAAGGCCTGAGTGAAAGTCCTACGAAGTAGTTGTAGAAGAAGCTGGGATCTGCTCAAAGTGAAAACTGAACAATGTCCTTCCTTTCTCCTTGTACTTTCACCAGGCTTCATTTCTTCTTCGCCTTTCTCCCTTTTCTGCTCTGCTTCTGCTCCTGTACGCTTGTGTGAGGGTGTGTGGGTTGTTGTCTGTGTGCTATATGGTGCTTTTACTTTTTTGTTTGTAACATGAGGCCATAGTTCCACTGGCCTACTAAGCTCAAACCCGAGAAGTCTAAAGTGTATAGAGATGTGCAAAGTGGTTCTAGAATGTCTATACGTTCGACTCGACTTTCACGCGCCCTCCGAGTTTCTTGGTTTCTCTACTTGGCTCCGTTCCATCTCGTAGGACCAAAAAAACTATCAAAATACTTTCTACGAGCAAACCACGTGACCCATGTTTTGTATTATAGTTAATTTGATTTTATAAAAATAACGCCTTTTTATTTTTTGTTTGTGTAAAGGATTTATTGCATGTAATTTCGTTTTGTGTTACAATTTTTTGTTTTCAAATGTTTTGTTTGAAACTGCCAATTTTTATTCGGCACATTCGGGCTTTATTTTTTTGAAAACGTTTATATGATTTTCGAAGCCAAAAAAATCAAAAAAATATAGACGTTTTAACATCCGTTAAAAAAAGAGGCCTCTACTTGAAGGTGTGCCAGTGCGGTGGAGGTGTTCACTTTTGAAGTTGAAATGTGTAAATCCAGTGTACACATCGATCACCCTCACATTAAAATTTGCTTATCCCCCCCTAGCATCCAAATCCCATTGCCTCTTTTACAGCGCTACCATACTTTGTACTCTGTATATACTTTCCTATATCTGTATATATTGTCTCCACCTGTCTTTTATAAGTAATAGTATATGTATAAGTACCTATAAATTCACTTGTGGACGTGCACAATTCCTACCTTTAAATTGCTTTCTATAACATGTACATTTTAAATAAATGCGTTGTATATGTCGTCTTGTGTTTCACGCTGTATGAGCTTAGGACAACCAGAAACGACCAGATCCAGGACTGAGACCGAGAACTATACTAATCTAAGTATAAGTATAAGACCAATGCCAGAGTTACATGTTGTGCTCAGGAGAAAGTGGATAAAAAAGATCAAGTACAAAAATAGGTTGGGGTAAAGATTGTATTGTAGAAAAAAAATTATTGCCTTGGTGTTTGTCTTTATACTATTGCTCCTTCCTTTTTTTCTATTTCTATCGCATTTCCCATTATTCTGCCCCCCTCCCTCCTCCCACAAATCCCTTAACTTTTTCCTGATGAACAACAGAAACAAAAACAAGCCTACATTAAATCGTTGACGAGATAGCTATATATGTACGTATGGAGAGTGGAAAATCAAAATGTAACATATTCAATTTAAGCTAGAATTGAAACGAGGCATCTAAAAAAGATGTGTATTAAAAATAGATGTGTAAAATGTTAATCACGAGATTTTGTATAGTGCTAAACGTTCTATTTGCATGTTTTTGCAAAAGTGCAAAACGTCTTATTTAGGTCGTTTTTAAAAAATGTACTCATTATTTAAAATATTTTTGCAAATGGTAGAAATAATGCTATTAACATTGTTTTATATTAGGATATTATTTTTGTAGATAGTACATTTTGTTTCCAGTTAAAAATTGATGTTGGGCATTTTGCATTGTCGCAGACTATATTGTTATATTGTCAAGGTATATATAGTACGACTTCAATTTGCACCACAGTATTATGAAACAGAAACAAACCGCTATACAAATGCTACTTCAATTTTATTTGTATCTCTATCTACAGCACCAAATATCCATATCTGTATTGTGTACATTCTAAAATATAAAATAACCGACAAAATCCATAGATAACAATCTTTTAATCTTTCTGTTTTTTTTGCGTCTCTTTTTCTTTTGTTTTGTTCATTTTTTTTCTTTCTCAGGTTTAGTCGTTTATATTTTTGTACTTGTGTAGGTACTTTTGCGTATTGTTTTTTTTGCTGATGTTGCTACTGCTAGGGACTTTGCTATTTTTGTGACTGCTGATGATTCTGTTTGTATATGTTGTGTGTGTGTGTATTACTTTTTCTTCAACTTCTTTTTTTTCATTTTCTATCTTTATTATTTTTTTTGCTGTTGGGTGGCTTTCTAGTTTACTATAAACCTTTGGCTTCATCTATTTTGTATGCATACTGTGTAAGACAATAAACTTGATATGTACGCTTAGTACTTTCTTCACTTTCAATATACACTTTTATATTTCAGTTTATACTTTCACTTTTCGAATTTTTCTTTCTCTCGCAGTTCACATGTAATATGGCTTTCACTCTTCCTTAAATTCAGCTTTAGTTGTGTTTAAGTTTTTGTCTATATGTATAGCTTAATAGTTTTAAGGATTTTTTAACCAAGCGAGTTAAATCAAATAATTAAAATGTGGATTTGACGCGTTTTGAAAATTGGCTCTTCATAATACTTTATATGATTTGAGCAGGGCTGGATAATGTGGCCAGCGCAGGCAGCTCCTGTTCCTTGAATTTTCTCAAAACATGTAAATGGAACATTTTGCAGTTTTCAAAAATATGTAAATTATAATATTTTGACCTTTTCAAAACATGAAAATAATTTCTTTTACATAATTCAAAAACATGCAAATAAAACATTCAACACATTTCTGAAAACATTTAAATAGAAAAATTTGCACATTTCAAAACCAAGTAAAAAGAACATTTTGCACTTTTCAAAAACATGTCAATACAACATTTTGCTTTACCCAATAAAACCATCAATAAAATGAAAATAGTGGTTTTTGTATCGAAACAAATTGCTGCCTAAAACGAATTCCTTCGTCCGGCCCTGGATTCGAGCTTTCACCCTGTTTAAACTACCTATATAAAATTATATTTAAACCTTCGGAATAATTTATTGGCATGTCAACAAAAGGTTTACTAATGGAAATTCATTCATGTAATTCTATCCTACTTGCTTTGATGAACTTGAAGAGAAAGTCATTTTTAGTTACACATGGGATTTTAATACATGCATATGTAAAAAAGCCTACATCACCATGGTATTAAAATCCCTTTGTAACGATAATTAATGAAAAGAAAGACATCACACGGATTGAACAGGAAATTGGTTCCAGGTAAAAGTCCTAAATAAAGTGAAAGGGGAAAGTATGTATAATATACATGGAGTGTATAAATTAAATTAAATTTTAAAGCCAACGGCAGACACATACAGAACACTGTTCCATCCAGAACCCAGAATCCAGGGTATCAGGGCCTTACTTTGATGACTTGATACCATATAGAATAATGTGCTCCACACCCTATAATTTAATCGACAGAACGGGCGGACTCGCGAGATGAGTTAGAAGTGATAGTGACAGTCTATTAAAGAGAGTCCGTAAATCGAACTCAAAGTGGAAGTTGAGCTTTAGACGCTGACGCTGACACGGATAATCTGTCGTTAAGCTTTTTAAGGAAGCATTAGTCTTCTGCCTCAAGCTTTACTTTCTCTCCTGTATGATTTTCCACAATATTCCAGAGCAGATCGTCGCTGGGACTCTCCTAACTTTTTTTTTAGGATTTCCACTATTTTCCAATTTTTGTATTTTACGCCTCCCTGCATTTATCTCTAATATCAGCTAAGGAACTTTCTCCTACTTTCTCTTCCTTTCACTGACTTTCCCTTATCTGTCTCAAGTGTGTAATTCTTGAGATTCCAAGGAAAGTCAAAGCAAAACTCCGAATCCTACACAGCACCATATGACTTGAACCCGAACCCGCGAAGCAGACAATAAAGCATCTTAAATATTGGACGACCCACTTTCTCATAATATGCATCCGCAGTCTCATTTATTTCCATGTGCACTTGTAGTTATCTGGACCTTAAGCTTATATCTTGTACAAGTTCTGGGTTCGAGTTTTGATTTTGATTTTAAAATCGGTCGACTACCTACGTAGGTACATACAGTCCACTCTCTACATAGTGTACTTCAGGGGACCAGCAAAATAAGTACACTATGAGGAGAGTTTACTATGTAGAAAGTTTACATTTTCTCTTAGTATTTGAACTACCGGTAGGAAATAATGAAATATAAACTATTTTAATGTTTTTGGTTAAGAACAAATCATTGCGTTATGCAGCACAAGTGATAATTTTATTATCGTGTACCACAAAGTTTAAAAAAATTATTGAATTCAAATTTTTGTATGGGTATTATATGAGTACACTATGAAACGACTCTTTTTACACATGATAAGTGTTTTGGGACAGCAAAATTAGTACACTATGAGGAGGTTTCCACTATGTGGAGGTACACTATATAGAGGTATTATAGCATTACAAGCATAGGGATTCTGCCAGGGATGCGTGTAAAGTACACTATGTGGAGAGATCTACTATGAGGAGGTACACTATGTAGAGAGTGGACTGTACGAACTGGTTTTGGACCTCTACTATAGAATATAGGGATAGGAGAGAAATGAGAAGTTTAATATCAGATTTTAGTGTCAAAAATCCAAAGTCATCCCAGTTTCCTATTTACTGCACTGGAAATTCGGGAGCGATCGAGGCGAGGCGCGCCTGAATTGAATTGAAATTGGAATTGTAATTTTCACTGGAGGGTCTGCTTGACAAACGCAATGGGGAGTGGGATATGGTGGACGGAGACGGAGATGTTATAGAATGCGATAGATAGAGAATGTCAAAGAGACGCAGATGAGACAGGATAGACACGGATATTACTTTCGTTTCGTATGTAGATATGTACATATTATAGAGACGTCAGGACAGACGTCGAAGTCCTATTCCTATAGCGTCGGACGTCGGACATCCACATTACAATCAACTGAATTCATAGGGGAAAATTCTTTGGATATATTTAATGCTGTGATTCTGACCTAAGGCATATAACCTTAATACGTAATGGAGTAGATATACATAGTATATAGTAGATATGGAGCATATTGCCAATTTGTCAATGAAGAATAAAAACTTCTCATACAATCGACTTTTTTTTGGCCAGAAAGAAAATGGTTAATGAGCTTTAAAAACGCTAAATGTCACAGATGCGTAAATTATTAATTATGAGTTTTTTAAAATTGCAAAATTTTTGATTTCTAAGCTTTTTGAAATGTTTGAAAATGTTTTATTTGTAAATTGTTTGAAATGTGTGAAAATCTACCATTAAATTTAAAAGTTTTTGAAAAGTGAAAATTCTATTTTTATGTTTTTTTTTGAAGTACATTAAAAAATATTCGCTTTGCTTGTTTTTTTAAAAGTGTATAGTTTTTAAATTAAACTAGCAGGTTAGCAACCCGATGGGTTGCGTTAAAAAATTTAGTAGACATTTTTCACTTTTAGTTGTTATAGTAAATAAGGTTGTGGTCAAATCGACTTTTGGGTTGCCCAGTATAATAGGGCCATCCATATATTAAGTTTCAGGTTTCATGGGGTGGAGAGAGTTTTGGCCAATGACGCTTTTAAAAGGCAGAGAGGAGGAAAGGGGGGGGGGGGTGCTCATGCGTCTGACGTTTCAGTCAATTGTTTGTGAATTTTAAATTTTTTGTTTCGGCAAATCAAAGTAGATACGGTATAGATACAATTTAACATGTAGTACATATTTTATTTTTTCGAGAAAAAGTGAAAACATCTGGGAAAAATAAATTGTTTAAATTTTTTTATAAAGAGTTGAATCGTTTATGCGGGGCGGGGGGGGGTTGAGAAATCACAGTGTAGTGACGATTGGATGGGGGAAGGGGTTTTTGCACAAAAACCTGAAACTTAATGTATGGATGGCCCCTGAAGGTTGAAATAAAGGCACTACTGGGTTGGACCGCGCAAGTTTTGACCTAATACTTGCCCGGGGTAAGCTTTAACCTCAACTTTGAAAGGGTTCAGATTTTCTCATAGACGTGGTAGGAGTAGGTTTTAACCAGAGCCTTGTCCGGGGTTAAAGTATGGAATCGGACTTGCTCGGGGTAAGTACTGATCAGTGACTTGCTCAGGTAACGCAATAGTGAAAGACTTTGATCAGAGGCTGGCACGGGAAAAGTTAAACCCTAGCGTTGGCTGGCTTAAGCATTTACCACAGACTTGCCCAAAATTAATAATTTGCCTCACCGGTCGCATTCTATTATATTTGTTGAGCTCACAGGCTTTCTCGGGATGAGTTTTTCCCAGAGATTTGCCCGTTTTGCGCTATGGTCACGGACGTGCCCAGGGTAATCTTCAAGCGCAACCTTGCCCTGGCTAAGCTTTGATTAAATGGGCCATCCATGTATTACGTTTGCCCTTTTTGTGCAAAACCTTCTCCCCCCTCTCCAATCGTCACTACACCGTCATTTCTCAGTACCCATCTCTCCTCACTATAAACGGTTTAACTTTTGAAATAGTTGTTCAAAGAATTTATTATATTTTCTAAAGGCTTATATATGAATTTTCCCGAAAACTGAATATTTACATACCACATATTACATTTCCACATATCAATAATGTATCTGCTTTAATTCGCCGTAATAAAAATTTAAAATTAACAAAAATTGCCTGAACCCCCCACCCCCCTGCTGATTCAACGCGTCATTAGCCTGAGCCCCCTCCCCCACCCCCATGAAACCTAAAACGTAATGCATGGATGGCCCCAAAGGCTTAACCGGGGCATGGTTTTGCCACAGGCGCGATCCAGGTATGTTTGGATCAGAAACTTAACCTGATTAGTAATCAGTGATTACGCTACGGTCACCGACATATCTGGAATCAGTTTTGATTTCAGGTTAGCCCGGAATTAAGGCTTTAAATTAATTCGGGTTAAATAAATCGTATTAGTCGTTTTCACGTTTTTACGCAAAGGGTAAGTAAAACCTAATCGTGCGTCTTTTGTGCAATGTAAAATTCACCATATTTTGTTGAATATAATATTTTACTTCCGGCTGCTGCATGTACAATTTTATTGGATCACAGGCTTGGAAGGTAAAAGACTTTACGAAAACCTTGGCTTGCAGACGCGTCAAATGGTACCGTGAAAAGTGCAAATGGTTGAAAACTGAAGCGCACACGTAGTGGCTTTTAACAGGTGCCATCCCAAGACCAATCATTATACGGACTTTTAATTAAGAGATTAAAAAAATAAATTATTACTGCTAGGGAATTAATATTACGAAGCTTAGTTTTGACTTGAGTGCAGGTGCAGTAAAGCAGAGTAAAGAGTAGACATGGATACGATGCAGTTGTAAGTTATACAATAGGAAACTTTCGTTAAACAAAATAATAAAATTAGATTAATAATTTTCTGGCCACGTTCCAATTTTTATTTTATCGGCTTGCAATTTTTTTCTCAAATTATGGCGTTCAAGTTAGAGGTATTTGCAATTAATAATCTAGCTCTGTACCAATCAGGACCCTAGAATTTTTAAAAATTCGAATTTCAGGCTGTGATTGGTGCAGAGCTAAAAAGTTAAAACGGGAATAATTCAAAAAAGTGTCAAAACACTAAATTTTCCGAGACAATACCGGCATCCGCTTGGCCAAGGGCTATCTAATGACACCCCAATAAGGGGTAAATTCCTAAAACTGTAGGAGGAGTACACTGCATAAGCTGGCAACCCCCCGTAACACTGCACGCGTTAATTAAGAGATGTTTTGTAAAAGTACGAAATTGACTACTTGCATGTTTTCTGAGAAGCGCAAAAATATTCTATATGCACTTTTTTTCAAAAGTACAAAAGGTACTTTATTTACAAGTTATTGAAATGCGCAAAAACGTTCTATTTAGATATACTGTGCAGAAGTTCAAAATTTCTTATGTGCATGTATTGAAAAAGTTACAAATTATATTATATTTACATGTTTTTCAAAAATTCAAAATGATCCATTTACATGTTTATAATATTATGGCATTTTAATTTTAGTGTAGATATTAAATTTTTTTTTCAAGTTAAAACTGAAAATGTGTATTAATTCTGAGACTTCACTGAAAACATTTAATTTCATAGCAAATGATTTATATTTTATTGGTGAAAGTTTTGACGAGCTGGCGATTGCCTTAATGTCGTATGTATAGCGGTCAGGACCTCTGTATTTAATGTAGTATGTAGTTACATATATGTAAGTGACAGTTTGAGGCCTTATTGAGCCCTGTAGCTGAGGAAAAAGGTTAATTTCATATTTAAACGAAAATACTTTGTAAATTATGAATTTTGATTTCCATGTGTGATTTTGAGCCATAAATTTCATTTCATTAGCTTAGTAAATATATATGAATCTACAATTTAAAATAAATGGTTCACAACTTTGAGTCGTATACTAATATATCTTAAGTATATCGCAAGAAATCAAGAAACGTACTTGAATTTTTAGATTTGGGTTCAATTTATCGTGTTCCAGTTCCGATTCTCGTATTTTCTAAATCTGACTCGGTCGCAGTAATTCTCACGAACATCACTGTTTATGTACTGTGTGGCATTTATTATTTGTTCTTTACACACGGGAACTGGAACTATGGACTGCCATATTGAAACAATTTACAATTTTGGGTGATATATAACAGAAACGAATTTTGATATAAATTGCTGAAAATTTTAATAAAGGATGCATTTATTTTCAGGACTGTGTGTGTGTTGTGCTCTGGAGAAAGTCAGGCTAATGATGTTGAGCTCTACACACACACACACACATACGCCCTTGTCTTACTTTCGAAAATTCGAATTCTATAAAATATTTGTACAGGAATGTGTGTGCAACAAATCCATGTATGTACATATGTACATCTACAGCTATAGGTAGTATAGCCATAGCCACACGACTATGATACATAAGCACAGGGCCGGACGAAGAAATTAGTTTTAGGCAGTAATTTGTTTCCATACAGAAACCACCATTTAGATTTTATTGATGGATTTCTTTGGTAAAGCAAAATGTTGTATTTTCACATGTTCTTGAAAAGTGCAAAATGTTCTGTTTACTTGTTTCAGAAAATTGCAAAATCATTTATTTACATGTTTTAAGAAAATTGTTAAATGTTTTATTTGCACGTTTTTGAATTGTTTAAAAAAATTTATTTGCATGTTTTCAAAAAGTCACAATATTCTAATTTACTTATTTTTGAAAAGTGCAAAATGTTCCATTTACATGTATTTTGATCCAGGAAGCGGAGGCTGCCTGTGCTGGCCACATTATCCGGCCCTGCATAAGCATATGAATTTGCTTATGTATTTTATTTGATGCCAAAGTTGGATGAAGCCGAAGCCGAAGCCAAAGACGGTTAATGTTATCAAATGAAATTTGAAATTTGAGTGATCCAAATACAGATATACCAAAAATCTCAACTATAACGAGGCCAGAATGAGGACGAAGATGACATATAGGAAGTGCGTGTGTGTGTCTCGTTTTACGTATATCATATATAGTCTAGAATTCTATTATACAGGGTTATTACACACTTGACTTTTGTCCCCCCCCCCTATGGACAAAATAACGCAACAAAATCCAGTGTAATGGCCTGTTTTTTGACCACAAAAAATCTTTGTAGTACAAAATAATCCATCAAAGTATTTAGAATTTTTCAACATTTCTGTGGTGATGAAAATGACTGTTCAAATTGATTCTAAGATTTTCTTGAAAACGACTGAGGTAGACAAATGCCACCTGACACCCTGTACAGGCCAGAATGCGCAATGTACATATCTATTAGTATTGTGTGTTCTATAAGCTGTAATGGAGGGTTTGGTTGAGAGTAAAGTATTAAGTAAAGGGAAATTCATAGGAAACCATATGAAAGGAAAACTTTGAACATCCGCTCATACTCTTTTACTACAACGGACTACGGACACGGACTGCCACTGCCACTGCTGCTCAGCTCACAGCCTCACTCACAGTGCTTTTTTCTCTCTCTCTCCCTCTCTCCATCATATTATATTCTTTTTGGTTTTGATATTGGATCGAAATCCAAATGGATTTTCCACACTTACGATTAGAATCCTTTCACTTTAGATCCCAGCATCTAAATTTCCACACTATACGCGTACGTATTTACTTTATCCCACGTATGTGTAACCACTCTATAGCCCATATACATAGTGGCATGCATGCAGAAAGTTTGCACTGCTTTTGTGTGGTCTCTTTTTGGGGTTTTGGTTTCTTCTCGCTATACTGTGACTTTGCATACCTGGTAGATATTGGATGGTGACTGCTGGCGAGTGGTTTATATACTATCATTTGTACGGGCTACAACCCAGGGATGGTCCATAAATGATGTTATCTAAAATTTGAAAAAACCCCTTACCCCAATGTCATCATTTTAAAATTTCGTAAAAACGGCTATCTTTACCATTTGGTATGCCATCAATTCCAGACTCGGCACACTCCCACTATCTTACACAACAATTATGGACGATCCCACACAACTGTTACCTATCTAACAGCCATCTACTAAAGTAAAAGTCCTACGGTAGTGGTATGGTATTATGGTGCTATACGGTCCCGTGTTGTATAATTGGCGTTGGCGTTGGCCATCCCCATTTTTCTGTACGCATATATAGGACTCCTCCTTGGGAAAATGTCAAAGGGCAAAACTCTCATTTTCAAATTCAATTTCAATTTCAACACTTGTAACTTTTTTGACTTGACTGACATCCACATATGACATGACAGGACTGCATTAGGAAATTATGCGTCCATGTGCGACGTACGTAGGTAAATTATATAGGCATTTCCTTATATTGACATTCAAGATGGGAAACTGGTTCGTATTATGTAAGGATCATTTTTCAAACATACATAATTATTATGTAATGTTATATTATATTTAAGAGGCATATATAAATCATATAGCATATATGTACATGATTAAATGTCCAAAATTTAATCAGTAAAATTTACTTTCATTTTTGTTTGACAAGGGGGGGGGGGAAAGGAGGACAAAGTAGTATGTATAGGGTTTTTATAATAAAAAGCTCGCAATTAAATTATTAGTATTTTCAAAAATTATTTTGTAAAATTAAATTTTTTATGGAAAAAAGCTATAGAAATTCAATATTATGAGATAAATTTATATATGTAAATAGTTGTTTTTTTTTACATTTGAATAACTCTGTTTTTTTTTGTGAAATGCCTACAGTACTTTTAAAATTTTGAAATTATTAGCAAATGTTTTTTGAAGAGTGGAAACTTGCAATCGTGCTAGTGCAAACTTCAATGCAATTGTAAATTAATTTAAAAATTGCAAATATTTGGTGTATACATTATTTCACATAGTGCAATTTGTCATAATTGCAAGTTTATAAATGTAAATAGTTTTTAAATGATTTTTCTAGTTACCAAGTATTTAAACTGCAACAGTAATTTTGAGTTTAATTATGGAGAAAAGTTTAAATACTTTCAAATATTCTCGTTTTAAAATGCAAAAAATCGAAATTCAAATTGCGCCCCAAAACAAATATTGGCCAGCTCTACTACCGTCCTGGTTCAATAAAGTTTATAACTGGCGTGAAGCTTGTATTATTTCTGATTCATACTGACATTAAAAACAAAGGTAAAAGCCGATACGAAACTTTATGGACGGAAATATCCAGGGCCGGATAATAAGGCCAGCGAAGGCAGCCCTCATTGCCTGGATTTTCAAAAAACATGTAAATGGAACATTTGACACTTTTCAAAAACATGTGAATAGAACATTTTGACTGTTCAAAAAAATGCAAATAAATTTTTTTTGGACATTTCAAAAACATGGAAATAAAAACTTGTCCACTTTCCTCAAAGCATGTAAATAGAACATTTTGCACTTTTCTAAATCAAGTAAAACGAACATTTTGCACTTTTCTAAACCATGTAAATACAACAATTTGCTTTAACAAAGAAAACCATCAATAAAATCAAAATTGTGGTTTTTGTATGGAAACAAATTGCTGCCTAAAAGAAATTCCTTCGTCCGGCCCTAGACCTTAAATGATATAACGTGAAGGAATATCAAAGTGATTAGCTAACAAAACAATCCAAAAATCTTTTTACCAAGGTGCTTCAAAAATTCAAATAAAATGCAGAATGTTTTTGAAAAAGTCCTATAATTCCAATTCTGTAACTTTCAAAACTATGCTCTACTTAGGTAATTAGATTTTTGATCTGATTCTACTACAGTCCATATAGTAAATACTTTTCATTATGTAAATTCAAAATTTCCAATCTTTTGATATTGAAAGTGTTTGACAGGAAATTTAAATTTCTAGTCAAACATGCCACAATGCCACCCACTTCCTCACTTTTGGCTCATCAACACACCTATATTAAATTCCTTACATAACACATCCCACTCTGTTGTTTTCTTGCTCTCCAATTCTGTATTAGATTGACAGCAAAAACAAAATACACCAATGTCAACACCAATATTACAATTCAATATTACAAATCATAATTCAAAATCCTTCTTGGAAATCCAGATTCAAATTATTCTGTAAAATACAGATCTGTATCCATTTCAATCTAAATCCAAATTCCAAATCCTCCTTCTCTACAAGTACTACCAATGTATTAAATTCCAATCCACATGGTGTAACAACAAGGAAATCAACAAACAAACATGGAAACAAATAAACAACCCACCAGCCAACCAGCCAACCAACCAAAAAGTAACTCACCCTCTAAACACATGCAAATCACGAATACGAAGAGGAGAAAAATGAAATCCGAAGGAATTTCTCAAAAATCTCAATGTACTGTATAGTAAATGGAAAATGGTGATTGAAGATGCAACTTGAATTCCCTGGCGGATTCTGAAAAAAAAACTCAAAAAATATCAAGAATTCGTAGCTCAAAATCAAAATTCTTCTCAACTAGACAGAGAAAAATGTAAATGTGGGATTCCAATATATATCACTCAATGTCAGGATCAATCTCACTGCAAGTGTTATATGTACATATGGGTCTTGGATCTTGAAGTTTCGGCAGTAGTATAGGCGTAGGTAGATACATATATACAGCATGCTACGTGCATATGTACCTACGTGATTACTTTCCATTCCCGTCCCTCGATCTCCCTCCATGTTTTGTGTTCTTCTTCTTCTTTCCTCCTGAATTATGTGAGAGATAAATGTGTCCTACATTTCCTGTTTGTTCCACTTCCCGCAGTTTCTCATAGTTTCCACTTTTCCCCCACCACCAGGCCCAATTCCAGTTCCAGTTCCAGTCAGTCGTCCAGCCGTGTAGTAATCGTATAGTATCGTAGTTTATAGTATTGTAGGTAGTAGACGAGCGTAAAATCCATAATTTGGGTGGAAAATGAAAAGTTTAGCTAAATAAGTATGTGCTTGTAAATCTGTGTATTTTTGTTGTTGTACGCTACTCTATAAGCTGGAGTTGGAGAGAATAAAGGAAATGAAAGAATAGGGAATTGATGCTGCTGTGAGGTAAAGCATGAGAATTGCATATGAAGAGTTTTTTGGCAAAACGAGTTAAGTCCATCAAAGCAAATTTTACAGGAAAAACGAATAATGAATAAAAAAGTGAAACGTGAATATTTTAAGAAACTCATTTTTTTCTACAGGTGATGTAACTGAAGAAGCATTATTATTACACAGGTCCGGATAATGCGGCAAGCGTAGGCAGTCCTCGCTGCCTGGATTTTCAAAATGCATGTAAATGGAACATTTTGCACCTTTCCAAAATATGTAAAAACAATATTTTGACTTTTTAAAGGCATGCAAATAAATGTTTTTACATAATTCAAAAACATGGAAACAAAACATTTTCCACTTTTTCCAAACATGTGAATAGAACATTTTGTACTTTTCTAAATCAAGTAAATAGAACATTTTGAATTTTCTGAATTAAGTAGAAAAAGCATTTTAAACTTTTCAAAAACATGCAAATATAACATTTTCCTTTTTTTTAAACATGTAAAAATACAACATTTTGCTCTACCAAAGAAAAGCATCAATAAAATCAAAATAGCGGTTTTTGTAAGGAAACAAATTGCTGCCTAAAAGTAATTCCTTCGTCCGGCTCTGTTATTACAAGTAGTTTCATAAATCTAATAAAATAAAGACTGACTTGGCAGTTTTTTAGAAAATTTTCAAAAAATTTAATTTGTGGCTTTTTTCCTTTTGCCTCAAAATCAGTAACTTAACTTGGAGGAAAAAGTCCGTGGGATGAAATTTTATTCGTTTTGAGTGAAAACCAAATTTTTTTTTAACTTTTAAACTTTTTCTTGTATAAAAAAATTTACGCTCGGGAATCGTCTTCTACAAACTACAAAAACACTGGAAACCCAAATTTAAATTAGAAATCTATGTTTTAGGTCGGACGTATCCCATTTTGCTAAAAATTCTTTATTGTACTAATCTCGTGTCGGCAAAAAACGAAAGTTTGACAATTTAAAAAATTGTTTTGATTAAACTTTGACCTTTACCATTGAGCACAGTAACGTATCTAGTTGAATAGCACACTTAACTCAGATAATTTTATTTTTGAAAAAAGAATGGACTTGTCTCGTTTTGTCAAACAACTCTTCATAGATTAAAGGCTCGAAGCTGAGGAGATTCTTCAAGTCATTGAAGACGGACGACGAGAGGATTGGGATTGGGACATGGGATTGCCGTGTGCGGTTCCGTTCCGTCCTGCTCCATGCTGTGTGTTTGTTTTTGGAATTTGGGAAATGATGCATGTGCATGGGATGTGATGTGATGAGACGAGAGACTGGAAGCGGGCGCTCTCCATATAAAATACGACGACGAGTGGGTCTCTCTCCTCACACGAATGGAGTTCTGGAATCCTGGAGTCTGAAATATAGGAAATTGAAAACGCAATACAGTAGACAATAGGTAATACATGTGTAATAATAGTATGTACCTACCCAGGTGGATTTAATTTACTATATGTTTAGCGTTTGTGTACTGCAAGGGCTGACTGGCTTAAAATAAAGTAAATAAACTACCTCTACAAATCATGTAAACCCACGCGCCACGTAGCATCACGTCCTGCAGTCCCTTGTAGAGTGTTGACAATGTGTGTACGTATGTGTATTAAGATTAAGAGAAATATCATCATTGTTTCCATCCGCCTTCATTTTTAAAATTAAATTCAAAATCTGTAAAATCATGAGAATATTGAGACTGTTTCTGTATTAGTCAGGGCCGGACAAAGGAATTGGTTTTAGGCAGCAATTCGTTTCAATACAAAAACCACTAGTTTAATTTTATTGAAGATTCTCTTTGCTAAATCAAAATGTTGTATCTACTCTTTGCATGTTTTTGAAAAGTGCAAAAGGTTCTATTTACTTGTTTTTGAAAATTGCAAAAGGTTCTACTTACATGTTTTTTGAAAAGTGTTAAATGTTTTATTTGCACGTTTTTGAAAAGTGCAAAATGTTGTATTTACATGCTTTTTGAAAAGGGTTAAATGTTTTATTTACTTGTTTTTTGAAAAGTGCCAAATGTTTTATTTGCATGTTTTTGAAAAGTGGAAAATGTTCTATTTACTTGTATTTTGAAAATTGTTAAATGTTCTATTTACATGTTTTTTGAAAATTCAGGCAGCGGGGCGGGGGCTGCCTGCGCTGGCTGCATTATCCGGCACTCGTATTAGTAATTAGTTAAAATGCAAATAAATTTGGTTTTCTGCTAAATTAGCCTGAAAAATCTAAACAATGACTATAGAAGCCCCCGCGTACTTCTATAGCGAGGCACGCTAAATAAATTCCAGACAACTAACTAACCACAATAATTACGGTAAATGCCTAATATAAAATAAAAAAATAAATCACATTGCAATTTTGCAACTGCAAACTCTAACCATACAAAAAAGTACACAACTACTTATCTTTAATTGCAATCACCGTAATAATATTTCTAATGGAAACAAGTATAAATCTAAAGAAAAAACTCATAAATATGAATTAAAATTTCTACCGACTACCGATGCAGTTCAGTTAATTCTAATGAAATCTAAAAATACTAAAATAAATCAAGGTAACCTACATACAACATTTTGCACCTCTCACGTTCATTTTTGAGCATTCCTATAATGCACAACAACACATACTAAGTGCATAAGTCTATATAAGTGGCCTAAGTGCCTACCTACACCCATACCTATGTAGGTAGGGTCTATAGGAAGCAATTCAGTCACGAGTACGAAACCTAATATTAATAGTAAAATAAAAGCTGACACATGGACCATATAGATTAGCGTAACTAGGAAATATGAGCTTCTATTTCTTTACAAACTGTCCATTTGAAGAAAGAATGAAGCTCGTCGGGATTCGCCAGAGCAGAAGATTAAGGAGAAGACTCGGCGAGAGAAGCGACTGGAGTGGAAGTACCTACACACATCTATGTCACGCTTTTCTTCTCATCTCCCCACTTCTCATCCAACCCCTACTGTTTCCAAATCCATTCAGTTTCTATGTATATACAATATTTATTTGGGCTTTGCCTTGCCTACTAAGTATGTATATGTAATCTGTACTCTGAATAAAGTACAACACACCGCCTTCGGTTTCGGCTTCGATTTCGGTTTGAGTATCAAATATTATGAAGAAGTGATGCAATCCGTTTGGTAACGGTAACGGTTTCGGGCACTACGTATATACTGACTGGGTCCACACCGTCACCACCACCGTCACCGTCATCCTCTCTGTTTGGTTTGGTTCGGTTCGGTATTCGCCATTCCATCGGAGTCAGATGCGAGGCTGGAATGATCACGAGACGAACACTCCTATAGCTTCCCAGCCCCAAGCAGAGCTCAAAACGGGGGCCGGTACCGGTACCGGTACCGGCACCGGTGCGGGTGCGGGTGCCGACGTCAAAACTGAAACGGAAAATGGGAAAACTGTATAGCAGGAGCAGGAGCAGGGTAACGGGAACGGGAACGTTAGCGGATCGGGTAAGTGAAGCAGTGACGGTAGACGGCCGACAGTCTCACACAGATACAGACACGGGAGACAGTAAAAAAGATGAAGAGGAGATGAAGCCGTGAACACGGGACGAGAGACCAAGCCCAAAAGCACATGACTTGGCCCGTCGCGTCGTAGCTATAGAATTCCATATGAACATATACATAATTACTACGGTAGGTATTTCCTTATGTACATGCTCTCTGCGTTCCAACGCTCTTGCACTTGGTCACAATAGGATGGTCCATAAATGATGTCACCCAAATTATCTCAATTTTTTTTACGAGATTGTAACCCTTTAACGGTACACAAACGGCAATCTTTAACATGCCCGCCCGATTTAAGGACTCACCCACCTCATCAATGACATTATTTATGGACGATCCCAAAGTATGCACTTCTTGAGTGTGGGGGTAGAAAGTAGAAATGGTATTAGTTACATGTGATATATCAGTTCTAGTTTCTAGTATGGTAGTTGCTGCTGACGTTCCTGGTCCCATACTACGTACTATACTATCTTTTCTGACGTCATTGCTTTGGTGGTACTGGTACTGGTAACGGTACCGGTAACGATGACGGTGACGGTCCCGGACCCGTCCCTGGCCTGGGTTTGTACTGCTGCTGGTTGCTGGTTTCAACTCCCGTTTTGATCGTTCTATATTCTTCTCGGATTCGAAAGTAGCAATGTAAGTAGCAGTTCTGGAACTCGGGACTTTTTTTTCCGGGTACTTTATTTTCCTCTGATATCCCCGTCCTCGTGCTTTTCCTACGTTGAATGATTGTACTATTGTAAGCGGGTAACATAGTATGTACATATTGGGTCTAAACTACTACTATACTGGTAGCAGAGCTGTCTGGTGATTTTCCTTGTATGTGCTCACAGTGTATTTGAATTTGTAATGACAATGACAATGGCAGTTATTTAATGGCCTCTCTGTCTATATAGCCAGTCCCATTATACATTATACTCGTTATATGTCTATAATGTGAATTTTCTACCTTTCTTTCTTCGTCCTCGGTCCTCGGTCCTCCGTCGCGTTTGCACGAGAAAAGAAACGAGCCAAAAAAGAAATAGACGAAATGGGGAAATTGATGAGGGCTCAGGGTTTCTTGTCCGTTTGAGGCAGACACACAAATGCCTCGATTTGCTACATTTTTTTGGGTCCGGTAAGGGTGAAATGTGGAAAATAGGGATTTTCGTTTTTTGTCCAGACCATGCAGAAAACGTCGAATCTTATAGGTTTTTAAAATATTTAATTTTCCAATTTAATTTATATTTTTTAAAATTGAAATATTTTTTTATTTAATTCACTGCGACTTTTGTAACATTCAAATTTTGTCTAAATTTTCTTTCACAACTACATTGTTAATTATGTTTATGCATTTTAGTTAGATGATTTTTATTAAATTTTGATGCCAATACCGAAATGTCGAAAGATACGAAGGGAATTCATCGAGAGTTTGAAAACATGAAATAAATTTTGAATTTACAACCTCATTTTTTGCATGGTGATGATATTATTGATAGGGTTTGCCCTATAATAGCAAAAAAATACATCTAGTAAAGAAAGGCCAAGGTCAACTATAATTTGGATATGAATGGGAGAAATACTATTTAGTTCAATGGTATTTGGTTTTTGTATGAATACTTTATGAATGGTATGATATTATACGATAAATAATGTTTTTTTATTTAGTTTTTTTTTCTGGAGCTCTCATGTCAGACGTATAGATTTGAACTACTACATATTTGAAGCGTAAAGTAAATATAGGAAGTTAGGGAGTAGTGAGTATCGACGTGGACGTCTCGAGTCGATAGTCGTGTAACTATGTGAGAGAATTTACTGAAGCCCCAGAAAATGCGAGAGCCATAGAAGAAGAGAAGACTGAATAGTAAGCAGTTAGTTTTTGTTTGTATATGTATAATTATATTTGCTCTCTCTCTCTCTCTCTCTCTCTCTCTGCGAATGGGATGTGGTAGCATTATTATTGTGTTAGTTTTTCCTATTTCTATTTTCTATAACAAGTTTGTTTGGTGGGTCGTTCGGTGGGTCGGTCGGTAGACAGAGATGTACGTGTATGTAGAAGAGTTACGAACCCATGAATATTAAATAGGAAGGGGCAACTTGGAAATATTACTTGGAGGAATAGAGTCAAATATAGTGCACCCAATGGGCTCCTACGATTCCACGCTCACTTAGTAAAGTGACGCGCACAAAGTAAAATCTCTATTAAATGTATGGCTATTAGTTTTACCTAACACATTAAGAGCTTATTTCACACCAAACCGGTCCGGTTAAAAACCGGACCGGTTTGGTTCTTATATATGAGTCTCGTAGGCAATGCCCGTGTCCGTAGAAGCAAGTCAGGTTGGTTTAGGTTACGTTGACCGAAGCGGTCATGTTTGTATTAACCAGATTGGTGTTTTTCAATTGTCTGGTAATCTAGAATGGTTTTTCTACAAACGGAAGGTTTACATCAAACGAAACCTCGCTGAGTCCGGAAATACAAACCGGACTGAGTCCACTAATAATATCCTCACTGACTCCACTAATACAAACTGGACTGGTTCATTTGACAAAAACCGGACTAACTGTAATGCCAATATGTAATATAAACTTTTGATTTTAACTAGATATACATAAAAAAATTCTTCTTCTTTATTTCTCCTTCTAAATAACGAACAAATCCGGTTCCCACAAAGCACTTTATCCTCAAAATTGTACCATTCTTCACTCTGCCTTAGGTTTGTTCGCTTTTCTTTGATATTCTGGTTGATATTTTGACTATGATATAAACCAGACTTATTTTAATTTCTAAATGTAGGACAAACCGAACCAGTTTCTTTAAAGCAATTTGTTCTCAAAATTTCCCTATACTTCCCTTTGCCTGAGTTTCGTTTGCTTTCCTTTGCTATTCTGCTAGCTATTTTGGTCATAATATTAACGGGACCGATTTCTTCTTTTAAATGTAGGACAAACCGAGCAGGTCTCCATGAAGCACTTTGTCCTCAAAATTTTGCCGTTCTTTGCTTTGCCCTAGACTAATTTGCTTTATTTTGCAATTCTACTTGCAATTCTAACCCTAATTTAAACCTGACCGGCCTCCCCTTCAAAATGCAGGACAAACCGAGCCGGTCCCCATGAAGAACTTTGTCTTCACAATTTTACTAATCTTCACTTTGCTGTAGTTTGCTTTCGTCTGCCATTATGCTTGCTTTTCTACCCACGATTAAAACCTGACTGAATCCCCTTTTAATTATAGGACGAACCGAACCGGTCCCCATGAAGCACTTTGTCCACAAATTTGTACCATTCTTCACTTTGCCTTAGTTTAGTTTGCGTTCCTTCGCATTACATGCATCCCATTAGGTGTAATATTAATAGGTATTCTATTAGGAAGAAGAAGGAAACTAATACCCAATGCACATACATAGATAGCACTAGTATTGTTACGGTGAGTGTGTGTGTGCCGTGCCTATGTTATTTGTTTGGCGCGTGAGTGTGCCTCTGAATAAAATTAAGTACTAATTCCCTATTGGATTATAAAAAGGACTAACTAAGATGGCTGGCTACATAAATACATGTCAAAGTCAACTTAGTCTCTGGACTATCGCCTCTCTCTCTCTCTACTCCCTTCACAATATTTCAGTCTTCCAAACTAGACATATAACACACTAGTTAAGTAGGTACATACGTACAACTATTGGTATCGGCTCCGTATCGATATCGCTACTTCACACAGTAGAGATAAGCCCAACAACCAAGCCAAAAACTACTGTGATAAATCATCACACACAGGGTATTGATATCGATATCAAAATATCCCTATATCAGCATAACAATATTATAGAAACGATCCAACAACGTGCACAGATTCCAATAAAAAGTGTAAACTGTGTCCACACTATGTACATAGTAGAGACACTGTACTCCACTTAACTATGCTGATTTGGATTGAATTGGTTTCTATGTGCTTCTTCTTCGTCAATTTGAACTCCCCATACAGGGCCAGACGAAGGAATTGCTTTTAGGCAGCAATTTGTTTCCATACAAACACCACCATTTTGATTTTATTGATGGTTTTTTTTGGTAAAGCAAAATGTTGTATTTACGTGCTTTAGAAAAGTGCAAAATGTTCTTTTTACTTGATTCAGAAAAGTGCAAAATGTTCCATTTACATGTTTTTAGAAAAGTTCAAAATGCTCTTTTTACTTGATTCAGAAAAGTGCAAAATGTTCTATTTACACGTTTTGAGAAAAGTGGAAAATGTTTTATTTGCATGTTTTTGAAATGCACAAAATCTTTTATTTGCATGTTTTTCAAAATTGCAAAATATTCTATTTGCATGTTTTTGGAAAGTGTAAAATATTTTATTTGCATGTTTTAGGAAATTGCAAAATTTTCTTTTTACCTGATTCAGAAAAGTGCTCAATGTTCTATTTAAATGTTTTGAGAAAAGTGGAAAATGTTTTATTTCCATGTTTTTGAAATGTACAAAAAATTTAATTTGTCTGTTTTTAAAAAGTGTCAATATTCTATTTACATGTTTTTGGAAAAGTCAAAATGTTCCATTTACATGTGTTTTGAAAATTAAGGCAGCGGGGGCTGCCTGCGCTGGCCACATTATCCGGCCCTGTCCCCATAGTTTTGTCTGGTTCAGCCTCAGCCTCTTTCAGCCTTTACCACGATTAGTGTCTCGAATTCGAACGAAGGCAAATCTACAATGGAAATCGAATTTCAATACCTAATCAGCTCTCCTCTGCTCTGTCTGTCTCCAAACTCCAAATTCTCATGTGTGTTGTTCCACAAGCCATGCCATGCAGAAATCAAAATCAAACTGTGTATACGAAAGCACACACAAAACTCTGCTCACATTTTCACTCACTTACTCACTCACTCAGTAGTGCTAAGAAAGGAGGCACTGGGAGGCAGTCAGGAGACTCGCGATCGACTTGGACTCAACTGCCTATTTTACATATAACGTACTTACCACTACCACCGTACATCAATTCACGGAGGTTTTCTAAATACTAAATACATTACTGAAGAGCACTATGACTGATAACCTTCTCACTTGCAACATTCTTTCCATTTTAGATTTTGACTTGAACTACATATTTGCATATACAGCTAAAAACTAACAACTTTACTCACTAACACTTTACTACTTAGGATTAGGATTAGCATAATATATTTAGTTTTTTAGGTGGAGGTACTTAGGCATATAGTTGCCGATATGTAAAATGTAAATTAGTCAAATTTTTGTACCCAGACGTTGCGTTGCCCTGTGGTGTGATCAGCCATCATCGTGAGTCTTGAGTACTTTCTCATCGTCGTCGTCAACACATTTCCTTATCACAGGATTTAATTAGCTTTTTTTATGTGGATTAAATACTATTAGGTTTTGTGTAGTGTTTAATTTAGAATTATAAAATGTTTCAATTTTTAACCAAATATGATAAATGGAGGGTAGTACGTTATGTGGTTTTTGGTGTGCCTGATACTACAGCCAGCGCAGGCAGAAAGAACCCGCTGCTTGAATTTTCAAAAAACGTGTAAATGGAACATTTTGCTCTTTTCAAAAACTTGTAAATAGAACATTTTACACTTTTTAAAAACATGTAAATGGAATATTTTACACTTTTCAAAAACTTGTAAATAAAATATTTTACACTTTTCAAAAACTTGTAAATAAAATATTTTACGCTTTTCAAAAATTTGTAAATAGAACATTTTCTACTTTTCAGAATTAAGTAAACAGAAAATTTTCTAAATACAACAACAATAATTTGGTTTACCAAAGAAAATCATCAATGAAATCAAAATGATGGTTTTTATGTGGAAACAAATTGCTTCCTAAAACCAATTCCTTCGTCCGGCCCTTCATTTCTGAAGGTTTCTCGGGGCTTGTTTTTAAATGAATATTTTTACCTATATATCGAGTTTACTGTTTACTTACACAACTTGCGCGTAGTATAGCAGTTAGTTTGATTACTCCAATTTACTATTTACTACCTATTTACGGGTCCACAGTAAATAATTTTTGGCCTTCTTCAGACTATGCATAATTATGCGTTTGTGTGTGTGTGTGTGTGTGTAATACGCTTGAATTCAAGTTTGCAGTTTGCACTCAATGACAGTCTCAATCACTTGTCAATTAGCCTTAGAAACTCCTCTCACAAAAATCCACGACTGTTAAATTCAAAATTGAAGCCTATAATTGAATCGTCCAACGAACCAAAACAGAATGAGCTTCTCACTTGAAACCTATAATTGAACAATTATATATATACAAAATGTACTGCTATTTTGTCGAGGTTTCGTCAGCAGCACCGGCACCGGCCCCGTCACCAGTACCAGTTGCAGTCACAATTCCTAAATAATCAAAAGCATGTACACAATGATTTTTAAATGAAGGTACCCAATGAACCAATACAGTTTTAAGTTTCAGATTGCGTACGCTAAAAATAGTTTTGTTAAAACTTTGCTAATTTAAATCGTTATAGTTATTCACAAAAAATAATTCATCAATTTATAATGTTAAAGTATCCATTTTAGCAAGAGTCAAATATCCTTCTGCTCTAAGGTTGCAATAATAAATTGGCATGATATATAATCATTATATACTGAACGGTAATTGTTTTGTAGGAATGTAAAACGTTACGATGCCGGTGCCGGTACGAATAAACAATTACACATCATTATGTACTTTTGCATTGCTATATAACGAATTAGCTTACAAATAAAATAACTATACTGATATTACGCACATCAACCTAATTGTATCTGAAGGAGCCCACGTACGTCTAATTGTAAGTCGTTCCTCACTAGAAATAACTTTCAGTTTCTATAATTTTAAAACTAGCTAAATTTGCAACTAAATTTCTACTACGAGTCCTGTAGTGTTTTTTACCTAATATCGTCTGTGAAGAACCAAAATGACCCATATCCAATTTTAGCTACAATCAAAATGAGCTATGTCATAAAAACAAAACGAAAAACATGCGTAAAACATTAATTAGGAGTTTTTGAAAAACGTAAAATGTTCAATTTTCCTGTTTTTCAAAAGTGTAAAATGTTCTAATTCCATGCTTTTGAAAAGGTGCAAAATGTTCTACTTAAATGCTTTCAAGACATGTTTCAATGTTTTTGTAGATAGTTGATATTGTTTTTAGCTAAAAATGGATATGGGTCATTTTGGTTCTGCGCAGATGATATATTTGATATTAGTGATAAACTGATCCAATGAACGAAACTTACGGTAGCGGTTCATTGGATATATGTAAATGATATTACGTAGCAATGTCATTGCTTTGTATGTACTGACTTAACGCCGTTTTATAAATTCAGCAAATAATTTAGATCATAGCCATGAAGATAGCTAGAACCAATTGCTTTGTAAAATGTGCGCAAAATATTACAAAATCCATGCAAGGAACAGTAAGTGGGAGCTCATAAAACAGTACAATACAATTATAAAAATGTTAATTCAAGTACTGTAATTTAAGTACCACGCTGCAAAATAAAAGGCGGGAAATCAAAGCACACTTCAAATTTGAATTATAGTCTAAGCACTTGAATACAATGCACTGAATTGCACTCTACAAATTTTAATACGTTGGCAGGAAGGAAAAAGCGTCAAGCGACAAGCGTCCAGCAAAGTTCACGTTTCAAAGTCCAAAGTTGACAGAGATCATCAAGTTATTAATGACTGACTGAAAGGACTCGACAGTATAGTGAACTCGTTGTGTTTGCATTGCAGGTTCCTGCTCACAACTTGTTCAATTATTTCTTTCTTGGACGCGTAAAAACTCGGTGACTTTTGAATCGAATGCACTATGTACATACATAACACTGAAAATTGGAGGATTCAAATGCTCAAAATTTCTGCTTATCTGTCCCTGTCCCTGTCCAGTCCCAGATTCAAATCCAGAATCCAGACTACGGCAGCCAGACAACAGGACAGACAGGTTCCAATTGGACATGATCAGTTTCCACTCCACGTTTTCTGTCTAGGTAGGTAGGTACTGTCATTTCCGTCTATCTCCCTACTACTACCTGCGTGCCTACTTAACAAGGTACACTACATTATATCTTTCCGTATCCGTCCGTCGTCCGTAGTACAGTTTTTTTCCCTTGTACAACAAGTACAACTATTCTATGGACATGGACAAAAAATGCAGGTAGCTTCCAGATCGGCATCCGTATCGCCAACATGAACATGAACGGGAAGCATGAGAATCCATGGACGAGTTATTAGGATTTGAAACCCAGAGCCAGAAAACAGAGCGAAATGTGTAACTGTGTGTGTGTGTGTGTGTGAGTGTTCTATTCTATTCCATGAGTGAGATTATGATGCAAGTACCTTTGCGTTTTCGCTTCTGTCTGCAATTCGCCTGCCTGGCTCTCCAACTCCAACCCCGTCCAAGTCGAAGTCGAGTGCCGAGTACTATTGAGAATGCACCTTGTGACTTGACTCTAATCTCGTGGTTTCCCTACAGAGTACATCAGAGTCATGGAGGCATAGAGCAGAATTCGAATTCGAATTGGAATACAGAAAATATCACAAGGAAAATAGGAACTGTGCACTGACTGTGCAGACAGGAGAGGGGAAACTTTGGCTCGACTCGAGACTTTGGTCCGTCTGTCCGTAACTTCGGCTTCGGCATCGGCATCGGCATCGGCATCGGCATCGGTAGCAGCGGCATCAGCATCAGCAACGACGAACGAGTCTTCAAGAGTTATTGAGCGAGTTTTGCTGAGCTGCTGAACTGAACCTGGAAAAGATCTTGTTGGAGAATTGTTGGCAGTTGAGCTTCAGCCCCCAGCGGCTGCACATCACTCTCTCTCACATCTTCTCTCTCACTTCTCTCTCTGTCTCTCTCTCACTCCAAAAAATTATAATTCGTAGTCCCGAATTTACTACACACATTTTATTATTGCATCACAATAATAATAATACGAAATAAATACATAAATTATATTTCCATAAAATAATTCAATCTTCCTGGTTCCTCAGCCGCGGTCATAATCTCCACCGCTGTTTTCTACACACACACACACACGTTTACTGCTACTGTAGTTATTAAACAAAGTTAAAAGAATCCAGAATCATTTACTACAGTCTACTACAGTTGCAACTTGTACAGCGGTTAATTGAGAGAATTGTTGTTGTATTTCAACGCTGCTTCAAAAGCTCGCAGTTTTTTCAACGGGTTTTCTGCTTCACTGGAAAATAATTCAATTTTTGAGAGATTCACATTCAAAAAATATACAATCACCTGTATAATAATCCTACTACTTTGATTTTTGGTTTCTGCAGAAATAAAAAATAAAGAAATAAAGAATCGATGATTTTTGAATCATTTTTGTTGCGGGAAATTGTTGAGAAATTCTAATTTTTATAAAATATAAAAATAATTTAATAATTCTTACATATATAATACAATAAATAAGTGTATTGAGTATAAAATATATATAGTTTTTTGGAATTCACTACGCGACACGACGGAGACAGTCTCAGTTTGAAATTTGGATTTAAAAAAAAATATGTGTCATTTAAAAACAATAATAATTTGAGTATTGCAAATATTGTGAAAAATATTTGTACATATATATAATTCAGAAAAGAAAATTCAAAACTTAAAACGAAAACGATTCACGACGTATTTTAGAGTCATCTATATGGTGTGCAAACTCTGTCAATGTTGCTAATGTAAGTATATATAGTTATAGACAGTTAAGAACGGGATTGTAGATGTTTAATTGTAAATACTGTTTAAAAGACATTCAACTATTTGATGGAACATTGTGAGTGACAAAAAATATATACACTACTGTTCACTGCTGTATTTTAAAAATAAATTTAAGAGTGATTTTTTTTCGTTGGTGAACAAAATCGTGGGAGGGAAAATATATTGGAAATAAAAAAAAGATTGGATCGCATCCTTCTTTATTGGTGAGTAATTTTGTACTTTTTTTAGAATTTAAAATTTAGAAAGTACCTACTGTAAAACTGCTCCCGGAAAATTTGAAAATTTGTGGTGAAGATGAATTTTAAAATGCCAGAGCTGTTTCTATTCAAAATTGAAAACAAAATATTTTTCTAAGTTTTTTAAAACACCTTTTAGTGAGATTAGTAGAATTTCGGATTTACTACGTTTTTTCGTGCATTTTTTCGTAGAAGACCAAAAATGCGGGGGAAATTGAAATAAAAATAAATTTGTCAAAACTCCCTCATGGTTAAAATATGAACCAGGGTAAAAAGGTACGGGGGAGATTGTGAGTTGAATTGAAAATAATTCTGAGTTTTGAATTGTGGTCTGTTTCTTTTTTGTGTCACATTTTCTCGGATTTTTTTGGGGCTTTATTTCAAGATACAGTGTATAGTAGCACACGCACGCATCTCGCGATTCTCTTTCTTGTCCTTTAGTGATTCCATTTGAAATCTTGGGAATTACATTTTTTTTGTCTCTTTATATTGTCTGTATATAGTTGATATGAAGAGTTTCTTGGCAAAACGAGTCCATCTAAGCAAAGTTTACAGGGACAACGACTAATGAATAAAAGGCAACAGGATTATTTTTTGAAACTCAATTGGTTCTACAGGTACTGTAACTAACAAAGCGTAATTTCAAGCAGTTTCATAAATTGAGACTGACTCTGGAATTTTTAGAAAATTTTCAAAAATTTTAAATTGTGAAATTTTTCCGTTTTGCCACGAAATCAATAACTTAACATGGAGTAAAAATTCCGGAGATGAAATTTTAATCGTAACGAGTGAAATAAAATTTTTTAGAAGTTTTAAACTTTTTCGTGCATAAAAAAATGTACGCACGGCATTGTCTACTTCAAACTACGAAAACACTGGAAAACCAAAAAATTAGAAAGGCATGTTTTACGTGGACTTATCCCATTTTGCTAAAAATCTCTTCAAGTATACATAGCTCAAAGTACATAATAATATTTCGATTATTCTTGTCTGCCTCGATATATTTCTATCTCGGCTTTTGGTTCTGTCTGATCCTGTGTGGACGTGAAGGCAGTGTCTGTATCTGTTCTATGGTTCGATCTGCTTGAGACGTGTGCCATTTGATTATTCCAATTTGTGAGTTCAATGTAGCGGGTAGAAATGGGGTTTGGGAGAGACGTCAAATACGGATATATTTTGAATTTTCTCGAGATTCGAATTTTCCCATTTTTGGATTTTCCCATTTTTCTTTCTCTCTCTCCGTGTCTCTCACTTTAGACCCTCTCTTCGCTTTTGGGGTCTTTCTCTTTGACTTTCCCAGTTATTTTTGAGCCTGGTTCCCAGTCCGTCGTACTCGTACAGCGTTGAATTGTAAATGTTGAGCACGTCTTTTGTTGGTTCGTATTTTGGTGGTATTGGTTGGTCTTGGTCTTGGTGGTGGGTTGTGTTGCGTGAAGAAGGAGGAAAGTCCAGGAGGATGAGAATCTTTTGAGATTCTCTCCAGGATCCCCGGAAATACCCGGAGGTCTCCTTTCTATTGTAATTTTCAAAAAAACAACGACGTGCTCCAGTTCACAGAATTTACTCGTTTCGCCCGTCAAATTTTCTTTTTTTTTTCGAGGTTTTCGTCTGGAAACTGTGAATGTTATATATTACTTCCTATCTTTCTAGAGAGACGCTACAAATTTATTTAGTTTTGAATATTACACTTTTCAAATGTATCAGTACCAATAAATAGATAATACAATTCTTACAAAACGCCGCTGCGATAAGCTTAAAAAATTTAAAGTACCCGTTAACTATTACTGGTCCGTCTACTATTAAATAGAAAATACGGCATGTGTATAGTAATAAGAAAATAATAAGTTTTTGTACATAGTTTATTATTTTTTAATTTAATAGAAAACTTGTGAGGGGTTCAGGCAGCCTGAATTTTCAAAAAAACATGTAAATAGAATATTTTGATTTTTTAAAAACAGGCAAATAGAATATCTTGACTTTTTAAAAACGTGTACATGAATACAATATTTTGAATTTTCAAAAACAGGCGAATAGAATATTTCGACTTTCCAAAAACATGCAAATAGATTATTTTGACTTTTCAAAAACAGGCAAATAGATTATTTTGACTTTTCAAAAACAGACAAATAGAATATTTTGACTTTTAAAAACATACAAAATAATTAGTTTTGTACATTTAAAAAACATAGAAATAAAACATTTTCCACTTTTCACAAAACACTTTAATAGCACATTTTCCACTTTTCTGAATCAAGTAAAAAGAACATTTTAAACTTTTCAAAAACATGTTAATACAGTATTTTGCTTTTCTAAAAAAGAAAACCATCAATAAAATCAAAATGGTGGGTTTTGTATAGAAACAAATTGCTCCCTAAAAGCAATTCATTCGTCTTGCCCTGTCTTTAATATTCGCAAATTTTAAAATTGAAACAGCAATTTAACAGTGTGTATAGTAACAGCATATTACAGATACGGATACAGATATAGTTGATACGTATAGATATATCCTATTTTAGCTTTAACACAAGGCCCGAACAAGACTGTGAATGGGCCTACATTGCCCTACATAAATAAACAGACGACAACATCGCTTCGCATCGCATGGATTTAGATCCCACGCCGTGAGTCTATTTGTTCGTGTTCAGCGTTCATGTTCGTCCGTCTCCTGACTGTTATTTGTATATGAAGCATTCTAAAAGTATGAGGAATGGATTTAGTATGGAGATGGAGGCTGTACCGTACCGTACGTGTGGTGCAAAGCATGAGGCGAACAACATGCCTTATATAATATACTTATTGCACTTGAGACAGTTTATAATGTGTGTGTTGATAGTTGACTATGGGGCTGGGAAACTAAAGTTATGCAATTCAAACTCCACTACTACGCAAACAGATAAGATATTAATTGACTGGATTGGATTACTCAGTTGGGGACACGGACGGAACTATTATACATTTCATAATAGGACTCTCAAGTAGTTACCCCCTTTTGAATGAGTTTGCATGAGTTCAACTTTTGAAAATTTATTTATCTCCTCGCCTCTGTATAGAACTGTAGAATTGTAGAACTCAAGACTGAGACCGAGAGGACCGAGCGAGACAACTCGAGATTATTGATTTGATTTAATATGTGGAATGTTCAATTCCGTTGTATGTAGGTACTGTGTATATAGTAGATAAGCCTTCGTGAGTTTTAACTTTGGCAGTTTAACTCTCATACCCAATCAAACCAATGGATTATTACACCTAATTTATTTTGTAAAGAATGAAATATAGCATTGCATAATTCCATATCTACAATCTACAAATTGATTTTGATTACATTGCATTTCATTTTCATTGGGGTTTTTGATGAATTTAATTTTATGTGTTCAAGTGTTATTTCATATCGTAAATCGTACGTTTTATTAGCTACTGTAAGCACTGTTTGTATTTTCATTATTGACACTGCCTGTCAAATGTAATTTTTTATTGTAATTAATTTCATAGTCAAACAAAGTTTTGAAAATTTAGCGTTAATTACCGTCACCGGCACTGTGCTGACAAATACCTGTAATGATTACTTGGTTAGTTTCTTGCCGGTTGATTAAATTATTTACAATTACCACTGCCAGGATAGGGTAGGACGAAGGAGTTAATTTTAGGGAGCAATTTGTTTCCATACAAAAACCACCATTTCGAATTTATTGAAGGGTTTCTTTGTTAAATTAAAATGTTGTATTTACATGTTTTAGAAATGTGAAAAATTTTCCTTTTAAGTGATTCAGAAAAATGTGCAAAATGCTTTATTTACCTATTTGAAAAAAAGTTGAAAATGTTTTATTTCCATGATTTTAAAATGTGCAAAAAATTGTATTAGCATGTTTTTGAATAAATAGAAATGTTCTATTTATATGCTTTTTGAAAAGTGCAAAATGTTCTATTTACATGTTTTTTGAAAAGTGGTAAATGTTTTATTTACATGTTTTTGAAAAGTGCAAAATGTTCTATTTACATGTTTTTTGAAAAGTGTAAAATGTTCTATTTGCATGTTTTTTAAAACTGCAAAATGTTCCATTTACATGTTTTTTGAAAATTCAGGCAGCGAGGGCTGTCTTTGCTGGCCTTATTATCCGGTTCTGACCACTGCCCTTTTCCTTCTGTTGCCACTGCTATTTTTTTTAAAATGCGGGATAATTTTTACAACTTGTAATTTGCAATTTCAGTACTTAGGGTGACTTGACAGTTGTTGGTTATTGGTCGTTGGTTCAAATTTAAAGTTTGCTATTTAAATGTGTGTGATTGTCATTATTGCGGAGACTGGCGGTCTCCTTAATGTGCGTGTGCGTGGCCTATGTTAAATTTAGCGTAGTGTTTATTTCTTTACTGATATTTCTGTGTCTGTCAGTATTTCACAGTACCTCTATTTTCCGTGCTGACTCGGTCTCGGTTTCGCCTTGCCTAGTTAAATACGGCTAAGTTAAATGCTACAACAATCCCTATCAAATCTAATGGGATCCCATTTTTGATAAGGACATTCCATTTCGGAACCGGAGTGTCGGTTTCGGTTTCGGTTCGGTCTTTGCCTTTTGGACTTGAATTCAGATCCGGAATTTCGGACAGACAAGATCAGCTCTCTCTCTGAATGGAATTATATGATTATATATAGGGAGACAGTCTAAAGACAGTTATAGGTATATCGTGTATTTTGCTTTATCTGTATTCTGTACATGGCTTTAGGTCTGTAGTCTGTGGACGTAGACATCTTCTTATCTTTAATTTCCGCTCTCAGCCCATTTAGTAAACTGCCGTCTTTTTTTTTTTACAACATAGTATAGTGGGAGCACCAGTGACAGTGACAGTTCTGGCCCCGGTACCGGTCCCGTCACCGGTGCCCCACTCCCATATACAAAGTATGTCCTCTGTTTATAGTAGAAAATCAGAAACAGGAATCAAATTAGAAAAACAACAACATCAAAAGACGCAGAAGAAAGAAGGCTACGGGGTTGGTTGGAATTAGATAGGCAGAAAAACACAGTAGTAGAAACAGAAACCAAACGGGAAATTGCGCGCTTTCAAAAAGAATACAAAAATGCCTATACTGTTTCAAAGCAACGTAACGGAAAGGAAACTATAGCATAGCAAATAGCATGAAAAAAATTAGTTACGAAAACGACAACAACTTCGGATTTCTTACCATCATCGCATCGCACCGTCAACACTTTTTTGTTTTGTTTTTGCAATTTGCAACAGTTTACAGTTCGCAACTTTGAACCAAATCTGCGAGAGCTGTAGGTACTTTTGTACCTTTACAAATTATGTTCAAGTTATTAGGAGCCGTTCATATATTACGTTAGAATTTTGCTCTTCAAAATTTTACAATGCAGATTACCCACTTGCCCTCGTCCCAATCCATCTAAAAACATTATGAAAAAATTAAACGAGAAATTTATAAAATTAAATTAAATATTTTAAATTGCATACTTACGTAATTACGTAATTTATGCGAGCCCCCGTCCTTAACATAATATTTTATTAGCAAGCATAATATTGTACAGGGATAACTTATTAGCTGCAACGCAATATACTGATTGAACTTAAAGCGCTGTGTATATTATAATTCCCATCCTCACTTTGAAAACAGGGATCGTCCATAGATGATGTCATGGGTAGGGGGGCTTGGGGGTGTATTCAGGTATTAATGACATGCCATCTTCTGAAGATATCCATTTACGCCATGCTAAAGTAATGACATGGGGATCGTGGGAGTTTTCGTAAGACAGTGATAATTTGAGTGACGTCATTTGTGGACCGTCCCAAATATAGAAAAATGTCAAAGGTTTTTATCTAAAGTGCTAGAAATGAAATCCAGTTTAAATTTGAATTTTGTATTATTGTGTGACGTCAGGGACTTATGCGGAAGCCGAAGCTATATAATTATTGTCAATTAGACTGTACAATAATAATTATAGTAGTAATAATAATTGAAGTCTTAATTAGTCTTTTACCTGTGTATCACATGACCTTGAGCTAGTCCTATCCTATAGTAACACACATTCATAGTTTTCTTCCTATATATTGCCATTGATTAGACGCTCTACTATTGTTAATACGTGTAACAATCTGAGAAAAAGGAAATTTTTACGAGTACAAACAGCAGCATAGCCATATGCACTGTCTCAATAATTATCAAAAACCAATACAACCATTACTGATAACCATCTCATGCAAAAATACATGTAGAAATAAATGTACCAACACCATGCAAGACTGGCGCCTCAATTTAATTCTACACCTTATCCTACTAGCTTTTATTAATTGCGGAATTTCCACCGAAAAAACTAGAAATGCACAGTCAATAGGTAATAAATACGCTTATTACAATAATTATTACATCTACAATCTACAACGTTGAACGAGAAATATCACCACAATTTTTTGAAATTAATTTTTTTCTAACACAATTGACGTGTGCTTAGGCAAACAACTCAGCATGAGCAAAAGTGGTAACAATAGAAATCATAATGGGAAGCTAAACAAATTTCAATTTATTACGTCAGCTACGCAGCCACAGAAAAGCTATAGTTGGTGATTTTTAAATTTCGCAAAAATTAATAAACCATTTTTGCTCGGATGCAATATACGATTTATAAGTGATGAAATTAGACATTTGAATTTCAAATTCACAAATTTTTAAACGTGGTTTTAATCCGTAGTGGCTTGTAGATAGAGGAATTTATTACTTAATTGTTAAACTATAACGCCGCTTGATTTTTTTGCCTTTGTTTTGCAAACGCCAGGGCATAACTTTCTGTAAAAAATTGAAATGTATAAAAATGACAATAATAAAATATAGAAAATTAGCACCATTACCATTACCATTGCCATACCATACCACAACGAAATTTATTCAAATATTTAAAAATATATGTGAAATAAAAAATATTCACGGGGAAGTTTCTATTAGGTAATTCTAATCCTAGTCAATGGCACTCTAATATGTATTGTTTTATTTATGCCTTCCCTTGTACACTACACAATAATAGAGCATATTTATTTGATTTTAAATTACCAGTACAAGAAATTCCTAATGGATGTTTCCACCAATTTAAAAAAAGTAATTAATGATTATTAACATATTTTAAATTAGAATCACAATAGGCTTTGTGTAGTATTCTAAATCAATACATCAGTATTAAAAAGAAGCAAGAGGGCATATCTACTAACTAAAGTACCTGACAACCTGAAGAAAGCGAGAGTATATAGCAGGTAATTAGTTGTAAAGGTAGTTGGGATTATTTAGCAATTAAGTCAATTTCTATACTTGCTTGTAATTACATAATGTGTGTGTTTGTAATAATTACACAGTTTTAGAGCGTTTTGTTTTAGAATACAATACACACAATGAGCTGTTGCAATCAGTACCAGTACCAGTGGCAAAATTATTACAAGAGTTAAAAGTTGACTATAATTTTAGTGCATTGTTATATTTAAAATAAAATAGGACATTAATATAGTTTGCAAAAATTTCTATATAGTGTTGCAAGATTGGAAACTAGTTTCTAAAGGGAATGTACTAGAAGCTATAGCTATAATATGCTATTCTATACATAGCGTTTCTGATTTTGTATATATTTGCACATTCTGCATTATATCGTGAGTGAAGTATCAAAATGATTCATATCCATTCTTAACTGAAAATAAAATCCTCTATGAAAAAAAATATTGAATTATTCTTCAAAGCGTTTATATAGAAAATTTTGGACTTTTTAAAAACGTGTAAATAGAGCATTTTGCATTTTTTTAAAACGTGTAAATAGTTCATTTTGCTCTTTTCAAAAATGTGTAAATAGTTCATTTTGCACTTTTAAAAAGTTGTAACTAGTTAGTTTTGTACTTTTCAAAAACATGTAAAAAAAACATTTTGCACTTTCTAAAAACGTGTTAAAAACGTGTAAATAGAAAATTATGCACTTTTCAAAAATGTGTAAATAGTTCATTTTGCACTTTTCAAAAATGTGTAAATAGTTCATTTTGCTCTTTTCAAAAATGTGTAAATAGTTCATTTTGCACTTTTCAAAAATGTGTAAATAGTTCATTTTGCTCTTTTCAAAAATATCTAAATAGTTGATTTTGCACTTTACAAAAACTTGTAAATAGAATGTTTTCCCCCTTTTTCCTAATTATTAACGTCCAACTCATCTTTTAGTATTTTTATGACATATATTAGCTCATTTTGACTCTAGCTTAAATTGGATATTTATCATTCTGAATCTTCACTCACGTTATACACTTTAAACCACACTGTTAATGTTATTACTTAAAACATTTAAACAACCAATTTACTAATTAAATAATTACTGGAAAATTGCCTTCACCGCGGACTTGCTTTGGTAATTTTAATACAGCCGTTTTTGCATGTAAATTTAAGTCTATCCTTCTTCATTTCCATAAAACCAATAATTTACTATTTAGTTATTGCATTACCAGTACAACCACGTTTCACTTACAATTAGCACCTAACGTATAGCGTACACCATGGAAAACTGGTTATCTTCCCCACAGGCCATGAGGAGCCACACTACAAACTACGAATACGGCCACAGATTTAAAATCTTCAATGTAAAAGACTCAATTGAAAAATGGCATTAACAGATATTTAATGAGTATTTATTACTTGTTTAAATATGAATATAAATCATATTTACTTAATTTTTAATGAAATAATTAAACCTAAGTACTTTCCCCGTCCCACAGCTACATACTTTGAAAAAATTTAATTTAAATTGCAAAAAAAAATTAATTTCTATTCTACCTCGCATTTACATGAAGGATTGCGGGCTTTCCTAGAGAAACTATGATTAACTCATTTAATTATACTTGTATTTAATTATTTTGTACAGTTAAACGCAGTCAACTAACATTAGGATTTTAGCACAGCGCGCTAACAAGTACAATTATTACAGTCTACTGCAAATAATAATGCTACATCTCTTTACCGTCTTTATAATTTATTCAGATAGCACCTTTGGGTTTTTATTGTAGTGCGCCTTCGTCATAGAACAGATGCTTCACTCATGCAGCCTCTATACAGTACCTATAAATTTATTTTTATTTCTACCAGTCGTTAAAATTATAACCTCGCCATCACATCGCATCGCTTCGTATCGTAATGGTAATTTCAATTTCACTCTTCATCCCTTTAAAAAGAATGGGAGAGAGGAATTATTGCAAAAGGTCGTATCTACCATGTGAACTTTAGCGTCCTCCTGCTTCTTTTCACACCTACACATATCCGTAATTGAAATCATGAGGAAATGTACCTATGAGAGTACAACCACACGGCTTTTCGGTATATTGATAGTGCTGAATTAATAGGCAAAGTAAATCTATATGTCAAGTCAATAAATATATAAAAAAAAAGAAAATGCAAAAATTTAAATTTACAATTTTGAATGTGTAAAATTTCGAATAATTTCAGGGTCGAATATTTCAAATATGGAATTTTAAATTAAGCCACTGCCACACTACTACTACTGCGTTTCGTTTTTTTTTCTTTTTGTATTTATAACATGTGGAGATGATCATGTGATTTGTAAATATGTACAGGCCGTGTCAGGGATTTTCTTTGTAGGTACATAGCTATCGTGGCCGTGGCCGTCTTCTTCGTGTTTGCTTCTTTTTTTTTTCTTTTTTGTTCTTCGTGTCTTTTGAGTTTTGAGCTTTTGACTCCTCGTCTTATTCTTATGCAATCATCTGTTTTGTACGTCATGTCAATTTTTATTTAACTTTTGAATGACGTCCGATTCTGTGTAAATTACCGTAAAAAAATGATATACTTAGAAAATAAACAATGAGTGAAAAAGAAGAAAAAATACAAATTGCGGAGAATTGTTGAATGTGGATCGTTTGTTAAAAAATGGCCTTGTATGTATGTACATATGCGTATACGGTTATGACACTAAAGTTATATCAGTAGCAAAGCCATTACCATTTTAAATGGTATGTAGTTATTTCCCTATTTATTTATTGTAAATATAACTGTGCAGTAAAAAGAAATAATTGTGGATTTAAATTTAAATAAAAGGATTACGTCTGTCTGGCTGACTGAATGACTGACTGAAATGAATGTGTGTGTAAATAGGAAAAGGAAATGAGACTGACAACGACAAAAAGAAGCCTGTTGAATTTTTCAATTCTCAATGTGTTACAATTTACAACAATGCGATAATAATTTGACAGGTTTAGTATGTATATTTGTCTTCAAATGGGGGTTTACTAAGAAAGCTGGGCCCATTACTAGATTACAGTAGAATGTAGAAGTGAATGAGGGAAGCAGAAGCAGTGCAGTGTCTCTGAGCTCACGTGCTTTCTTTAAGGTATTCTATGGGTGTACTTACAGTGGAAAAGGGACTATTTTAGAGGGAAGGAAATTAGGTAGGTACGCTAATAAAGAGGCTATTGATTTGTTTTTAAAAACATTTTTTTATTACTGATTTTTAAAACTGGAGGAAAAAATATTCAAAATTCAAATTCTCATATTTGTATGTGTATTTCGCTTAAACGCCACTTGTTTTATTTGGCCGAAAAGTTTTTTCTCCATATACCTTGTTGAGATTTTGAAAAGACTGGTAGAAGGGTACAAATTGAAAAAATCTTAAGCATTTCAAAAGTTCTCTCTGTTTGAAAAAAATTGAATATTTGGGACAATTCATAATTTCAAAAATACAGTATTTTAAATTTCTGACTTTTTTGAAAAAATGGGAATTTTATTATCTTATACTTTTGAAAGACTGAATTTTTTCTTCTTACAGTTTTCAAATAATATGACATTTAATACAGAATTTATAGTTTTAAAATGTATGTTTAAGTAATATGCTTTCTATATTTTTAATAAAAAAACAAAAAAAGTAAAACAAAAAAGTAAAAAATTTTTGTTTTCTTTCATACAAAGTTTTGCCACTACTTTTTAAAATAGTTCCCGCTTCAAATTTAAATACGTCTATATCAATATTCTTAACTGCTGAGTGTTTAAAACTCGCTCTAATTCCGGTTTCGATTCTATTTCTATTGACTGTCTGGTTCTGGTTCTGGTTATGCCTGTCTATAAGTTCTAACGAAAAACAATAATGCATTGTACTGCATCATACGGAAATTTAAATTTGTAAATAGCTCACACAATTAGCTCCGTACTTTTGTGGTGTTTAGTATTTTGGTCTATGTTGTACATGGGAAGTAAAAAAGACATTTAAAAGCATTACACCGTCTGCCTGCGCTGCTTCTTTCTCTATCAAACGCTGCATTGCTCACTCACTGTGATCCGTGTGTATGTGTGTGTGTGTTTGTGTAAGTCATAAGGTTTGTTGTGTGAGTTATTTTATTTCCAGAATAATTTAATTTTTATTGTTTCGTCTTTTATATTCCTACTCGTTCCTTCTTGCTTTGTGCTCAGTCCAACCAAATTCGAATTCTCCAAGTCGACTTGAAATTCAAATCTAAAATTTGAATTTCGGCTCGTAGAAAATTCTCATTCAGCCTTTGGTTTTCGTCTCGGTCCTGATGAGATGCGATGGCAGGGTGATGCAAATATGCTCTTGGTTCATGTTAATCATGTAACTTCTCTTGTATGTATGTCTGTCTGTCGTTGGGACCCTGTACGCGATCCTCTCTCTCTCTCACTATTTAACTATGTACTATTATTATTTTCTGGTTAGTTCTGGTTTCTCTGGGTCTCCTCTTTATGTGGTTATGACTTGAGCCCCAACTCACACACGAGACCATTTTGATTTTATGACGATGCTTCACATTGATTTCAATATCTGTGAAATGAAACTGTAGGTGCACACACTCTTTAAGAGTAGATAACGTGTAGGTATTTTGAACATAATATGCACAGCATCACATGGTTTAAAAAAGTACGTGCTAATGAATGCTCGGTCTGTCTACGTCTTTCTTTAATAGCATGGTAAGTTTCCGTCCGTCTGTCACATGCATCATGTACAGGGTGCCGAACAAAAATGTAATATTTAGCCCCCTCCCCTTCTCCTCTTCTTAGCTTCTTAGCCTCTTGACCCTTTGGAGCGAACCTGGAAAATTCCGAGTATTTTAAACTACAGGAACAGGACCAGACGAAGGAATTGCTTTTAGACAGCAATTTGTTTCCATACAAAAACCACCATTTTGATTTTATTGATGGTTTTCTTTGGTAAAGTAAAATGTTCTATTTACATGTTTTAGACAAGTGAAAAATGTTCTTTTTGCTTGATTCAGAAAAGTACAAAATGTTCTATTTACATGTTTTGAGAAAAGTGGAAAATGTTTTATTTCCATGTTTTTGAAATGTACACAAATTTTTATTTTGAATGGTTTTGAAAAGTCAAAATATTCTTTTTACACATTTTTTAAAACTGCAAAATGTTCCATTTACATGTTTTTTGAAAATTCATGATGCGGCCTGCGCTGGCCGCATTATCCGGCCCTATGTACATGGACCAGACAGGCGCTTATTTCAACTGTTGGACTGGCAGCCCGGGGCGAATTTAAGACTCGGCGTTTATTTGAACCCGGTGGTTTTAAAAACAAATTGAAATTAAGTGTCAAAATAAACACTTTTTCTCACAAAATTACGCCTAAAATCACAGTTTCTGAGTTTAGATTTTTGGGACCTACATTTAAATAGGTTTTTGTACGTTTTACTAAAAGATTTTAATTAATATTCGTTTTTTAATTTAAAAAAAAATTAGTTAAGAGGCGTAAAGGTCATGGAGCACCCTGTAGTGTGCTTGTGTGTACTGCTGTTGCCGTGTAAAAGTACTGAGCACACATTATTATTATTATTAGTATGTAGAAGTACAGAAAGTTGTAAATTAGTTTGGATTTTAAAACCAGAATGTAATGAATTATTCAAGAGTGCGAGTATTGATAGCATGTGTATTTAAAACCATTTAACATTAAAAGTTTATTTTAACGGGCATTTTTTTAACACCAGTATGTACGTAGCTAATAGCTATATCATTGTACAACCGCAACGAGCAGCATTACAGACCTCAGTCGTACTCATAGATCTCATATAACATTTTGCTTCCTGGTTCTGGTTCTATTCCTAAGGTCTTTTTTTACACACTAAATTCCCTTACATTACATTACTACAGTTCAGTACAGCATGATATCGTCTGTGAAGAACCAAAATGACCCATATCCATTTGTAGCCAAAACAAAATATCCACTATCTACAAAAATATTAAAACATGTCTCGAAAGCATTTAAATGGGATATTTTGCAATTTTCAAAAATATGAAAATAGAACATTTTGCGCTTTTGAAAAATATGTAAATGAAACATTTTACACTTTTCAAAAATATGTGATTAGAACATTTTACAATTTTTAAAAGCACTTAAATAGAACATTTTACACTTTTCAAAAATACGTAATTAGAAAATTTTACACTTTTTAAAAAACATGAAATTAAAATATTTTGCACTTTTTCACAAACAGGAAATTAAAATATTTTGCAATTTTCAAAAACATGTAAATAGAACATATTACACTTTTCAAAAACTCCTAATTAACATTTTACGCATGTTTCTCATTTTGTTTTTATGACATAGATCATTTTGATTCTAGTTTAAATAGGATATGGGTCATTTTGGTTCTTCACACACGGCTATGGCTGCTATATATACTTGTGTACGGTTTCCTAGAAAAATATTTCCACACAGTTTTTTATACCCAGACCCAGCTTTACTACTACTACTATCAACCACGGCTGAAATCAGTATCAGTTTCGGTATTAAATACAAGTACCTAGTGTAAATATAGTGATTCTATCTGCCTCTATGCTATACCGGTGTAAAGCTGGTGTGCTGGTAGCAGATATGCTGCACCGGTAGAAAAGCTATGGTTTTGTACTTGCGCTCGTTAACTAATCGTAACTAATGTTACCTGAATATATTTTTTACCTTCCTTCCCTAGGTCTATGCTTTAATTTTTATTTAGTCTCGACTTCGACCATAGTATCGTACTTCAGCTTGGGCTTCGGCTTCGAGCTGAGATTTAAAGTTGATAATGAATTTTTTTTCCAGAGTTTTTATTTTTATTTCTTGTATGTACAGGTGTAGAGCCTCATGATTGGATTTGGATGTAAATTATTCAGAAATTTCACAGTATGTATGTTTTTCAGTGGGGTGGTGTTTAATGCGCTATGTTGAGGGGTGAAGGGTCAAAATGATCTATTTCTAATTTAAACTTTTAATAACAACATGTTTAATTTGAGTGTTTTTGAAGAATGAAGAATGCTCCATTTTCATGATTTTTTGAAAATTACAAAATTTTTCTATTTACATGTTTTTTGAAAAGTGTAAAACTTTCTAATTACATATTTTTGAAAAGTGTAAAATGTTCTAATTACATATTTTTGAAAAGTTTAAAATGTTCTAATTACATATTTTTGAAATGTGTAAAATGTTTTATTTACATGTTTTTGAAAAGTGCGAAGTGTTCTATTTACATGTTTTTTAAATGTGTAAAATGTTCTATTTACATGTTTTTGAAAAGTGCAAAGTATTCAATTTCCATGTCTTTTGAAATGTGCAAAATGTTCTATTTACATGTTTTTGAAAAGTGCGAAATGTTTCATTTTCATGTTTTTTGAAAATTGCAAAATGTTCTATTATCATGATTTTAAAAAGTGCAAAATGTTTTATTTTTATGTTTTTCATATGTGCAAAATATTCCGTTTTCGTGTTTTTAAAAATTGCAAAATCTTATATTTACATGTTTTTGTGATCATATGATTAAATTATAATTTGTTTAGTAGATAGTGCATTTTATTTTTGGCTAAAAATTGGTATGGCACGTTTTGATTCTTCACAGGTGATATTTACATTAGAATATGAAAGTGAAATAGATTCCATTACGTTACGTAGTTGGTTGCTTTAGTTTATTTCAGTCTTGATCTACAGTGCGCTTAAGTATATTGGCATGGCACTGGCTGGCGACTGGCAGAGCAGCAACCCGCGTTGGAAGGCAGTCAAACACACGCACTCTAAAAGCAAGACAAGACGATTATAATAGAGAAAATAAAATCACTCTGGTTCTGGCTCTGGCACTGGCACTGGCCATGGAACTGTGTGAGGCTATGAGGTTGATTGTAAATTAAAATTCAACAAAATTATATCACACATATATAGAGCTGGATTTACAATTTAAATTGATTTTCTGCGTTAACTATACATATTATGTTAATAAATTATTGTAGGCTTTTGAATCGCTTGAATTAACACGTTTTATTTTTTTTTCATTTTCAATTGTTAACTATATAGCTTCTATTCATTAAACTTGAATTTCCCATTTCCTAGTAGTGTGTCTCATCGCTAAGCTATGTCTGGTATCGGGATGGGGTCCTAAATTTATGTAATGTTTAATTGAGTCCCAAATATTTGTGAGGTGACGGGAGGTATCTATTCAGGGAGAGGGGCTTACAATTACCATTAGATCCCGTATGTTTTTCAATTGCAAAGTTGGTTGACATCACAGAATTGAAAGGATTTTCATTAAGAATTGAGGCATGTGGTTTTTTTTATTATTAATGCAGAATTGAACTTTATAAATTAAAGCGTGGGCTATATGGCTTCTGTTTGTATATAGGATAGTGTCCTTGTTTGTGGGACAGATGTTACATTTTTGTAACAACACACAGTGCAAAATATTCTACGTATTTTAAGTTCATTTAAAAACCAATGTTTTATGATTAAAAACTGCTATATACAATGCTGGTTGGTGGATATATAATGGGATACGGTAGATACTACAAGTAGGCAGATGGGCCTGTAAGAAAGCAAACTATTTTATTAATTCCACAGCCTTCAGGCTTCTCATCGTTATAATGACTTAAATTAATCTTGAATTTTGGCTTTGTTCAATTCATTTGGTTAATTTGCTTTGCTATATTTTGTTTGAAAAAAATAAAAACATCCCAAAGGGATGGCGACGACCTTTTCAAATGTGTTCATAAGGTTACTGAATAATTGATTGCAAGTAATATATTTTGTGTGGACACATTAGGATATCATTGGAATTGCAAAAGGTTTTAGTTACTTGTTTTTTTGTATTAGTATGAAATATTGTAAGAATTTTATTTTGAATAGTTGTAAATTTTTCTAAGCTTGCTAAGCCTAGAATAATGTGATCGCATATATTTCTCTTCCTTTTTAAAGTGTAATATTTTTAAAGTAGGTATGTATTTTTTTAAATTCGGAAAACTATTGTTAAACATTTTTAAAAAATGTGCAAAATTTTTAATTATATGATTTTGAAAACTATGTAATATTGTCTTTGCACATGATTTTTAAAAGTACAAAATTTTTATTATTAAAGACATCGTGATCTCCGTTTTGAAAAAATCAGTTCAAATATGTGTGCATCATTTGTTTTCCTGCGTGCCTACTGAATATTAATTTTTACAATCTAATATATAATTACATCAAACAGCATAAACTATATGTAACAATGTAACAAAATTGTGTTAACGTATACTGAGTCCTTTGGGCTATCGTCGTTGGACGACAGTGTCAAGTTTATTTTAATAAAGTTGTCTTTCTCTCTGAGTGTTTAAAAAAATCAAAATGCGGTCATTATAATTTTTCTTGAATTACACGTTTTCTTAAAAGTTCAAAATGCCCTAATGACGTGTTATATAAAATTCAAGATAAGAATATGTCATTGCACAGGTTTTGGTAGCATAAGTTATTTAATTATCGTGTTTTAAAAAAATTCAAAATATGTTCATTATTTTTTTAGCATGGTGTAATCACGTGTGTTTTTGAAAACTAAAAAATTCTATAATTATAAAGGTATGCAATATACCTTGTTAGGCTTCCTATATGGGCCACCCCAAACCTACATCATATGCTCCCATATTTTCTAAAAACCCTACAAAAACAATTGGCCTCCATTTTTCCCACTGTGTTTATCCTCCATTACTACTACACTACCCACAAAGCCCACGCCAAAAATAAACCTGAAAGAAAAAAAAATCTATTGCATAATTAAACTTGGTTCTTTGATAAAATAAATTGAATTGTACATCAAACAAACTCGAAAGTACAAAGTACCTACGTTTATGCGTACGACCCATAAATTAAAGGAAAATAAATCTCTTGAAAATATTTAAATTCACGACATACAAAATTCTTTCATTTACATTCCATAAACAGTTTGTCCCATTGTCACTGTCACTGTCAGTACCGCGACAGTCTCTTACGTAGAGAAAGTAATAGTTGCGTCATTTCCTTTAATTTTTTTCTTCTTCTTCTTCTAATTTTAGCTTTCGAATTTAATTTCCTATTCGTATTCTGCAACATTCCCGCTTCCGAGAACTTAGGAGCTATAGAAGCTTAAGTCAGAGACAGAGCCTATCTAATACACCACTAGAGACGTTTTTGGACGTGGAACTAAATAAAAAATTGCAAAATGTCAATACTCTAATGTCAACATCAGTATTGTAATAGCAGCATCAGCTGGGACACAGAAACAGACGGTAAATTCAAATGGCGGAAATTCAACAAAATGCTTCGCCAAATGACCATATAATATAACATTTCCAATAGATACGTAGGAGTAGTGGTCTTTCGTGAATACTAATGAGTTTTTTACACACAATTTTCCAGTAAGAGTGGTAATCTGCTACAGTCTACAGTCTACGGCATTGGCTCGTCCATTTAATTTAAGCTCTATTATTTCCAGTAGTTTTTGAGCCTCAGAGTTTCATTTCCACTTGTACTTTGAGATGAAATTAAATGTAGTCAGTCTGTCTCTCCTCTGTGTCTCCTATTGATTCTTTAATTCCAGCGCATCTTCTTGTTTGTCTTCTTCTTCTGTGTCTTCTGTTTGTTTTGGCTTCCCTTATGGCTCCTTCTTTCACCCACCTTGGCTTTGGCATAGCCACATTTCCAAGCTTATATTGTGTGCTCTGCAGAATACAGAGTAGGCTTATGTAATGGGGGTCGTCCATAAAGGACGTCACAAAACTTGCAACTTGCCAGGTTCGGTGTCGGCCGGTCCCAGGTATGTGTAGCGCTACAGAAAGTGAGAGACAGACGGATGGGGGAAAATGGTAAATTTGGATGACGCCAATTATGAATGACCCCTTCTGTATCATTTCAATGGCTTTGTTTCTTCATGTCCGTAGGTTCGTATGTATGTGTATAGCTCGAGTGTTTTAAGTCTCGTCTTGAGTGGTCTTGGGGAGAGAATTGGTAATAAATAAAAGAAAGGAAAAGGAATAGGTGAAGTGGAAAGTAAAGAAAGGGGGTGGGGGTGGGGGGGGGCAGCACTTAAATATAAGAGACTAGATATTCTACAAAGCTATTATATAGTCTGTTTGCTGTTATATATACAGTCCAAGTTTCTTCAAGTATTCTTAAAACAGATGGTTGATGGTCCTTGAAAATTGAGAGGGAATTTTGTTTATTAGTTGTATATTTCATTTCCACTTTCTATAAATACAAAAGACAAACAGATGATTTCATCAAAAAACAATTCAGAATTTTTCAAGTTGGTTGGCGTTTTTGCCCTTGCAGCAATTATTTAGCTGAATTATTTTGCTTTGTTAATAAAAAGTGTCAATGGAGTTTGCACTCTTTTGCATCATCAATTTAAAAGCATATACCAATATCTACGCATTTTTGCAGATATGCATAATGTAACGTGATAACATAAAGAAAGTTGCTTGATTTAAAAATAGTTCAAAAATGCTTTAAAAAGCCCGACTCCAATTTTCAAATTTTAAAATGCGATTGAATTAAACTACATAAAAATATGATGGTTGGATGGCGTCAAAGAATGTTTTTTTTTGTAATGCAATAATTTTAATTTGATGAACTTCTTTTCGTTTTTCAGGTGCAGATCTGCTTCACAAAATTTGAAGAAAAAATAGGACGAAAAATCAAAAGAGAGAAATGTAATGTGATTATAAAAATATAAATTATGCATAATATATAGACTACTCAACCGTCACATTTTAATCGAAAATAAATTTTAGAATAAAATTAAAATCATCGTCATCGACACTTATCTTAAGCGATAAGGCACAACTTTTACTGTTACGGCAATATTTTTGTTTTTTAATTCATTATTATAAAAACCCAGTAACTGTGCAAAAAGTGCATAAGTAGAAATATAACAAGAAATAAAAAAGAAACTTAAAGTGGTTTGAATACGGAAAAAAAGACAAATATATTTTTAGCTATATACATTTATATAAGGGAAGAACTATACCAATCTACGTTTTAAAAGCAAGTCAAAAAGTACTACGGGAAGATCAATCAATACCTACATACACCCAACCATTGATAAAAGAGGGGAAGAATAATATTGAAAATTGAAATTTGAAATTGAAACCCTACACTTGATCCATTTCCATTTGCCATTGGCTTCGGCTTCATGGGCCGCAAAAGGAAGACAAAATGGAGACGCCTTTCAATTGGTAAGGAGATAAATTCCTTTATTTTTTTTAAAACATATTTTTCCCATACACACAAGTAATCTCCCAAATAAAAAAGGTTGCAAAAAAAAAGAAGAAGATAATATTAAAATGCATATTAAATTGTATAACTTAAACCTAAACGTCACTTAAAGATTACACACGATTTCGTCGTTCTGCTTCATACTGTCTATTTTCAAATTATGGGTCGTCCATTAACGACGTCATTACAATATATACCATCAAGTCTAAGACCCATCTTCAATTATACCTATTGTGTAAATTACAAAATTAATTTAAGCGGCGTGCTAACGTTACGAATTACTAAGCAACTTTTTAAACTTCAACGCCATGCAAGTTTCTTCTTACAGGAATTAGCTCATCGTTTTAAATAAGGTAAAAATTCTATCAAAGCTTATCCGTAAAAATACAAAAATAAATACTGTACAACCTGTGTCACAATATTCGCAAAATTTCATTTTTTTTTGAAATTCATGAAAACTTGCAAAATTTTGCAAAATAAGCCTTAAAGGCAAGCAACAAAAATTAACTATTCCAAAAAATTCAAGTACGGACAATTTTACTATTTTTAAAAGTTGCATGCTATTTATAATTCAGTTTTAAAAAATACAAACGTGGAAAAACTAGGAAATCGCGTCGGGGGGGGGGGGGTATAGAAAGAATTGTATAAATGCGTATGACACAGAAATGACAGAGAGAAAGATTGAAAAATCGTGATTTCGTTGAGTAAAATAAATGACTATATGAGTAGATATGCGTGTTGAATGTAGGAATGTGTGTATGAGAGTGCTCTAGTTTCCAGCCAGATCCAGATCCAGTGCCAGATCCAGATCCAGTAGTGACGTTCAGATTTTGGGAAGAGGCGATGTGTAGGATTTGAGGTTGTGTTATTAGTGATGAGAATGGGACTGACTGAGACTGAATGGGAATTCATACGAACATATATAGTGAGGCTGGATCTGGATCTGGATCTGGATCTGGATGTTCTGCTGTGTAAGACGTAAGAAAGATGAGCTTAGTTAGAGAGGTGGATATGTGCGGGCTTCGGTTTTGGTTTTGGGTTTGGACCTTCTTGGAAAGACTGTACCCGAAACCGAAACCGTAAGACCCAAGACTGTGAAGGATGAATGGGAGAGAAATGTGAAGATACTTACGTTTCAGTCGTTGAGCCTCTCTGGCTTGAAGTTCACTTGGAAGATTGCCATGAAAATAAGAAACTCATGTGGAATACAAAAACTGAAAAAACCTTCCCATTTTTCTAGAGTTTTATATCTAAGCGCCTATATAGCCTATATAGCTATATAGTCCATATTCTGCGCCCTAACCAACAGATATACAATTACATGAACGTACATCCATTATTATTGCTACCACTTCATTTATTATATCATCCAGGTTGTCGCTATGTACATTAAACATTGTTCCTTGTATAGAGTATAGAGTATTGAATCTAACTAGTAAGTGCAAAAAAGACATATCTCGCCCAATTTTCTATTTCGGCTTGTGTACGTGCTGGTGATGGTGCTAGTACATTTCATAAGGTCACAAATTCATATATACGTTATAATGCACTAATATTAAAATGGAAAAGGTAGCTTTTATAAGTTAGAAACTTTTAAAGTTAAAACGTTCCCAGCTTGCTAATGAAACTTAAGCAGTATTAGTAGTACAAATTTTAAATGTGTATTCGTAAATGCTTTAAAATTTAATAACCTCATAATTTTGCAATGGCAAAATATTCAATGTGTTTTTGAAATGGCAGTAGCTGGATGTATTTTAATTCGCCATATGGATTTAAAAAGCGTAAATTGCAAATTCTAAATTCAGGAGAGGGAGATATATTTTTAAAAATTGCAAAATGTATAATAAAACAGCTGTATTGAAAATAATATTTTTTCTTTGAAAATTTTAGAATATATACAGAATAGGTTCGTGTTTTCAAAAACAAAGGAAATGTAGTTACACGTTTTTGAGACTTTCAAAATAGGATAAAATGTGTATTCTGAGTATTTAGAATTTTAAAATTTCTACATTTTTTGAAGGGGTTAAAAATGACTAAATACAGAATTAAAACAAGCGTCAGAAATGACCTCACACATTTTTAAAATAAGCGTCAAAAATGGCTTACAACATTTTTCCAACAAGCGTTAAAGTGACTTACAAGCAAACCACTTACTATGTTTCCTCGGGATCTGGAAAATCATAGCCAGAAACTTTTCCTTGGACCTTAGAATGAACGAATAGTGTGATAACTCGAGTTCATTTTGCGCGGTGCTTTAGCAACAGCCCGCCAAAGTTAAAAAAAACGGATATTTCAAAGTTTGACACGCTGTAGCTTCTACAGTTTTTGTCGGATTTCAATGAAACTGTCAGTTTTGTGATGTTCAGACTTTTATCTAAAAAGTAATTTCTGGAAATTTTGAAATTCGTATTTTTAATTTTTTATCAAAAAACCGTAATTAAAAAATGGGTCTCAAAAGTAGGACATTTCATTAATTTTTCGAAAAAATAAAAAAAATCGAATTTCAAAATTTCCAGAAATTACTTTTTAGATAAAAGTCTGAACATCACAAAACTGCAAGTTTCATTGAAATCCGACAAAAACTGTAGAAGCTACAGCGTGTCAAACTTTGAAAAATCCGGTTTTTTTGAACTTTGGTGGGCTGTTGCTAAAGCACCGCGCAAAATGCACTCGAGTTATCACACTATTCGTTCATTCTAAGGTCCAAGGAAAAGTTTCTGGCTATGCTTTTCCAGATCCCGAGGAGACATAGTAAGTGGTTTGCTTGTTAGTACATTTTTAAAACAAGCGTCACAAATGACTTAACACAGTTTTAAAACGAGCGTCAAAAATGACCTAACACAGTTTTAAAACAAGCGTCAGAAATGACTAAATACACTTTTCAAACAAGCGTCAAAAATGACTTAACACAGTTTTAAAACAAGCGTCAAAAATGACCTAACACAGTTTTAAAACGAGCGTCAAAAATGATCTAACACAGTTTTAAAACAAGCGTCACAAATGACTTAACATAGTTTTAAAACAAGCGTCAAAAATGACTTAACACAGTTTTAAAACAAGCCTTAGAAATGGTTTAATTCATTTTTAAAACAAACTTTTAAAATGGCATTATTACATTTTTAAAATTAGTTGAAAACACATTGCATTTTTTACTACACTTTTTTAAAAATTACCAGTTAAAAACACGCTCACGTAGTCGTTTTTGAACTTTCAAATTCAAAATTCCACAAGTCAGTAATTGCATATGGAAGTATTTGCAGTATGCACTTTAAAACAATTGAAAGCATGTAATACATTCTCTCTTTTTTCGTATATCTACCTACTTACATACTAAAAAAGTAAGCACCATAGTAACTACTCATGTAGATCGCATTTTTGAAATAACTGATATGTCCGCATATGTATGTACGTACCGTTACTTACAAATGGAAATTTATGCTATCTAACAATCTAAAACTTTAAACAATATGCTATTCATTCCAATTCCGACTGTGAACTTGCAACTTTAGAAGGTGACTTCGTAACTACGTACTACGTCTAAGTATAGGCACATATCATAGGTACTTCATCCACTATATACATTGCATCTTGCGGGCACTTATTGTTAGTACAGATCAGCAATGGTCTCTTATACATGTAATTCCATCCACTCTCCATCTCACCATATTCTATAAAACATAAGCCGTCCCCGTCCGCCGTCCGCCGTCCGTAGAGACAAGCACGCAAAAGACTGAGACTGAAACGGAAAAAAAAACGACGGCAAACACGACAACGACAGGCGCTTAATACTTCTTATAAAAGAATCCATTTAATTCTATATAAACACGCATATAAGGGAAAGGGACATCACCTCTAACTTTAAGTAGTAATAATACATATGCCCTCTCCCCACCACCACAAAATGGCCAACGAGCGCCAAAACTGCCAACTCCAACAACAAATCTAAATCCAAATCCATCGCCAAACCATTCTCCGTCTCCGTCTCCAGCAGAAGAAACAGAAAACAAAAAAATTTCCAGTTCACAGTATTGTAACTACTGATATTTTATAACCATTTTTTTTAGGAAGGGGACTTTCCCCATTGCCAATTTCTCCAGAAACTGCTACCACAAAACTGTTCGTTCGTACACACATTAAATTCAATATAAATGGGTGGTGCTATATAGCCTCCGTAAGAATCGTCCATAAATGATGTCATAGGAGACATGGATGTTTTTTGATATTCTAACAATTGATACTGACAAATATTTTTACCATTGCCTTATAAATGTACAGCTGTTTTTAAAGAACCACCCACCAATATTTTATGACATCACTTATGGTCAACCCCTTACATTTTTTATCTCACATGTACCTAACTTACCTTTTGACCTTTTCAAAAAAAATGCTATTTTTGCAGATAAGTCATTTTTGCTCACGCTATGAAAACTATAGATCAAAATCAAATATCTGTAAAAATGCATTACGGAAAATCGTGTACTCTGCATAAAAATGTGTGCTACTTTTTTGATCAGTAAAAATTGTTTTGATTCGATTTAAATTAAATATTTAAAAAATTGTGCTGAGGTGACATTTACGTTAAATAAGCAAACAAGGCTGATAGAAATGAAAAGCGTGTGTTTTCGTTGTATAATTTTCAAATGCTATTCAAATAATTTGAATTTGAGCATTTGTTGGTTTATTTACATTAGCTGTGGTGTGTTAGTTGGACCTATAATTGCTGATAGCTATATATAACTGGAGGATGTCGATGAAAAGCAAGTGAGATAAAAGTTGATAATTTAAATTAGTTTTAGATTATGAATTTATAATCAAATATTCAAATCAAACAAAACTTCAAACGTATTACTAATTTTATAGATGATATTGACAATGTTGACTGTGTGCTTGATTAGAGTCAGTTTTAATTAAATTCTTCATTCATAACTCATTTTCAATTCCACTTCTACCGGTGCCGGTGCGGTGGTACTTCTATTTATATTTCGTAATCGTAATTGCAACCGTGTGTGTGTGGGTGCGACTCGAAAATATTATTTGTATTTCCACAGTTATCAATATTACTCTACATTGATTATACCACCGTCACCGTCGGCTGCAGTGTCAGCAGTTTTTCAGAAATGTTGATCATTAATACAACGAGATATTAAACAGGACATTTTGCCATTTTTTAAATTTTAATGAAGGTATATAATTTGCCATATGGTTTGAAAATTTGCTAAGGTAATTAACTTTGACACCATTTTAAAAATGGTGCAGTTCACCACTGCCACTGCTCCAAGTGATTTCCTTTTAATTGAAAATTTTTCCGTATGAAAGTTTCAACACTTATGCTTCTCTGCAAGTCATGCATATCAGTGCAGTAAAATTGCAAAAACCAACATCTCTCCTTTTCTTAAAAAGAGAAGTAAATATCTCACTTAAAGTTAGCACCCTTTGCTATTGCATCATTAGCGTCAGACTCACACACTGAGTTGCAAGACATGGCCGAGGATCTAAAAAGAAAAAAAAATCCCGTTAATGAAAAAATGAGGGAAAATTGCAGACACTGGGATTGGCATACGACCCAAGTACTTACGTTCGAAATGAAGTGAGGAGGGGAGAAGAAAAAGGAAAAAAGGTGATGTTGATGTGCTGGCGGTAATTTTAATTGCAATTTGCCGTAGCCGTCAATAACTGTCAGCCAGTCCCAGTCTCACTGTACATATATAGGCATAGGCAGTCCCAGTGGCAGTGGCAGTTGCAGGACTACTCAAGACTTTAGAGGCCAGTGCCAGTACCAGTGCCAGTGCCAGCGCCTTTAGTATACGAATATAATAAGGATCTCTTCCACATGGTGTAGGAATATCGTCTGTGAAGAACCAAAATGAGCCATATCCAATTTAAACTGGAAACAAATCGAGCAATGTCATAAAAACAAAATAAAAAACATGCGTAAAATGCTAATTAAAAGTTTTTGAAAAGTGCAAAATATTCTAATTACATGTTTTTGAAAAGTGCAAAATATTCTAATTACATGTTTTTGAAAAGTGCAAAATATTCTAATTACATGTTTTTGAAAAGTGCAAAATATTCTAATTACATGTTTTTGAAAAGTGCAAAATATTCTAAGTACATGTTTTTGAAAAGTGCAAAATATTCTAATTACATGTTTTTGAAAAGTGCAAAATATTCTATTTACGTGTTTTTGAAAAGTGCAAAATACTCTAATTACACGTTTTCTAAAAGTGCAAAATGTTCTATTTACAAACTTCTGAAAAGTGCTCAATGTTTTATTTAAATGTTTTCAAGACATGTTTTAGTATTTTGGTAGATAGTGGATATTGTTTTTAGCTACAAATGGATATGGGTCATTTTGGTTCTTCACAGACGATAGGCTGATAGGCAGAACCTTATAACAGGGCACCAGGACCAAACCATTGTAAATCTCAAAAATACACGTTAACCACGCTAAGCATTCGTCTACCAGTGTAGTAGCAGTATAGGATAGGCAGTATAGTAAGCCTTAATAAAGCGTACAGCGTATAAATTTTTGCCGTGTCCAAAATGAAGCATAGACAGATACGGAGTCCCGTTAGTGTTATTCGGGAGCGGTGAATCCCGGAGAGAGCTTTTAGGGAGGTTTTAAAATGTGTTAGTGAGATTCTTGAGCTGTCAGTGCATTGCAGTAGTAGTAGGCTGTGTGGTCTGAGTCTGAGTGGACCAAGTGAGAGAGTGCGTGGGAAAGCATTTCCTTTCACAGTTCCAATCAATCAATCTTCAATGGATTTGTCTATCAATCCAATCCTTTGTACGCTCATACTTTATCCTCACACACAGACAGACTCCTCGTCTCCTTCTCATGCAACTAACGATAACGATAAGCCCCAGCCCATGCTACGTATATACTTAGCCTTCAGTCCGGACCCGGGCTCCGGATCCGGAGGCAGGACGATCAGAATCCCTCATTTATTTATCACCTAAATCTACTTCTATATGCTTCCCCCCAAAATGCAATGGCCGCCCACGCAAAGACCCACTAAAACCTCCACTCCACCGACGGCCGACGGAGACGGAGACGGACAGTAACAAATCCGCATTGGATCCCGTAAAATCCCTATAAAAATTTACTAAATTCAAAATCCCCAAAAATATCGGGTATTTTTTTCCAAATTTGATCCGCCATTCTGGAACGGCGGTGTAGGATCGAAAATCCAAATTGTAGTAATACAATTCAACGATTTCAACGCCACTTTTCATCTTTATTCATTTGCATTAAATTGGTTGTGTGATAACATGTGACACATTGACAAATAGTTGCTAGTTGTTGGATTTGGATTTGGATTGTTGTAGTAGTTAGAAGGATTTGCTTTGTTACTACAACAGGGCCGGATAATGCGACGAGCGCAGGCAGTCCCCGCTGCTTGAATTTTCTCAAAACATGTAAATCGAATATTGTGCAGTTTTTTAAAAAATGTGTAAATAGACTATTTTGACTTTTCAAAAACATGCAAATAAAATATTTTACACTTTTGAAAAACATGCAAATAAAATATTTTACACTTTTCAAAAACATGCAAATAAAAAATTTTACACTTTTCAAAAACATGCAAATAGAATACTTTGCACTTTTAAAAAACATGCAAATAAAAGTTTTTGTAAATTTCAGAAACATGGAAATCAAACATTTGACACTTTTCTCAAAACATGTAAATAGAACATTTTGTACTTTTCTGAATCAAGTAAAAAGAACATTTTAAACGTTTCTAATACATATAATTACAACATTTTGCTTTACCAAAGAAAACCATCAATAAAATTTTAAAAAATGGTGGTTTTTGTATGGAAACAAATTTCTGCCTAAAACCAATTACTTCGCCCGGCCCTGTACTACCGAGAAAGTGTACATATTTCAGACTACATTTAAAAGTTGGCAAATTACTGAATTTTGGCATTGTTTTTAACAAAGCAGATTTTATTTTGAAAATTTTGATGAATAATAATTTCAAAATTTCTGTAGATTAACCGTGAGCATTATATCACTAGTACCAATAAGCCACGTGACTTGGTTTAAGGGTTGGTTTTGCGTTACGTCGGTGTCGGTTGACATGGCAATATAAATGACGTTGGACGAGCTTAAGCTTTGTGGACATGGCCATGGCCATCGTCATCGCCATAGCAATTTCTGTGGTGGACAGAAATCTAGATAAACTACAGAGATCGACTGAGAAACTCTCCTACTTTAAAACATTGGGCAAAGTCAAAAGGATAAAGTCTTGTATGGGTAGGCATATACAGCTATAGTCACGTATTTGAGTGTTCAAGTGATATATAGAGCGGATGAGTAGATAGATAGAAGATAGAGATGCGATAGTGCGATATTTGTGAGATAGTAAAATAGTTGGTCGTAAAACATTTTATCAGATGACTTCAACAGTTCAACTTACACTTTATAGGATGCTTCACTTTTGTCTCGTTCTCGTAGACTTTCCCCCCCTTTGTATATTTTACTATACGCCTAAAATTAGGCCCATTTTGCCTTTACTAACTATGCAGTATACATATATACTCCCTACCCTAGATATATATGTAGCTATAGTAATTTATTCTTGTTATATAAAACTATGCAGTAAATCGTAGAAATATCGTGGACATAAAATAAAAATGAAAATTCTTGTGATATCTTGTCATGTCAGAGTTGGAGGATCGAGTCACATGAATTATATTTCTACGGGACGACCGACTTAACCAACTGCCAATCCAAATGTCTTTCTTTATTTGGGAACGTCCATAAATTACGTGATAACAAAACGTTGTAAATCTTGAAACCCTATACCCTTTTGGCTTTTGGTATGTGCGCCCATGTATAAGGGTAGGCTGCATTAAATCCTCCCCCCCCCCTCACGCGTCAAAAAGGACTACGTAATTTATGCACGCTACCTTTGCTTGTGTGGAAAAAAATACCGAATTTCTTATTTCGCAACTCAATATACAAAAAAGGTAAAAATCAAAAATTTAACATCTCCCGCGCGCTACTTTGTTTCTTGTCAGGTTTTTTTATGCGTATATTTTATGACATGCTCGTCAAATTACCCGGTACCGGGACTTTGGTATAGGTAAACTGTGGCCCGAAGTTCCAAGTAATGGAAACACATTAAATTAATTCCACATATTTAATAGTTGTATATCGTGAGTAAAGAACTAAAATGATCCATATTCAATTTAAGATTTAAGACGGAATTGAAATGTACTATGTATTGCAAACAAATACTAAATGAGTGCAATATTATTAAAACGAGTTATTAAAAACATTTATGTTTTACTTTCATGGTTTTTGACTAATGAAAAAATGTTCTATTTACATGTTTTTAAAAATTGCAAAATATTTTATTTACGTGTTTATAAAAATTACTAAATATTCAATTTACTTGTTTTTGAAAAGTGCAAAATATTTTATTTACATGTTTTAAAAAAGTACTACTAAATATTCAATTTTCGTGTTTTGGAAAAAAGCAAAATGTTCTATTTACGTGTTTTGAAAAATTACTAAATATTCAATTTACATGTTTTTAAAAAGTGCACAATATTTTAGATTTTAGTTACGTGTTTTGAAAAAGTTCCATTAAATATTCAATATAATTGTTTAGGAAAAAAGCAAAATGTTGTATTTACGTGTTTTGAAAAATTACTAAATATTCAATTTACATGTTTTTAAAAAGTGCACAATATTTTAGTTACGTGTTTTGAAAAATTTCTATTAAATATTCAATATAATTGTTTTGGAAAAAAGCAAAATGTTCTATTTACATGCTTTCAGGATCATGATATTTTAATTTTTTGTAGATGGTTCATTTTAATTTTAGTTAAAAATGGATATGAGTCATTTTGATTCTTAACAGACGATATATCCTTCTTCCCCGTCCCCTAATGTATCATTTGGCTTTTGCTGCAATGGTAATTTATTAAATTTAAATTTGCATTCCATACTTGTTTGGAGACAAACCATGACTCATTTATCTATGTGCAAGGCGGTAGAAATTTATTGAAGGTCATATAACTGCGATGCTTTTAATTGCGTGTGGAGTAGAAGTGGAATCCGTAGAATGTGAAACTGTCCCAGTCCTCTCTCTCTCTCAATTATTTTACTTTCATCTTCTGTCACTCTCCTTTTCATTCTCTTTTAGTTTTGTTGTTTTGCGTGACTGCGGTTGCGGTGGCGGTTTCGGCTCGGACTTTCGCTGTCGCAATAAATTCTCAAATGAAAGTTTCTTATGCTGCTTCAAATAAATTTGAATTCCAACAATTAAAAAAATGCTAATTATTGTAATTTTTGAAAAACTTGTAAGTTTGACGTTTTGAACGTTTTGAAAAACATGTAATTTAGACGTTTTGAACGTTTTTAAAAACTTGTGAGCTTGACGTTTTAAACATTTTTAAAATCTTATAAGTTTGGCGTTTTGAAATTTTTTAAAAACCTGCAATTTAGACGTTTTAAACGTTTTCAAAACGCTGTGATTTAGACGTTTTAAACGTTTTTAAAAACTTGTAATTAAGACATTTTGAACATTTTTAAAAACTTGTAATAAAGACGTTTTGCACGTTTTTAAAAACTTGTAATTAAGACGTTTTGAACGTTCTTAAACCTTGTTAGTTTGACGTTTTGAACGTTTCTAAAAACTTGTGAGTTTGACGTTTTGATCGTTTTTAAAAACTCGAAATTTAGACGTTTCGAACGTTTTTAAAACGTTGTGATTTAGACCGTTTAAACGTTTTGAAAAAATTGTAATTCGACGTTACGAACGTTTTCAAAAACTTGTAAGTTTGACATTTTGAACGCTTTCAAAAATCTATAATTTACAAATTTCCAAGGTTTTAAAACCAAGGTACTTTGTCGTCTTCAACGTCAATAAAAATTGCTTAACCGACAATAGCAATTTAAAACTTTGATATCTTTTGGGCAGTTCCCCCCTTTCATATTTTTTCTTCACATAATTGTATCTGTCCTTTTCTCGTCCGATTCCCTTGTTGTCACTTGTATGTTTTTTTGTTTTCTGTATAGACTCTAACACTAATGACTAATGAACTGAAGGGGCTTTTCAATTTTAAGGGTCCATCTATTTCGTTTTTCTCTCGATCTCACTCAGTGATTGATCTGTGGACAAAAAAAAATCGAATCAGCTCTATAGCTACATATACATATCGGGATATAAGACATGTATTGGAATTTTTGGAATCTATTGAAAGTTTGTAAAAAAAGTGGGATTTATTGGCGGGTGAGGAAAGGATATGTGGGAAATGGGGAATGATGTTCAAGTTTTGCAAGTTGGGAATTACTGTGTGTGTAGGATATATAGAGGATGTAGGACTCGGTAGGCTCACTCCTCTGTGAACTGGGACCCTGGTCCCGTGAATGGGAAATAAATGGGGGAAAGTAAAAATGAAGATAAAGAAAATGTCTTGAGTTTTCAATGTGGATGGGACTTTCATTGATTTTCTTACCCACAAAAAAAATGTAGGTTCACCTTCTTCTTCATCGTCTTCGTTTTCGTTTTCGTCTTGAGTCTTGGCGGCTCGATCCCCTCTACTACTTTCTTTTCTTCGATATTTCTTTACTATACTACTTTGCTTGGGAGAAGGCAGGAGGCACTTTCACCCACATTCTACAACACAATTATTTTAGGAACCTCAACAACGACGCATCGGCATCAACATTCGACATCGGCCACGACAGCCACTTCACGTACTTTCCTTCCCAAGCACAAATCCACTTTGACTTCAACTTTCACGTCAACTTTCCTTTTAGCTTTCTTTGTACCCACAGCACACAGCACTATTCTGTGACGTGTATTATACTTCCTCCCATTTGCATGTACCGTAAAAAGTGGAATAAGGGCACCTCTGAATGGCGCTTACTAAATTTTTTAGAGTGCCATAGGTTGGCGCTTTTATTCGAGACCAGGCGCTTGTTTGAAATTTGAGCCCGGGCGCTTATTTTTAACCCGGCGTGAATGCAATGCTAAAGGCTGTAAGGTGTGTGCTATTAAGGTTTCATAAGCAAAAGGGAGCTATTTGAAGTTGCAAGGTAGCAATTATTGATAGTGGCATTATTATGTATATCGTCTGTGAAGAACTAAAATGACCCATAAGCTAGAATCAAAAAGGGGTGTGTTACAAAAATAAAATCAGACACAGGCGTAAAATATAATTAGGAGTTTTTAAAAAAAATAAAATGTTCTATTTTCCTGTTTTTGAATTGATGTAAAATGTTCTATTTACATGTTTTTTTTAAAGTGCAAAATGTTCTAATTCCATGTTTTTTTAAAAGTGCAAAATGTTCTAATTCCATGTTTTTGAAAAGGTGCAAAATGTTCTAATTCCATGTTTTTGAAAAGTGTAAAATGTTCTAATTCCATGTTTTTTAAAAGATGCAAAATGTTCTAATTCCATGTTTTTGAAAAGGTGCAAGATGTTCTAATTTCATGTTTTCTAAAGGTGCAAAGTGTTCTAATTCCATATTTTTGAAAAGGTCCAAAATGTTCTATATAATAGCTGTCAAGATTATGTTTCAATATATTTGTAGATAGTTGATATCGTTTTTGGGTAGAAATGGACATGGGTCATTTTGGTTCTTTGCAGACGATATTTTAGGTTAATTATTAGTATGCATGTAGCCTATGTCCCAGTATATTATGCATATTACATATAAATGGATTGGACTCAATCACAATGGCATTTTCCATACACAAGTACTACTTACGTATCGATGTAGATTGACACACAGAACGACACTGCTGGAACAGGAAGAGTCAAAGCATGTAAAATAAAACAAGGGCTAAAGCCCTTGTTTCCTGGCAGCCTTAACAGCAAAATTAGGCATTTTGAATTTGCCGCCAAATTTTAGATTCAATTTACAGGTTTTCAATTAAGGGAAGCAATTAGGCCGCACAATGTGTTGTTGGTTATGTTATTCATAGTTAATTTCTGTAATGTAACCAAAAATTCAAAATTCCAATTTTTGAATTTCCCGCTAAAACATTTAATATTGTGTTAAATAAATATTTCGACCGGTAACTCAATGAAATTACATTAAAGTGATATATATTTGGAACGGTAACAATTAGGCGAATGTGAATAACTTAAAGTGGACGAACGCGTGTCGTAAAATTTTGAATGGTTTTGAAAAAAAATAATTGAAAATTAAAAAAATTTAACGGATTTTGTCGAGTGATATATCATTTAAAAGCTCTTAAAAAATAAGCAGACACCATTTTTTTTGTTTTTTGATTGTTACCCATACAACACATTTTTGGCGGCATTTTAAAATTAAAAGGCCGTTATCTTGAAAACTTTTTGTTATAACGGAGGCGCATTGCGTTATTTGAATTCTACTGGTGATTACCTTTCGAATGATATATGGCTCGATAAAATTGGTCCAGTATTGCAAAAGTTTCAAAATTCCGGTAAATTATGTAGATAGGTAGGAATTATGGGCTCATCGTCTGCCTGTAGTAAGCAATTTGGTGAAAGAGTTACATAAGAGTTGTTTACGCTTCTATAACTCAGAAAAATATCGTGAATACGTATTTATTTATTCAGACAGAGATATGTTATGTAGGTCTATCCTGAATACTCGGGGAAAATTAGAATTTACAGGAAATGAGTGTAATTTACCTTAATTATTCCAAAATACTGAATACTTAATGTAATACGAGGTAATGTTGTCGTTGTCGTGAGACGAGACTGAGACTGGTAATAATATGTATGAAAAAGGTAATATTCAGAATGTGATATCTACTATTTGTGAGTAGTATTTTGCGACTAACTAATTATATTTTTATAGGTATGAGGCATTTTTTAGAAACTTTTAATGTACCTAGGTAGATGTTTTTAAAGTTAGAAACTTTGAATTCAAACATTTTGAACGTTTGTGAAAAGCTTGCAATTTAAAAATTTCGGAAATGTTAAAAAACTCGTAGTTTAGACATTTTGAACGTTTTCAAAAACTTTTGATTTTTACTTTTTTAAAGTTTTTAGAAGCTTTTAATTTAGATGTTTTGAACGTTTTTAAAAACTTTGAGTTTGAGAATTTGAGCTTTTTCAGGAACTTGCAGTTTAGAAATTTTCAACGTTTTCAAAAACTTGTTGTTTTGAATTTTTGAACGTTTTTTAAGCATTTAATTCAGATATTTTAACCGTTTTCCAAAAGTCGTAATTTAGACATTTCCAACGTTTTCAAAACAAGTGATTTTGTTGTTTTGAACGTTTCTAAAAACTTGTAATTTAGGCGTTTTGAACATTTTTAAAAACTTGCAATTTAGAAATTTCCATTGTTTTTAGATACTTGCAATTTATACATTTTGAACCTTTTCAAAATCTCACGACGAGTTAGATGCCCGTTTTGAAAAGCACAGTAGTAAGCATTATATAATCACGTTGCCAAGCATATAATTCAAAAAATAAAAGTGTATCCTCCTCACAAAAGCCATTATTCAAATATTGCTTGAAAAAAAAAAACCATTTTCACCTATCTTGGATCGCAATACTACAATATACATATAGTAATAATAATCCACTTGGTATAAATATACGTTTTCGCAACTTAGGAAATGGAAATTGGAATTGAATTATAGGACAAAGTCTGAAAGGTAGAAATAAAAGAAAACACTCCACTGCTTTTTCCATGCCCCTCTTCTAAATTCATTAAACATGAGATGAGAAATGGTGTCAAATAGATGGTTTTGAATGCTAAACTCGAGCACGCATTTCTCTGAGTCTGAGACAAGGACAGGGACAGGCAGACAGACAGACAAGTCAAGGAATTGGAATGTCGTCTCCCTCCTTCCCTCTCGCCATTATTCTGTAATACTGCACAGCATTTCCATGGTCCTGGTCCTGGTCCTGGTCCTGGTCCTGGTCCTATCTATGTGGTGCATGTGCCTCGCCTGCCTGGGCTTATGTAACTTTCTTTTTTTTTTGGGTTATTTTTTTTTTTGGTTTGTTTTTTTCCCCAAACTCTCACATGACAATGATATATTACCTAGTGCCTATAAATATAATTACATAACTACTACCTACCCATGTAACCTATGCGTATAAGGCTATATAGTGTCCAAATTTCCAATACATTCCACTACGCCCCGTCCAATTTCATACTACTACACGATTTCCATTTCCATCCAAGACGAGAAAACCAAACCGAAGCCGAGGCCAAAGCTGAAAACCGAAAACCGAAATCAATCGAACTCAGTAATTCCGGGCGGCTATGTCTATATGCAGAGTGTAAAAGACAAATGGCAAAGGCCAAATCCTAAGCAATTCCCGACATTTCATTCTATAGGGGCATACCGTAACCTGCTAGGGGATCGTCCATACATAGTGTCATGGCGTCATTTTTGAAATAAACTCACCACCTACCTTAACAATATTTCTGTAGAATGACAAATTTTAAGTATTGCCTTAAATGGAGAGGTTTTTTAAAAACTAACCCATCCACCCAGACCAGACCAGACCGGACCAGATGATGACGTCATTTATGGACGCTCTTTAATGCTAGTAGAAAAAATGTCTACTACTATTACTACTGCTACTACGACAGGGCTCTTCTACTACTACTACTCTGTCTGATTGTGATGGTTGGTTGGTGAATGCCAAGGCGGGAGGAAATATCAGGGATTAGAACAAGAACAAGAGCCCGAACACGAACACCACCACTACAGGGCAAAAAATAGGAGAGCGCGAGAGAGAAAATAACATGGAACAAACTGAACTACTACTGAACAAAGTTGGAAACATTTCTGGAAATTGCTTTAGCACCGCGTATATATATATGAGACAGAATACCAAAACCGAAAACTATGAGGAAAGCTCAAAGTCGTACATACTGAGTTCTTGTTCTTATGAGCCCATTTCTGTGTATTGTCCTCCTGCAGATCCATTATAGATATAAAGCACCTTCATGCATCACACAGTCTCCTACTTCTACTCCTACGTAGTACGTACATATACCACACGGTTTTAATTCTACGAGCTCATAACTCATCGTCACTCCGTTCCGGATTCGGTTCCAGATTTTTGGATTTGGAACCGGTGCCGCAGCAGCAGCTTCTGCTAAAGCTTTTTACTCGTCTTCTTCCTACACAGCCAATTTTAACCAAGCGAGCCTATGGAAATTGAACAGGGCTAAAAACAGTCTGTCAGTCAGTCATTCAAAAAAATGATATGAAAGATAGAAAATTCTGAAATATTTTAAAATTATTTTTTTAAGCCGTCGAACTGTTTTATATTGTTACAATGACTGCACAGGAGGGATTTAAGTATTAGTACGATAATTAGGTATTGTTAATATCGAAATGGACCAGCCGCAGGCGATTAAAAAAACATAAATTGTAGTTTTTTTTAAAATATGTTTTTAGTTTTTTAAAGCATTTTGTGTTTCAGTAATCAAATTTTTAAAAATATTCTTTTTTGAAGTGTTCAATTTTCTAAAATTATTCTTTTTCGAAGTATTCAAATTTTTAAAAGTATTGTTTTTTGAAGTGTTCAATTTTCTAAAATTATTCTTTTTCGAAGTATTCAAATTTTTAAAAGTATTGTTTTTTGAAGCGTTCAATGTTTTAAAATTATTCTTTTTTGAAGTGTTCAATTTTTGAAAAGTATTCGTTTTTAAAGTTTTCAATGTTTTAAAGTATTCCTTTTTGCAGTGTTCAATTTTTTAAAGCATTTTTGGTGCAGTGTTCAATTTTTTAAAAGTATTTTTTTTGCAGTGATCAATATTTTAATGTATTATATTTTGCAGTGTTCAATTTTTTAAAAGTATACTTTACAATTAAATACTTCAAAAGCCACAGCGCACAGTCTGTATAGTCAGCCATATTTAAAATAGGCTCAAGCGGCCTACAATGCAATCGTAATACTAAACTACCTCTTTTAATATTTGCAACGTTATTTCTGCAACAGAAAGACAGACACTCTTTGTATCCGTCCGTTATGCGTTACTTATGGGCTTTGTTCCGTTTTGTTTTGGCTCTGCGGCTTATTCCTTCCTACACTTACCCTCTCGCTCTCAGCTGATTTTGAATTATTGCAGTCCTGCCACTGTCACTGCCAGTGTCGCTATTCATGCTTGATAACATTAGCGCCTTAGAAGCAATTGTATATGGGCGCTTATGAAATCATTTATGCTCTATTTCTCAATACACGCTGTCTCTAGTGCACGGGAACGGGAATGCGTTGGGTTCTTCTAAGGTGGACAATGTATACGTCAATTTCTGCGGTTAAACAATAGAAACCATAGGACCGGGCCAGACGACATTGTAATTGTGGGACACCTACCAATAGTACAATATAGCACCCATATTGTCTGTGAAGAGTCAAAATGACCCATTTCCATTTTATGCTAAAAACAATACAAATTGATTAATTTGTACATTTTTTCATAAATAGAAGCTTTTCGCGCTTTTCAAATAACATGTAAATAGATTTTTTTTTTAATTTATAAAAAAAGTAAATAGAATATTTTTCAATTTTCAGAAACATATAAATAGAATATTTTTCAACTTTAAAAAAACAAGTAAATATAATATTTTGCAAATTTGAAAAACATAAAAATACAATATTTTCCACTTTTCAAAAAACATGAAAACTGAATATTTTGCACTTTTCAAAAACATGCAAATAAAAATATTTAGATATTTTAAAAAACAATGGAAACGGATCTTTTTCCATTATTCAAAAAACGTGGGAATAAAAATTTTCTACACTTTTCAAAATCTAAATATTTTACCCAACAACCTACTTCATCAGTTTTTTTTTACAAATAGCTCATTTTAATTCTAGCTCAAATTATATGGATATGGGCTATTTTGATTCTTAACTCCCTATATGGAGAGTATACTGCGTCTAAAGTGTACTGTCTCTACAGTATAAAGAAATTGAAATGGGAATTATGTATGATTAATTCAAGGTGTAGGTGTACACTGTACACATACAGTCGCCGCAGTCAAAGTCAAAAACCGAAGCCAAGGATATCTGGAACTTGTAAATTGACGCTGTGGTCTGCCGCCTAGTTTCATTTCTGAATTTCTGTTCTGGTCACAAACGTATTGAAAGCATTATACAAAAGAGACAACAAGGAGCGCCCGTACTTTCTCCCTCGTGAAAGTGAAAAGTGAGACTCATCCGTAGAGTATGTACTTACGTACAGTTGATCCAGACACTTTTGACATAAAATACCGTAACCGTTACCGTACGTATATGTACGAATAATTCCAGAAACTGAAACTGAAAGCCTCGGTAGCCCAGACGGTCCGGACCTCCATAGAAAGCTCCATTCAACTTTCAATTCAAATGAATTGCATAACGAGGCCGAGAACGACGACGACAACGACAACCACTAACGACGCACGTCACTAACAACATCAAACATAATATATGGCTATAGGCGAACGCTATAGGTATATACGTGCCTCTTCAAACATTGGCTATGTGCGACACATGGGTATTAAATGTACCTACCAAAAAAATAATTGTAGCGACAAGTTTGACAGGGCTAAAGGGAGTTTCTACTGTTGAAGGGAACTGTATTGAAAAATTGCAATGTTTTCCACGACCAAAGTCCTCAGTACATATTGTCCATATAAATACAAAGGCGGATCGTGTTCGTTATCGTTATCGTTTATGGCAACGGTAACGCTACTGACTAGTGAGATGTGACAGGAAATTATAATGTTATTATTGAGAATGTAATTTACACAGTTTATAATATAGGTATAGTGTGAATTATAAAATGGAGTAATGTTTCATCACGGAAAATTTTGCAAATATGGAAATTCATCCTTCATCCGGGGAGCATATGGGATCGTCCATAAATGATGTCATCAGTATGGTCAGTGGGTCAAGTAGGGTATTGATGGCATACAAGTTTACACCGTTTACATAATATTAAAGTTTTGAAGTGGGGGTGGGTGGGTGCATAGATACTAATAATTTGGATGACATCATTTATGGACCATCCCTAAATACAAGTAAAAAAGGTTACCTGCAAAAAATCGTACGAATTCCATGCGGATGTGGAAGATTTTAGGAGGCTATTTACATACATACAAATGCATAATGTTGTAAATTTTCCTATTGTAGTTTTTGTTAAGCGCAGAAAACTGTATTTACACGTTTTTGAATTGAAGCAAAAAGTTGTATTTACCACTTTTCGAAGCAATGCTAAACCTTGTATTTACGCATGATTTTAAATCGATGTAAAAACCTTTATTTACTTGTTTTTAAAAAAGTGCGAAAAACTATATTTGCACGCTTTTTAAAAGATGCAAAAACATCTATTTACATGTTTTCAAAGCAGTGCAAAAAAGTAATTATACCCTTTTATGCAATAAAGCTCTATGTATTAACATAATTTCAACTACAAAAATAGCTAAACAAGATTTAGTTCTTAAAAATATGTTACATGTCAGAATTTTGCACTTTAAAGGATATCCTTCGTAAAAATAACTTGAATGTATAACAGATATTACATTTTGAACCTGAACTAATTCCCGGGTATTGTTCAACATACCAAAATGAAACTATAACTATAACCACACCACTGTCTGAATTAGTATGTAATATATTATGTTTTATACATGGGCACATATATGGGTACTCCCGCCTTTTTTATAACGATGCTACAGAAGCCCAGATATTCGATCAATACACGATAAGGATCAGGAATCATGATAATGATAATGATGATGTCCTATAGTCACTCTGTCTATACCCATTACACCCCGCCAGCAAGTATGTACGTGCATTACACTATACATTCAACGTCAATGTAGAATGTAATTAGATATACACACACAATTTCATATAATTAGGCAGTCGACCTACGGCTATGGCCAACGATAAGGTCCTCGTACTCATACGTAAAATCGTGAGTGAAGTAACAAAATTATCTATTTCCAGTTTTAGATAGAATTAAAATGAGCTATAAGTCCACTACAATTACATAAAATCGATTCGTAAAATCTTAATTACGAGGTTTCAAAACGTGAAAAATCATCCATTTAAATGTTCGAAAAAGTTTAAAATGTTCTATTGACTTGTTTTCCAAAATTGCAAAATATTCTATTTGTATGTTTCTTGAAAAGTTTAAAAACAATTTTCTACATGTTTTTTAAAAATTGCAACCTGTTTTATTTACTTGTTTCTGAAAAGTGTAAAATATTCTATTTACTTGTTTTTGAAAAAGTGTAAAATGTTCTAATTCCATGTTTCTTAAAAGTGCAAAATGTTTTATTTACATGTTTTTAAAAAGTGCAAAATGTCCTGTTTACATGATTTTTAAAAGTGCAAAATGTTTTATTTACATGATTTTAAAAAGTGCAAAATGTCCTGTTTACATGATTTTTAAAAGTGCAAAATGTTTTATTTACATGATTTTGAAAAGTGTAAAATGTTCTATTTACATTTTCTTTTTGAAAAGTGCAAACTGTGCGATTTACAATCTTTCAAGATGATGATATTTAAATCCTTGTTTACAGATAGTGCATTTTGTTTCCTGTTAAAAATGGATATGGGTCATTTGAACTCTTCACATACGACATGTCCCTTGAGTATGTGGGCTGTTATACAAATGCTCTCTCCTTCGTAAAGTAGCAAGTTGTTTTTGTTTGGTGGAAATTCAAATTGAAAGAGGTGCAGAGTGGAGTAGAAGTGGGAGGGCGGATTTTTTGTTGATATTGATATTGATGTTGACGTTGATAGTGATGGAGGGGCTACGAAGTTTGAATTGTAGTAGTGGTAGTAGTAGTAGTAGTTGTGCGGCACTACCCGGGACCCGGATCCGAGCCATCTAAGTACATACACCTCGATTCCTTTACTATGCGTCTACTGCCCAGCGACCGGCTACGACAAGAACCAAAACGTCAACCGCCTTCCCTTCGTTTCCATTTGCCTTGTTTTCCACCCAACTTCCACTCATTCTTTTGTTTTCGTCGTAGTCTGCTGCGTCCCACTTCTCTACATCTACGTTTTAGATGTCATTATCAAGATTGTGTAACAGTATATAGTAATATAGTCCTGTACACCTATATATTCATAGTAATAGGTATCAAGTTTGCTTAGGCTCAGCGCTGTATATTGGTACGAGCCTTGTCCCATGCGTTTCTGTATATGAAGAGTTTTTTGCCAAAACAGGATAAGCCCATTAAATAATTTTTGACAAAATGGGATAAGTCCACCTAAAATATGCATTTCCGATTTAAATTTGGTTTTCCAGTTTTTTCGTAGTTTAAAGAAGACAATTGCCTCGCGTAAATTTTTGTATGCAAGAAAAAGTTCAAAAGTTAAAAAAAGTTTGGTTTCATTCAAAACGATTAAAATTTCATCTCACGGACTTTTTCCTCCATGTTACGTTACTGATTTTGAGGCAAAACGAAAAAATACCACAAATTAAAATTTTTTAAAATTTTCTAAAAAATTCCAAAGTCAGTCTAAATTTATGAAACTGCTTGTACTGTCAGTTACAGTACCTGTAGAAAATATTGAGTTGCAAAAATAATCCTTTCACCTTTTATTTGAAATTCGTTGTTCCCGTAAAATTAGTTTGATGGACTTGACCCGTTTTGCCTGAAAACTCTTCATATGCATAATGTAAATTGGGGACATTTATTTTGTAAATATTCAAATTCAAATTCGATGGAATATATTTTTCCAAAGAATAGTGTTTTCATTCCAATTCAAAGTCAGATGCGAGATCCTGGCATCATTTCCATTATTTTCTCTCTTGTTTCTTACATTCGAGACTCTGAATACGAATTCGAATTCAAATTCGAATTCGACTGCAATGACTGAAATGACAAAAACATTGCCATTGCTATAGTCCCAATCCAGTTTACAGAACAGCGTCGATCGGCTACGGTCCCATTCCCTCCCTTTGTAAATATAAAAAATAGGAATTGCGGGGCGCGAACGCTTCGGAAATTCTGAAAACCGAAACTGTCAACAACATTGTGTTGTTTGTTTTTGTTATTTGAACACACTTCCACACGCACACAAAACGAGAGAAAGAAGTCGAGTGACGTGTAGCCTTGGAAAGAATTGAAATTAAAAAGTAAAAACAAAAGGGAGACTATCAAATTGGAATTTGTGTAAAATAAATGCAGCGTAGTTTACATTTTGCATTTAGCAACAACAACAAAAATATGGCGAGGAGATTATTTCCAAAGAATTTAAATGTGTATTAGTTCTGGCAGGTATAGTTATATAGCTATACGCAGGTACATACAATTTTTTTGTAGCTAAAAACAATATCCACTATCTACAAAAACATTGAAACATGTCTTGAAAGCATTTAAATAGAATATTTTGCACTTCAAAAACTAGTAAATATAACATTTCACGCTTTTCCAACACATGCAAATTTAACATTTTGCACCTTTCAAAAACGTGTAAATAGAACATTTTACACTTTTCAAAACATGTAAATAGAACATTTTACGCTTTTAAAAAATATGTAAATAGCAAATTTTACACTTTTCAAAAACATGTAAATAGAATATTTTACGCTTTTAAAAAATATGTAAATAGCAAATTTTACAATTTTCAAAAACATGTGAATAGAGCATTTTACACCTTTCAAAAACTTGTAAATAGAATATTTTACGCTTTTCAAAAACATGTAAATAGAATATTTTACGCTTTTCAAAAACATGTAAATAGAACATTTTGCACTTTTCAAAAACATGCAAATTGAACATTTTTCAATTTTCAAAAACATGTAAATAGAACATTTTACGCTTTTCAAAAACTCCTAATTAACTTTTTACACATGTTTCTCATTCCGTTTTTATGACATAGCTCATTTTGATTCTAGCTGTAATTGGATATGGGTCATTTTGGTTCTTCACAGACGATATGCAACTGAATCCAGAGTAGGACTGTAGAACAAAAAGGTAGAATGTTTATGTGTGAGGTTATACAATAATTGAATTAACGTTGGTTCATGGCTCTACTCTCTTGAATTAAATTCCAATTCCCTTTTCTTCGGTATTGGCTCATATAGGCTACATGAAATACCTAGTATAGTGGCAGTGAAAACAAGTAAAGTGTCTATAGAATAAAGAATAGAAGAGATACAGTAGAAAAGTAGAAACTCATCGCATCACGGCCCTCGCATAATATTGGGTTAAGGACAAAATGTCAACAGTCCCAGTCGATTGGTGTCTCACAATGGAAATTGACAGTGACAGGAGGCTGCATACTATGTAAAAGTAGCGAGGAAGAAAGACATAATGAAAGGGAAAATGCGAGACCGAGACCGGACCGAGAACCGATGAAGCCGGGTAGAATCGGGACGGGGATCGCTCGGCGCCGTTCTGTGTACATACACAGACATTAGACCGACTGTTCTACACAAAAACATCGCAACTTTTGGTTTGGTTCTAGTTGTTGTTAAAGAAAAAGTCCAGAAAAAAGGAAAGTCTTACTTAAATATTCACTTTGTCATTTTATTTGTTATTTCATATGTTTTGCCAATTTTCTATTTTCCTATATTTTCGCACTCGCAATCGCAAATTATCAACCCGCCCACTTTTTCCAGTCCGGTCTGTCGTGCGAGTTTATTTGTCCCTCTGTCTATAACGAATGTTGTCAATGTTTGCATTATTATTTGTCTCTGTAGTTTCTTATTATTTGCAATTTTGTCAAAACGAGAGCTAAGGGATCGTCCATCAATGATGTCATGGATGACGTAGCTTTTTTCTGCTAAACCCACCCTCTCTGTAAAACAGTGAAATGATCACTGCCTTATAAATGAAGAAGTTTTTGGACCCACCCATCTGATGATGACATCATTTATGGACGGCCCCTAAAACTACGTAGGAAGGCTCGAGTTTTGCAATGCTAACAACAGAGCAGAGTGAGAGGCGGTCAGATGGTTTGACGTTATTGACGGTGACGGTGACGGTTGAGAGTTTGGACTTGGGAGTAAGACATAAAGGAGTTCTCTGGGGCGGACTTTAAGTTATTTAAATTCAAATAATGAATTACTCTTTTAATTGCTTGTTGTTTCAAATATATAAAGGTTTTACTTGAGGGTCCAAGCTTGAATTAATGTTATTTCTTCCGTCATTATTGTCGTCTACTTAGTCGTAATTTAAAACGGCGTAATCACAAGTACAAAGGAGCGTGACACATAAATAAGTCGTCGTTTTCTGTTTATACAGTGTAACAATTATATCTACCGCTATTATAAGATTCTTTCCTGGAATTGCTGCAAAAAACTTGAAAAATTCAAAATATGAGTTTCATAATAAAAATGGATTTAAAAAAAATTAAAAATTCTTTTTAAGGGAATTTTTTTTTTTATATTAAAACATTTTTAAAAAATATTAAAGAATGTGAATTTTAAAATCCAGCCCCTATTTGGCTTTGGCGGAAATCAAAATTTTGAAAGACGAAAAGCGATGTTTTTTAAGAAAAAATGAAAATATTTAAATATGTCTTAAGAGCATTTAAAAAGAAGATTTGACACTTTTCAAAAACATGGAATTAGAACATTTTGTACTTTATGAAAACATGGAATTATATCATTTTGCATCTTTTCGAAAACATGGAATTAGAACGTTTTACATTTTTCAAAAACATGTAAATGGAGCATTTTACACTTTTCAAAAACATGTAAATAGAACATTTTACGCTTTTTAAAAACATGTAAATGGAACATTTTACACTTTTCAAAAACTCCTAATTATATTTTGTTTTTATGACATATAGCTCATTTTGATTCTAGTTTAAATTGTATATGAGTTATTTTAAATCTTCACAGACGATATAGTCTTACTTAAGGTACCTTATGACGTTATACTTGGGATGACGTTAGAGAGGAGTTTTTACAAAATATTTGGAGCTAAGAACTTCTAACAAATTTCAAATTGGACTCTGTGTGTTGTAGTTATAAGGGTTGCATTGCTGCTGCTGCTGTTGTTTTGTTTGTTTTTGTTCTTGTTATTTGACTGAATCATGGGATTGTAATGGTTGCTGGTACTGGTGTGGGACTTCTTATTGTTTCCCAGATTAAATCCAGCGGACATTAAATAAGGAGGCATATAGTAAAATCCTAATCTGGCCCATGGCTCACAAGCCATGTACATATTATGTGTTATTTGGTAGTAAATAACCAAATAAAACTTTTGATATGTATCCCCACCACTACAGATATACTATATACCCCACTTATACGACCAGGCTTTAGAAACTAAGGCGTAAATCTGGGATTGAAAGCGGGTCCGGTACCGGTACCGGTACCGAACCGGGAGTGGAGGGTATAAAACTCCCAATGAGGGTACTTGACTCCCTGTTTCACTGACTTGTTTTAATGCTCACTTTATGACTGGGAGGCCGGAACTCAGAGGAAGGACTAAACAAGGAGCAGGAGAAGGAAAGGGAAAGGATCAGAGCAGAGGGAACTTAGGGCCTAATAACACTCCACAAACGGCGAACAAGAAGAACAAGAGACGCGAGGGATGGAGATGAGCAGTACATATTTTATATCCGACGAGATTTATTTTTGACGTAGATTAGATTCGATGGAAATTAAACTTACAGTATAAGGATATAGGAGTCAAGTCACCACATTAACATTAGGGGCTCCCCACAAATTACATAGGTACATTTTTCGGGGAGGCAAGGGGGTGGGAAGAAATTTCATATTGTGTATGCTTTTAAAGACATTTTATGCTTAAAATTCTTAAACAGCAAACAATACCGTATTTGCAGAAATTTTTAATCTTATTTTTAAATTCAAAAATTTCATGGCAGTATTAAAAAGATTTATGTTCAACTTCAGCAAGAATTAAAATGAATTAAAATTTCAAAAAATAACATTGAATGAGATGCAAACGTTAAGTTTTAATAAAGAGTTTTTTAAAAGATCAAAAGATTCCATTTACATGTTTTTGAGAAGTGCAAAATGCTCTATTTACACGTTTTTAAAAAAATTCAAAATGGTCTATTTACATGTTTTTGAAAAGTTCAAAATATTCTATTTACATGTTTTTTAAAAGTGGAAAATGCTCTATTTACACGTTTTAAAAAAAGTTCACACGGTCTATTTACATGTTTTTGAAAAGTGGCAAATATTCAATTTGCATGTTGTTGCAAAATGCAAAATTTTCTACTTACATGTGTTTTGAAAAATGGCTAATGTTCAATTTAAATTTTTTTGAAAAGTGAAAAATCTTCAAATTGCATACTGTTTTGAAAAAACAAGGTTGTATATTTTAATATTTTTGAAAATTTTTAAATGCTCCGTTTTCTAAAATCATAATATTTTATTTTATTTTGTGGACAGTACATTGTAATTTTATCAAAAATACGTAGACCACATAATTTATGAGCAGCCCCTCGGTAATCCAAAGTATAAAAAGATGAGAGCGTATAGCGTAGGGGAGAAGAAGGAGAAAGCTCGGCTGCCATAAGAAGAGCTTAGAATAATGTGATCGTCTTTTCCTAGTTAATATTTTTCAAGAGGGGATAATAAAGCACGTACTTTAGTCTTGAGTCTTGAGCTTTTATTTTATGTACATACCAACTTTCTCCCGTCTCCCTTCTTCACACAATGTCTTCTAAAAGTACAAAGTACAAAATGGTATTACCTATATACTTACAACTATACACACACAGACATGTAGGGAGACCATTGGACCATATAAATACATGCGTTCCCTATGGAACTGGAACTCACTGAAGAATGGAGATGGGACCGGGACCACATTTAAATTCCGCCAAAAATTACCATAGCCTAAGCATATATCTGTGTAGAGTTTTGAGAGATTTTTAAACATTCAGAACTCGGCGGCCCGTCTTCCCATCTTCAGTCTGTTTGTTGAGAGACAGAGTTTCAGGTTAAGGCGAATATAGGTACCTATTGTCGGGATACAAAGTCGAGATACCTGGGCAAGGTGTCCAAACCCTGCCGCTTCCATTTGATTGCATGGATATGAAACTGTTTGGACACCTTGCCCAGGTATCTCGACTTTGTATCCAGACAATACTTAATTTTATCTTCATGTACGTTACCTACCTACGCTATTCAACGCATACATGCACTGGGCCTAGGCCTGGGCCTGGGCCTGGGCCTGGGGGAGCCTGCATAAATTACGTACAGATTTTGAACCACAGCCCTGACTTTGCCCATGAAAAACTACCGGCAACTTGAAGTCTGATCCCTTCTCCACAATTTATTATGTAATTTATGTACGCTCCCTGGTCTTTCTTTTGACGATGAAACTACACTACTTGCTATGCTCTATAGCATCCTTGTCTAACATAATTACATAAAAATCCATGTCTCGCAGTACTACTACTACTACTACGACTACTACCTCCCGTCGCCATTACATAACATTACTCCGTCCATTCTCGTCATAAAAGAAAACTAAGTCATGAAAATCCAATGCAGCGTGAGGCAGAGGTGTACATGTAAGAAAATGTCACAAATTCACAAAACATCTATTTGCTACTAAAAAAAGAAAAGGCATTATATTTTATATAAATTATCAAAATATTTTGCACGTAGTATAAAACTAACGCAAACTGTCTCATGGTCTTCATCAAACTTGTTTCAAAGGTGGGAAAATTCAAAAATTCCCTTCTTCTGCGTCTGTCTATTCAAGGCCGGACGAAGGAATTGCTTTTAGGCAGAAATTTGTTTCCACACAAAAACCACCGTTTTGATTTTATTGATAGATTTTTTTGGTAAAGCAAAATGTTGTATTTACATTTTTTAGAAAATTGCAAAATTTTCTATTTACTTGATTCAGAAAAGTGCAAAATGTTCCATTGACATGTTTTGAGAAAAGTGTTAAATCTTTTATTTACATGTTTTTGAAATGTACAAAAATTTTTATTTGCACATTTTTGAAAAAGTGCAAAATATTTTATTTACATGTTTTGAGAAAAGCGTTAAATATTTTATTTGCATGCTTCTGAAAAGTCAAAATATTCTTTTGTTTACATATTGTTGAAAACTGCTAAATGTTCCATTTAAATGTTTTTTGAAAATTCAAGCAGCAGGGGCTGCCTGAGTTGGGCGCATTATCCGGCCCTGTTCCTATTGTCTATATAAAATATCATTAGGCCACTTTGAAGAAGTTAAATACAAAAAGACGCATCTTTCTCATATGTGTAAGCAAGCCAGTGATAGGAAATAGAATTTACCCCCTTAAAAGTTTTGGGAAACTCTCATGATACGGTAGTAATATAGTATTAATATTATTATTACTATTATTATTATGGAAGGGAAAAAAGTTTTTTTAAGCTGACACGGCACTCACTATCAGAGAAACGGGCAACGAGAGAGACGGGGACGACACTCGGAACTCCAAGTTTGTAGTATTAAATGGCCGCAATGGGATTTAAATTTAAAGAGCTCTTTATAATCTACGTACCAGTACTAGCACCAGCAACGACTGTATAACTATAGCACGATGTAGTCTTCACATATGGCTTAAAGTATAACTAGTAGAAGCAAAAAGGCAAAAATACATATGTGTTGGATCTATCTGATTTGATGTGTGTGTGTGAGTACCTATAGTGAGACTGAACTACACTCAAGAAAACTGAATATCGTGTGTAAGAAATGTCACATTCACATGAGTGAAATGTCAAAATGAGCCATTTCATAATCTTTTCCTGAAAACAAATTGTACTTTCTGTGCAATAATTTAAAATTTCAAGAGCCTACACGAGTGTAAAGTAAACATTTTGCACGTTTCAAATATATGTAAACGGGACATTTTGCAATTTAAAAAAATGTAAATTGGGCATCTTGCACTTTAAAAAAATATGTAAATGGGAAATTTTGCACTTTTAAAAAACATGCAAATTAAACATTTTGTACTTTTCGAAAAGATGAAAATTGAACATTTTGCAATTTAAAAAAAGACGTAAATTAAACATTTTGCACTTTTCAAAAAGATGAAAATTGAACATTTTGCAATTTAAAAAAACACGCAAATTATACATTTTGCCATTTAAAAAAAGATGGAAATTGAACATTTTGCACTTTTCAAAAACATGCACATGAATTAAATTTCACTTTTTAAAAAGTCGTAACTAATAAAATTTTACGCATCTACCACAATTAGTTTATTTTTGACATATAGCTCATTTTAATTCTAGCTTAAATTCCACATGGAATCATTTCGATACTTGAACCACGATATGTAAATTATATACTTCTTCTACAGCCTTAGATACATTCTGCTCCATAGTATTTTCTGTTTCTATAGTCAACACACAACACCCATTACATTATGTGTGTATTTAATAGACAAGGTGTGGGAGTAGCTGTAGTTCCCGTATACAGAACGAATATCCAACCAACCCGGCTACGTGGCTTTTAATAGTTTTAATTTTTTTCTTTGTGGCACAATCACATCAGCTTTTACTGATATGTTTACGATTTTACATCAGTTCCTCACACAAACTATATATGCTGCGGGCTATATATACCCTTAAGGAAGTACTGATATACTGTCATGCTATATAGGAATTTGAAACGAACGAAAAATTGTTGTATTTGTCCATGTTTTTTATGAGGTTTGGAGCTACAAACTACAAACGAATATCATAACCATATGATCGTATAGAAACAAGTACCAGTACCAGTAGCAGTACCAGTACCAGTACCAGTCAAGGAAATATACAGTTCATAAAGATATCATAGTAAAATTTAAAGTTTTGATTTAAATCCCGGGTCTAAAAAATTCTAACAGAGTAGATCTGTGGAATGATGTGGTGGTAGTAGTCGCGTCGGTCTCGGTCTCGGTAGTAAAAGTCATTTTAATTCCTGCATGTATATAGATATTCATACCATGGCCTCTATGCTACAAGACCTGGGAAAGCTTAACAACATAAGCAACAACAACAACAAGAAATTCCCAGAAATAAACAAGGAAATAAAATCAAAATCATTAAACAAAAAGCTCAGGTTGAACTAATATCAAATTTTCATGCTTTTAAAGGAAACCCCACAGGCAGTGGCAGTGCAATTTATTATTTAATCAAAACTAAAGATGAAAATATGGAGATAAAATATTAAGTCTATAAAATAATCTAAAGTACGTAGGTACATGGGTTTAGTTGTGTATTATTTCCATTTTCCATTTGACTGTACCATGCGGAGTCATTTGTAATTTGTTGTTTTCGTAAGTACCTACGTAAGCAGTTACACAAGAGAACCGGAGGGAAATGGGTTGATTTATTAAATTCGCTCTGATTGAGAGATGTAAACATCATGTTGGGATTATTTGCAAATTGTTTTGATAAAATAATTCTGTCATAATATCAGTTGGGTCATCTAACGAGTAATCCCGCGGCCCCGGCTCTGGCACCGGCATCGGCACCGGCACCGGCTTTCCGCTATGTTTACCCGTGTATATTGAATATTAAAAGTTTGGTTAAGTTTTATTGGCTTTTGACATATCGATCCACCGCAGCATAGGTATAGGTACACCACTACAAACTAAAACTTGTACATGCGAGGGACTTTGGGTTGTGTGTGGCTTAATATAGAAAATTGCGGCAAATTAAAATCTATTATTATTTTTTAACAAAAAGCATATTTCCTTCCGTATTTACATACTAGTAATTTTACAGGGCCGGATAATGCGGCCAGCGCAGGCAGCCCACGCTGCGTAAATTTTCAAAAAAAATGTAAATAGAATATTTTGACTTTTCAAAAACAGACAAATTAATTTTTGTGTACATTTAAAAACATGCAAATAAAATTTTTTGGTCATTTAAAAAAAAAGCAAATAAAACATTTAGCACTTTTCAAAAACAGACAAACACAATTTTTTTGTAAATTTCAAAAACATGGTAATAAAACATTTTCCACTTTTCTCAAAACATGTAAATAGAACATTTTGCACTTTTCAAAATCAAGTAAAAAGGACATTTTTCACTTTTCTAAAACATGTAAATTGAACATTTTTCACTTTTTAAAAACATGCAAATAAAACGTTTCGTGCATTTCAAAAACATGCAAATAAAACATTTTCGACTTTTCTCAAAACATGTAAATAGAACATTTTGCACTTTTCAAAATCAAGTAAAAAGGACATTTTTCACATTTCTAAAACATGTAAATACAACATTTTGCATTACCAAAGAAAACCATCAATAAAACCAAAATGGTGGGTTTTGGAAGGAAACAAATTGCTGCCTCAAAGCAATTCCTTCGTCCGGCCCTGGTAATTTAAAAACTAAAAGTATGAAACTCTGTATGACTTTTATTGCCCTAATTGATTTAAATTGCTGATTGTGCCCAGCAGTCCAACCGAAATTTATTAATAACTTTTATTTTCCATATATTTTCCATATATTTCCACGCACATTAAATTCGTAAATATACATGATAATAAATTGGACGCGTAGTTTCTATTTCAATTTGGGACACGTTCCTTTCTATAAAATGTGTGTTGAATTATTGAACTTGCTACACGCGTAAATTAAATAGCTAGTCATTTTTATAAATATTTAATTCATCAATATAGCAAGAAAAAAGTGGTTATTAATTTGTGGACTACGACTGACTACTGGATCGATTCAACTTTCGATTTATTGTCAGAACTTATATAACAACCATAAAATACAAGAAAGACATGTAACTAGGCGCTATACATAGGTGAAATGTGAACAGTGATACTATTGTAAATTCTACATAAGGATCATTGTGAGTAAAAAAGCAAAACAGGGGGAAATTGCATTGCCTTAAGGGGGCTGGAGCCGACCAACTGGACAACTGGACAAAGTGAATGTGTCTGAATTGTAAATTGTGAATATTACATTTTGCTAAAGCTATATTGCCCATCTGCTCTTTGCTTTACTACAGATATGCTTTGTCGTGGTATATGCCTTCTGTTTATAACGGAAGGTACAGACGTATGAATGGCGAATGGAGTAACTCGATCAATTTGGTTTCAGAAGGCCCATCCATTATGACATACATATTTAATTCACATTTGGAATTTGAATTATTTAATAATCCTTGTAGGTAGGTCTGGTAGGTACATCCTCGTTTACGTTTACGCTTACCTCCCTACCACGTCCAGAACCAGGCAAGTACAAATAAAATAATAATACAAATAAAACTACAACGTGGACAGAAACCAATGACGACAACGACAACGAACGAGGTACTTCCCATTAATTACCCTCATGTTTTCTATCCCCTTTTTTGTCACATAATGCCATACCAAAACGTAGCAAAATCCAGCACAGAATAATAGCACTGCTGACGCTACAGGAAACTTGAAAAAAAATAAATAGTGTCATTTTACTATATCGTATGTGAAGAACCAAAATGACCCATATCCAATTTAAGCTGCAATCAAATAGAGCTATGTTATAAAAACAGAGTGAGAAACATGCGTACAATAATGCTTATTAGGAGTTTTTAAAAATTTGAAAATATTCTAGGTTCATGTTTTTCAACAATGTAAAATGCCCTATTTACATGTTTTTGAAAAGGTGCGAAATGTTCAAATTTATGTTTTTGAAAAGGTTCAAAATGTTCTAATTCCATGTTTTTGAAAACGTGCAAAAATTTCTAATTCCATGTTTCTGAAAAGGTGTAGAATGTTCTAATTCCATTTTTTTGAAAACGTGCAAAAATTTATAATTCCATGTTTTTGAAAAGGTGCAAAATGTTCTAATTCCATGTTTTTGAAAAGGTGCAAAATGTTTTATTTTAATGTTTTTGAAAAGGCGTAAAATGTTCTATTTACGTGTTTTGGAAAAACGCAAAATGTTCTAACTCCATGTTTTAAAAAAGGTGCAAAATGTCCCATTTACATGTTTTTATTACATGCTCTCAAGACATATTTGAGTATTTTTGTAGATAGTATATACAACGTGTTACAACGTGTTGAACTTCGTATAAAATGTTTAAATTTTATTTAAAAATGTATTGTCTTGTATACTGAGCTGTGAAGCTATTGCAATTGTACAACAGTGACTTAATAAAGTTTGTCTCTCTTGTTTTTAGCTTCAAATGAAAATGGGTCATTTTGCTTCTTCACAGACGATATGTTTTATTTTTGAGTGAGTCCCACTATATGCTATATAGGGCCTTTCTTAATGCAAAAACTTTGTTTCGTCTATTCATTGTTATAGTTACTTTATTATTTTTACAGTGTATGTTTTGAAGCACTGTGTAGTTTGTTTTATTTGTTGGGAAATTGGGAACTATACCTAGGTGAGTACGTGGTTTTTAGATTCTGTACACTCAACATTGTCGTTGTCGTCGTCGTCGTCCTCGTCTAGTGGTGGTGCGTGCCATGTTCATAGTTTTGTTCACACACGCTCAGTCCCATTAAAAAGGAGATAACACTCCCCTTTATTGTATGGACAGATTATATATGTATTTTAGTCTCTCTTTCTCTCATTCTAAAAGATTATGTCTCAAATTCAAAGCACATAATATAGGAATACAATAGGTTTAAATGTAAATGCTTGAGCTGTGTATGGCGGGAGGGAGATTCATTGATATATGGCCCTTTTCTATTGACTTGTGACTTTATATAATTAACTAGGCATGTTTTCAAGCTATATATTTCTATGAGATTACTGATAATGCTACAAAAATATCACCACCAAAAATATCGGCATATATCAGTAGGTATGTACGCGTAGACGTAGATGGGAGGCTATGTACTGGAGATCCTAGACTTTTTTTCCGGTTTTTGATTAGATATTATGATTGTAATTATATTGTGGTTTAGATTACGCTCATGATTACAAACAATGTACGCTACGCTTTTAATGACTCACCGTTCCTGTACCTGAAGATTTGAGCCTGAATGCATTTATAATATCATAGCCTTTTATAATATCATGATTTTCCTACAGCAGTGGTTGTGTAGGAGAGATTACAGTAGAAATTTAAAGAGTTAAATTTTGAAAGGAAAATTTTGTATTAAATTTTGATAGGTATTATTATAATGGTATTATTTTAATGTAAAATATATTTAATTCTTTTGTATCGCCTGTGAAGAACCAAAATGACCCATATCCATTTGGAGCTAAAAACAATATGTACTATCTACAAAAATATTTTAATGTCTTAAAAGCATTTAAATAGAATATTTTACACTTTTAAAAAATATGTAAATAGAATATTTTGCACTTAAAAAAAATGTGTAATTAGAACATTTGACACTTTTCAAAAATGTGTAAATAGCACATTTTACACTTTTCAAAACATGTAAATATAACATTTTACACTTTTCAAAAACTCCTAATTAACATTTTTTTACGCATGTTTTTCATTTTGTTTGTATGACATAGCTCATTTTGATTCTAACTTAAATTGGATATAGGTCATTTTGGTTCTTCACAGACGATATGTACATTGTGTGTTTGAAAACAAAGGCCCAACCCTAATTAAAAAGCATGTAAAAATAACTTGAAAAGTAGAATAATACAAAAATTATGTGTACATATTTGCATATAAAAGCCGACAAAAATACAGTAATTCAGCAAAATAATGGTTGATGTTCTGAAGTTATGAATGAAGTGAATGTAATTTATTAATTAAACTTAGTCTATTATTTTGGGTTGGCCCATCATTATCCTTAGTGTAGGACAGTGACAGTTAACAGTGTCCATATGATTTTTTAAAATATTTTTTTATATTGTTGTACATATAAAAACGCCGTTATTATATAACGACGTTTAATAATTTTCACACCAGAAACCATCGCTACGTATGTGTCGGTAAAATCAAAAATAGTTTTGAAATACGGGTCAGATTAAAAAATTGTGTCATATTCCTGACCTGGATTTTTCGGGATGATCCTGTTAAAAGATAAATCCTTCGTATATTATTTTTATTATTATTCTCAAACTTTTTTTTCAAAATTTCAAAACTTGTAAAAAGGTTCTTTTTCTTTGTCTATTTTTGCGGAAAATTATTCAAATTTAAAAGATTTATTGTCTCTATTCCACTCATCCGTTTTTTCCCCTTTTCTCTCCCTGTCCCGGTGCCGGTGCCGGTCCCAGTCCCGTTTCCCGTACATATCATTACTGAATAACACAAAGTTTCCTTCCCCTTTCTTTTTTCTGTCTTATTTTTTCTACATCTTCTTCTCCTTCCTTTTTTTTTAAACTTCTTTTCTTCTTCTTCTCTCTGGGATTTGGGAATTTATCGATCCACCACCACCGCGCTCCACCCGCCCACTTCCATTTCCTCCTTCGTCGACCGTCCACGTCCACAGAAAAGAAAAGCCTCCATTTCCCTCCTTCGCCTTTCCCAAGCTCCTCTGTGCTGTGTGGTGCTGTGTGTGTAAGTGAACCCAGGACCAGGACCAGGCCAACTTTCAGCCGATGCCGAGGACAAGACCAAAAAGCCAGAGAAATCCTTGCACTTATACAAAGCCAAAGCCAAGTGAAAGGAAACCAACCAGGAAAAGCAAAGCCGTCCTTGTCCCATAGGCCACAAGTACGAGTACGAGTACGAGGGACCGGACCGGATTTATCTGAATTTCGAATCTAAAAGTTCTACAATTTTAGTTTCCCTTCTTTCCCTACACAGATATAATATGCATTAGAGCCGTTTTCCCTTTCCTTTCCTTTCCTATTCAGTATTTCTTATAAGAGTCTAATGTATAAATGCGTAGGATAGTTAGGAGTATTGATATACAGTAGATAGAGTTGCTATTTTTGTATAAAAATAAAAACACAGGGCCGGAAGAAGGAATTTCTTTTAGGCAGGAATTCGTTTCCATACAAAAAACACTATTTTGATTTTATTGATGGTTTTCTTTGGTAAAGCAAAATGTTGTATTTACATGTTTTAAAAAAGTGAAAAATGTTCCTTTTACTGGATTCTGAAAAGTTCAAAATGTGCTACTAACGTGTTTTTTGAAAAAAGAAAAATGTTTTATTTCCATCTTTTTTAAATGTACAAAACTTTTTATTTGTCTATTTTTAAAAAGCGTAAAATGTTCTATTTAAAGGTTTTAGAAAATTTAAAATATTCTATTTAGGTAGGTACATATTTTTGAAAATTAAGGCAGCGGGGGCTGCCTGCGTTGGCCGCATTATCCGGCCCTGTAAAAACAGATTTCGATACTCCCGATCCCTGATACATAGACACACGGACACAAGTTTTTCGGGCTTTTATTGGGTTTTTGGAAAGGAGGCACTTAAGAAGAAACTACTAAAGAAGAAAGTTGGGGGCTTTGGTTGTGTGTGTGTGTATAGGCAGGCAGGCAAGCTGTAGGAAGGAAAGTCCACCAAACAAAAGGCTAAAGTCTGGTTTCTTTTCTGGTTTGGTGCGATATGGGCTCACTCCTGGTCCTGGTCCTGGTCCTGGCTATATGTATATAGGCTATATTGGGATAGATATATGGCATAGGGTGGGACATACATATGAGGCAGCTGGTGCTATGGTACTGGTGCTGATGTGGTTTACTTTTGGGTCGACGTTGGCGTGGGCAGGACCGAAAGAGAGAAAGAGAGGGAACTAATACTAAACTATCTCCGATTCGAATTCGGATAGTGGGTAACTTACGTTGAACGTAAAAGTATGTGAAATGCGGAGACGGCCTAAACTTTTGCTCATCACATCAACTACAATTACTTAAACTGTGCGACAATGCATATTCTATATTCTTCCGCTCACGTCATTTCTTATAAAAATACATACATACTTATATGAAGAGTTTGGTGGCAAAACGGGCCAAGTTCATCAAAGCAAAATTTTTACAGGTACAATGAATAAAGAATAAAAGGTGACAGGAATATTTTTTGCAACTCAATTTGCTCTACAGGTACTGTAACTGACGAAGCACAAGTACAAGCAGTTTTGTAAATCTACAGGCTGACTCTGGGTTTTGTTGAAAATTTTGCAAAATTTTAAATCTTGGACTTTTTCCGTTTTGCCTCAAAATCAGTAACTTAACATGAGGGAAAAAGTCCTTGGGATGAAATTTTAATCGTTTTGAGTGAAACCAAACTTTTTTTTAAGCTTTTAAACTTTTCCTTGCTTGAAAAAATTTACGCAAGGCAATTGTCTTCTACAAACTACGAAAACACTGGAAAACACATTTAAATCAGAATTGAATGTTTTAGCTGGACTTATCCCATTTTGCAAAAAATCATTTAATGGACTTATCCCGTTTTGCCAATTTATGCGAAAATTTGGCAATTTTTAAAACTTTCTTTGGTTCAACTTTAGCCTTTAACATTGAACACAGTAACGTATCTAAAGGAATAGTACACGTAACGCAAATAATCTCATTTTTGAAAAAAAGGACTTATCTCGTTTTGCCAAACAACTCTTCATATTTATATAGTTGCAATGCATGGGGGAAACTGGTGTATTTTAAGCGGGCTGGAGCCGGACTGATATAGATGTGAATCGCGTACTACGTATACATATAGTAGAGTGGAAGGTACGTATCTCTTCCCTCTCCGTCTCCGTAGATTGTGGAAGCCCTAAACTGTATTATTGATCCAAATCTCTCTGGAAAATCGAAAAGGCCAAAAATTTTAAATAGAACTCCTACACGCTTCGTTCCAGATGGGCACGTCCCATCAACCAACAGGAGAATCAGGACCAGGACCATAGGACCATATAGCGCCAGCCCTTATTCGCCTATGCTCTCGTATTTTGAAATTCCATTGGAATTTTGCATAATATACAAATATCTCCTGTTGTACAGCCAGACTGTACAGCACGAAGGGGAAAGAAGACAGAGCAGACAGCTTGACAGGGGCATCACATGATACTGTACAAAAATATCAGCGGAGGTACCACAGCTTATGAAAAATTGGCAAATTTGCAAAATCTAAGCAAATCCGCACAAAATCCACTTCTACTACTACAGAGCTACTACTCCTTCAACTTGTAATACTAATACTACTAAAGAAGCAAGGGAAAAACTGACAAAATATAAATGTGAATTTGAAGTACTTGCTTTGAAATTCTTTTTCATGGACCCGCACAGCTACACAGTACAAGAATAAAATGTAATATTTGCATGATAAATCCAAAAAATGAGACTTAAAGCTGTCTAAAGTCAGTCAGTCAGTCCGGATTTCAATTTGGCAAACCCCTGTGGGTTTTTTTCTATATTTTTTGTTTAAATTTATTTATTATTTAAATAAATGTCAAATTTAAATTGTAAGTAGTGAAGAACTTTAGTTAAAAATTGACAATGTGTAAGTCAAGCTGACAAATTTAAAGGCTAAAATAACGTATGAAAAAATTCATACATTTTTTTGCCATCGTTGCGTTGGTGTTTTGGTTGGTTTGTAACAAAGGAAATTCGTACAATTTTTCAAAATCGTGCAAGCGCGCCTTTGTCAAACTGATATTTGAAATTTAGAAAATGGCGCGAAATTTGAATTTAGCAAGGAAACAGAGGGCCCAAAAAAAGGAAGGAAAATCATTGTCATTGGTTTTTATTTCCGTAAAACTAAAACCTGCTAAAATATCTACTCTCTTGTCACTATAGTATTACAATTACAAGGGAAAACTATATAGGTCTTTTGGATTTAGAATTAATTTAATAGAAAATACGGATGTGGGAATCAAAAGGATTTATCTTACAAATATTATGGCTATGGAGTTTACATAAGTATACATATTTACAATTGTTTTATGAAATACTTTGCGGCTTATGTTATGGGACCGGGACCAGGAACCGAGAACCGGGGAATGCGGTACGGTACGCTACAAAATGGAATGGTCATATAGTCATATGGTTACGATTATTAGGATTTGAACGACTATTATTATCCTTTTTATTTCCTTCCACAATAGTATGTATGACGATTGGAAATGCGGCTGGAATTCTGTAATGTACATAACAGAATAAAATCTGCGGTAATTTTGAATTACATAAAATGTGTACTCAAACACAATCATAAAAAAAACACATAACTACTACAATAGAATATAAAGGAAAGCAGAAGCGTTTGTAAAACCGAAACATTTCAAAAATGACTTTTCCAAATGCGCATGAGTAATTGGTTTAATTCATTTATTTATAACTGCCTAATATATTATTAGTGTATATATTTATTTTCGTAAAAGGAAAAGTAGAAAACTCACAAAAAATAGACATAGTTCCCAATGTAAGTAAATACTAGTACTATAGCTCACAGTTTATTTGTTTAGGAATGTAGGTAAGCCTTTATGTCATGTCATATATTGGTTTAAGATGGGGACGTCCATTCAGACATTTATAATCTGGGAGTAATAATACTATTTACATAATAAATAATCTACCATCGAGGAGGGCTCGCTGGTTTTTTTTGTGGACATGTTGAAATGTAAATATAGAAATAAATAGACAGTCCACCACACATCGATGTAGGTAGGTAGGTACACTCAAAATTCAAATATCTGCGTATTAAATAGACAGTCCACCACACATCGATGTAGGTAGGTAGGTACACTCAAAATTCAAATATCTGCGTATTACACTATTTGCCATTATGACAAATATATACATAAGCCATGTGGGCTCCCTGTCACTATGGGTTCCTCGTTCAAGTTGAATTAAAATTTGAAGTTGACATTTATCGCAATCGTAGTCTACTTTTATTTACGATCTCGATCATGCATATACGTAGCACTGTCAGTCAGTGACGGTATATGGCAAGGATCCATAATCCATATAATGTACGTCGTATACATACATAGGACACTTGTCTGTCCGTCTGTCCCTTGTTTTGTGTCTCGATCGTCCTCCTCTCATAACTTTATTTAGACGATAACTAGAACGATTACAATTACTCCACTGGACTGGACTGGACTGGACATTGAACATTGGACTTTGTTACTATGGGACTGGGACTTTTAGTTTTACGACTGTTGTCGTATCTCGGATTCTCGTATTCTCGCCTGCTATGCACGTAGCTACATATTTGCCTAAGGGATCGTCCATAAAATATGTCATGGATTTGTGTGGCTCTAGTAGGGACTCGGGATGACACACCAAATGCTCCAGATAACCGTTTGGGCAATGTTAAAGTGATGACATTATGGTAGTTGGTGGGTGGGTTTAAAATAGTGATAAAATGGTGACGTCATTTATGGACCATCCCTAATGCGGAAAATAGCCTCATTATATTTTAGTATTGAAACGCGGCAGTAATCATTGGACCGTATGCATAATAGAAGAGCTAAATGAGATTGTAACTATTGTAATTATTAAAATCATAATAATTATCTCCCATTACTTTTCAAGCGTATCTGTAAAACATATGGTAAAATATGAAAATACAATAATGAACAATGTGTAATACACTGTAGAATCCATGAGGCTCATGTAGCACTGTATGGACCTGTAGGAAAAATGTAGCATCGTTTGACACAAAAAACAGGAGGCAGTCCACTGCCCACGCAAAAACATATAAATAAGTCATTGAAATTATTGTCATTAAAATTGACATTTAACCCTTTGAGTCCCAACCTACTATTAGCCTGGTAAGTCTCGTCTACTGGTCTAGTCTCTGGCCTGGTCTGGCCTGGCCTGGCCTGGCGTCTACCCTATTCAGTATGTTAATACGCATAATTTTAACAACTATGCTATTTGCGTATATTATTTAATATGTAAGGGGTCGTCCATCAATGACGTTTAGGAAAAATGACAAATTTTTTAACCCCTGTCTACCCAAGTTTAGCACTTGAATAATGTTAGCGCCATTTATAAAGCTTACATATTCCGTTTTCCCCAAAGTCTAAAATTAATGGTGAATGCACCCTATTTACTTTACTAAGAGTAGCTATGCTTCGATCTACTAGTACAATATATGATGAAGTTGACATTTATTTGATTTGCTGGATTTTCCTTGACAATAAATTAGACTGGGATCAATAATACGCACGAAAAAATAACAACAACAACCTATACACAAGTTGTGTTAGTGTGGAATTTTCATTAATTTATTTTGTGGGTTATACAGTTTATCTCCTGCTGTACTTGTAGTATGCGTTAGTGATTGCATACACGCTAAACACGTGCGTCCATTAGAATATCGATGTGGACGTGGACGTCTGTCTATAACGCACCTTAAGTGGATTGAATATCGACATTTGATCCCTTGTGGTTTGGTGATGCGTGCGTCAATCATTCATTGAATTGTTTTTTTTATGGAAATTACAAATACAAATCCAGGTCTCATCAACAATATGTCGAGAGTGTATTAAGTGTAATATAATATGAGAGAGTAACTGTAATTTAACTAGAGAGCATCAGTACCAGTACGGCGGCAATGGCAACGTAATACTACTCATATGCTGGAAGTTACGGTGGTACTTTTGGGACGTGCATATATTAAAATGTGCAGCCGCTAGGGCTCATGCATAAATTATGTGGTACATTTTGAGTTGGAGTTGGTAGTATAGGGGTTAAAGCTGCTTATCCTTTTACATGAGCATTTCAAAAAATTGGGGAGGGGTAGTGGTTCAAAATGTCCAATTTGTTTACAACGTAATTTATGGACGTTCCCCTAGTCTAGTAGCTGCTATAGTGTGTAATGTACTGTTCACGTTTTCCCCCTCAGCTCGCATCTTAACTGTAATTCCATAATAATTCCATGCCATCAGTCAAAATGTTGAAAATGTTGAAAATGTTCTTCTTTGAAAATGGACCGAGAGTGGGATTATCTCATGCGCTCTTAAATATTGCCTCATTCCCATATTCTCAAATTGACATTTCTAACCTCAAAGGCCTCATTGTGAAATAAGTAATATTATGAGTATGATATTACATTATCATTAGAGTTATAGTTAGGGCCTTTCTCTCAGTACAAATATATCTCCTACAGGCCATATAATGTTACTCTGTATAATGGTCTATACTGTGGTCGTGGTGTGATGGGCTCCAGCTCTACTATCGTTATGCTATATACTCACAGAATTTCTCGGGCCCGGCTCTATATAATGTCTGTAAAATACATTACTTAAATATCTATACACATCTTTAATACTAGAAACGTTCCGTATAGTATCCAGGATACATACAACCCATTGCTGCTCGGGTACACACACTATTTACTATAATACAGGTAGTACAGGGTATTCAAGCGCACAATGATAGAAAGTTGTAGCGTTTCTACAGTTTCTACTTTCTAGAGTTTCTAAAGGTTCTATAGCAGAGTCAGAAGTAGGAAGTAGATACAATATCGTCGGTGAAGAACCAAAATGACCCATTTCCGATTCACGCTAGAATCAAAAAGAGCTATGTCATTCAAACAAAATGAGAAACATGAGTCAAATGGCAACTAATAGTTTTTGAAAAATGTAAAATATTTTATTTGCATGTTTTTGAAAAGGTGCAAAATGTTCCATTTACATGTTTTTGAAAAGGTGCAAATTGTTCTAATTCCATGTTTTTGAAAAGGTGCAAATTGTCCTAATTCCATGTTTTAGAAAACGTGCAAAATGTTCTAATTCCATGTTTTAGAAAAGGTGCAAATTGTTCTAATTCCATGTTTTAGAAAACGTGCAAAATGTTCTAATTCCATGTTTTAGAAAAGGTGCAAATTGTTCTAATTCCATGTTTTAGAAAACGTGCAAAATGTTCTAATTCCATGGTTTTGAAAAGGTGCAAATTGTTCTAATTCCATTTTTTTGAAAAGGTGCAAATTGTTCTAATTCCATGTTTTAGAAAAGGTGCAAAATGTTCTAATTCCATGTTTTTGAAAAGTGTAAAATGTTTTAATTTCATGTTTTAATGCAAAATGTTCTAATTCCATGTTTTTTAAAAGGTGCAAAATGTTCTATTTTCATTTTTTTGAAGGATGAAAATTGTTGTATTTACATGCTTTTGAAAAGTGTAAAATACTCTATCATATTTAAATGGTTATCAAGACATGTTTCCATATTTGTGTAGATAGTTAATATTGTTTTTAGCTACAAATGGATATGGGTAGTTTTGGTTCTTCACAGACGATATACCACAAGCTACGGATATGTTTCCGTTGCGAAATAATGGGAGGCAGTGGGAATCCTGGCTCTGGCAGTATGTACGTATACACTATTCGAAACAAAAGCGATACTCAGAACACGTACTTGCTGATATGAGTGGTTAATCCACTCTATTTATTACGTAATCTGCTAATCTTAACCCCACATATAAATCCCGTCATCTTCAGCATCAATTTCTATAAACTTAATCTTTCTCCTACTGTACTCTGCGTACTTATTTCCATTTTAATTCCAATCTTCTTCCATGTCATATCACTCCGGGTCCTGCTATTTCCTACCTACAAATACATTTGATAATATTTGTACAGATATTTGTGCGTGTACTTTATTATAATTCTTTAAACTTTTGATCCGACCCCAAAGCCACGCATAAATCTATTATGTACTACAAGGGATCCAGACACAAAAGCTCACAAAACATTTGTAGATTTAATTCATTAAATTTAAACCCCATTCTACTAATTCTATTATGTACTGCTACTGTGCTACTGTATAAGTACGCCATACGTTTTGGCAGCTTAGTTTTTCTTTGTTTTTATTTTGGCATTTTTGCCCTGTCTCTCTCTCTCAACTACACTAATGTTCAACAATACAACGCGGGGCCCGTTCGTCCGTAAGCTTACAGTGCAAGAGATACAGGGAGAGATTGTGGGATAAAAATGAACAGAGAGAAATATAAAAAAGTGGCGTATCTCTGTGTGTGTGTGTGTGTGGAAATGAAGAAATAATGATTATAAATTGTGGGAAGGAAAGAGTTAAGTTGTGAGGGGGGAATTATCGTCGTAATCGTAAAAGTCTAATCGCATATATTTTGTAATGCTCCCTGCCATATGCAACTTCTGTATATGCCGTTTATGCATAATAATATGGCAGGGATATACAGAGCAATATGCATATAATATAAGCAATGTTTAATAAGAATGGGAAGCTATTGCGTCAGAGATTGGGACTGACTTTAAGTGAGATTTTGCTTCCATCATGATGCGATGTTATATGCTTTTGCTGCGCTGTGGAAATACGAGCGCCGTTCCCGTTGCCGTTACCGTTTGCCGTAATACTATGTTGTTTCTCTACATATGTCTGGAACTACATAGTACTGTCTCAATTCACTGTCTGTCTGTCTGGCCCTATGGCCCTGGCACTGGCACTGGCACTGGCCCTGGCACTAGTTTTAGATTTCATAGATGCGTCTAAAAATCCTAAGAAAGTCCCCTTAGTTGTAAGCCAGGAACCAGACAATGGAAGCTATAATCACTCCAAACGTATAGTATGTATAATAGGAAATTCAAGCGATCATATAGTAAAAAGTCTTTCTAATCGCAATCCTAAGTTAAGTAAGTAATCTATGCACGAGAGTGGTAAAATGAAACGAGTCAAAGATTACATAAAAAAGAAGAAGGAAAAAAAGAAGCAACAATAATTACTGGTAGATGGTAGAATACATACAGATCCTGTAGACTGTAGAGCAGGATGATACAACTATGGCATTATCAATGCACTGGATTATATATAATTATCACGGATATTTAAGTAAGCTTCAAAATGTCTTATTTACTATCTACTCCAGACTCCAGAGCCGGACGAAGGAATTGGTTTTGGGCAGCAATCTGGTTCCATTCGTTCCATATAAAAACCATCATTTTGATTTTATTGATGGGTTTCTTTGGTAAAGTAAAATGTTGTATTTGCATGTTTTTAGAGAAGTGAAAAATGTTGTATTTGCATGTTTTTAGAGAAGTGAAAAATGTTCTATTTACATGTTTTTTGAAAAGTGTAAAATGTTCTATTTACATGTTTTGAGAAAAGCGTTTAAGGTTTTATTTCCATGTTTTTGAAATGTGTAAAAAAAAAATTGTTTGCATGTTTTTGAAATGCGTACAAAAATTAAGTTGCATGTTTTTGAAAAGTCAAAATATTCTTTTTACATATTTTTTAAAACTGCAAAATGTTCCATTTACATGCTTTTTGAAAATTCAAGCAGCGGGGGCTGCCTGCACTGGCCACATTATCCAGCCCTGAATCTACTCTTAAATAGTTTATGGTGTCTTTATTAATCACTAGTAAAAATCCATATTTCTACACTGAAGAAGAAAAATTGCCTATCTTCAAGAGCGAGAATTGAATATGGCCGATTTTGCTTCTTCAGTATAGCGACATATAGTGCATTATGCGATTCAGCTCATATGTTATGAATTTAATTTTGTAATCGCCGATGCAAAGTGAACCCCACGTGTTCAAATATTATTTATTTGCCTCATCCACCATCATACATAGGCCACAGAGTCAATCAGTTATTCAGAAATTCAGACAGCACAAGCAGCAGCAGAAAGCAAGAGACAGGAACAGGAGCGTCATGTGTTTAGCGATAAGATTGGTCTCTAAAAAATTTTTTTTTACTGCTACAGTATTAAGACAGACCGAGTGCAATGCAACAAGCCCGCATTTGGAATACATTTGGAAAATTTTGATTATTACTCTGGCTCAGCGGATTTTCACCTTTCATTAACCAACCAAAAAAAATAATAGAAAGAGGAAACGTTCTTGTGTGTAGAATTTCGTGGAATTAATCTCTTCTTTTTTCTAAAAGAATCTCACACACTCTTACCTAAGCTTCCACACAAACTAATCATTAACTTTGATGTTGTAAATCTTGATGTTTTTATTCCATTTCTCACGTTCACTAAAATTAAACGTAATTTAAACAAATACGCGCAGTTCTCAAATTATTCCACACCTTCGCATCACAGCACAGCTATCAGTCAGTCATTCAGTTATGCAGGAGAGAAAGGGGAAAATGTAGACTGTAGATTAGTGAGGGAAGAAGTTGATTTGGGAGGTGGAAAATACGTCTATCTACGGCTAACAATAAGATGGGCATCTACAGCCAACAATTGTACTAAATGTATTTCCACATATTAATTTGAAAATTAATTTGCTTTATACATCTCTTAAAAATCATTCTTTTGGTTCTACAATTTAATAAAATAAAAATATAAGAATAAAAATACCCCGGTGCAGGGCCGGACAAAGGAATTGCTTTTATAGGTAGCAATTTGTTTCCATACAAAAATTACTATTTTAATTTTATTAAAGGTTTTTCTTTAGTACAGCAAAATGTTGTAATTGCATGTTTTAGAAAAGTGAAAAATGTTCGATTTACTTGATTTACAAAAGTGCAAAACGTTCTAATAACATGTTTTAGAAAAGTGAAAATTTTCATCTTACTTGATTTTGAAAAGCGTAAAATGTTCTATGTACATGTTTTAGAAAAGTTAAAAACGTTCTTTTTACTTGATTCTGAAAAGTCCAAAATTTTCTATTTACATGTTTTAGAAAAGTGAAAAACTTTCTTTTTACTTGATTCTGAAAAGTCCAAAATGTTCTATTTACATGTTTTGAGAAAAGTGGAAAATGTTTTATTTCCATGTTTTTGAAATGTTCAAAAAATTTGTATTTGCATTTTTTAAAACAGTCAAAATATTCTTTTTTACATATTTTTGAAAATTGGAAAATGTTTCATGTACATGTTTTTTGAAAACTGCGCTTGCCGCATTATCCGGCCCTGCTCAAGTATATTTTACCACACGTTTCTTATTGCAAAGCATTTAGTATATAAAAATGTGCTGATGGCGGACGCTTATAATTGTAATCCATACAACCAAAAAAAATTAGTAGTATTCTTTACAAGTTTTTCATACAGAAAAAAGTTGGACTGTGTAAAAAGTTGTCAGTGTAGATTTTGAAAACTTGACAAAAAAATCAATGATTGTGACTGTAGATTTCCAGATTTCGGGTGCGAGTGTGTGAGGCAATTATAAAGGAATCATAGAATCATAGAAAAGCTTTCTATTTGATTTCCTTTATTTATTTCACAAATGTGTTTTGTATTTCATTGTATTTTTCTTTAGAGACTTGCCGTTAGTATGGTTAATATGTACTAACTAGCAGTAGGTAAACAGCATAGGTAAAGGTATCGTTCATAAATGACGTCATCAAAACGTTTTCATTTTTAGAACCCTATGATCCCCTAGTCATCAGCTTAAAGATTGCATATAAAAATGGCTATCTTTAACATAGGATGTCATCATTAGCCAAATAGACCCCCCGCGTCTTTTGTGGACGATACCTAAGCCCTGTTCCCTCTCCGACTAGATAATAAATTAACTATGTATACTACCCAAGCTTCAGGATTCGTGATGGGTAGCTGATGGGAAGCTTAAAATTTTAAAATATTTAGTGAATGCATTTTCATACAGCCTTGAAATGTTGACTGACGACAGACTCACTTGACGAGCAATCAAGTTTTTCTTTCAAGGAATTTGACTAAAATTGTGTAACACTGCCATTTGATGATGCACAGTGAATTGTTTTTTATTTGCTGGATTCTGGATGCTGGCGCTAGAAAAAAAGTTAACCTGTCTTGTGATATTGTTGTTGGTGTAGATGTCCTTGTCACACTCTCTGAATGTAAATCTCGATCTCGGCCAAGGCAAGTAGAATAATAAGGTACAGTCAATCGACTTGGGGGTCGGTTTCGACGGCGCCCCTCGTTTTTGACGTCATCTGGCAGCCAGAAATTTCTGCCGTAATATAAATCCACACAGAACATATCAACTTCAACAGGTCAAAGGTCGGGCAAACATGGGCCAATATTATTGAAATAGGTGTCAAATGAAAGAGCACAAGACATAGTTCACTAGTGTGAAAATAGCATTGGGATTAGTTTCGAAAATTTTGAGGTAGACAGATTTTAAAATTTGAGAAAAAGCTAATGCTGAGCTTATGGAGTATACAAACTTCGCGCCAACTTTTTCTTCCACCTCACCACCAAAAACTCCCTCTCAAACTTTACCATTGCGATTGACTGTACCTTATTATTCTACTTGCCTTGATCTCGGCCCAGTCTTTTTATTTATTTAGGTACCTACTTTAAATTGCATCCTCCGTCTCACATATTAACTTTACAGCTTTGCTGTTGCTGGAGGGAAAAGTGAAGTGAACTAATGAACCTTCTTATCCACTCACCACAAATTCACATTGTTTTTAGTTTTTTTTTTACTGTACGATCAGGTGCATAATTGCATAATATTATGTACATATTTTTTACAATTAATGAGCATTCACTCCAAGGCAAGGGCTAAATAGTCAACTGTTGACCGATGCCGATGCGACTAATTCAAATTTAAATTTCCCGCCATTAAGTTCGAAATTTAAAATTTTAGTTTTTCAAAATTTCCAAAGCCTAAAATATATAGCACGGCAAATACATAACATTAAACATTTAAAAAATCAAATATACGGCTTAATTTGCGATTTGATGGTTTCAATTTTTAATGTCTTTTCTATGAAATTGCCATAGATTTTATTATTTTTCTAAACTAACACGCGCTATACGGCTATACATTAGTCAGTATGTAATTGAGCCCTCGTAAAAAAATATTTGTAACTTTTCTAAAGTGACACTATAATCGTAGGAATATTCATGAAAGCAGGGAAAAAACGGGAAAACGGCTAGAAACATTTCATAAATGTGCGCAGTTTAGATAGAAAAGTTCAAAGTTTGTATAAGAATTTGCATTTTTATTATGATTATTTGAATTCAAATGCTAATCTCTCACTCAATCAATGTTATTTCCACTTCCACTATACCATTGTCACTCCGTCTCCTGCTTGAGCCGTTGAGCCTCATTTGAACACGGTCTTTATAGGTTATATAGAGACCACGTATCGGTTACGGTAACGGTTACGGCTATACGGTCACGGTAGCTGCATAAATGGTAATGGTCCTTCATAGTCTCTCTCATCTCATCACCAGTCCTAGTACCAGTACCAGTCCCAGCCCCGTAAAGTAAATAGTGTGGCTATATATGAGACTATGAGATATTTGGGAGGTAAATGTCGTCAATTTGTCATCGTCCCTTCGGTTCGGTCGGAAGAATACTCAACTATTATATAGCATGGCACTCCTGTGCGATTAGGTATAGGATTACGACACTGTATATCCACATTACAATTTGAATTTGGCGGTTTTTTTTAGAAAATCTTGCTATACCTTTCCAATGATGCATTTACTGCTGCTTTAAAGTATCCGCCATTACTGCGCTACCTTCCCCATTTTCCACGATTAAATAATCCTTAGGAATCCCGAAATATTTTACGAGTATTACACTCATCGTCAGATATATACACAGAAATTTGGGGTTCGAATTTGAAAATGTGAAATGTGAAATCTAGAGCAATGCTTCTATACTAAAATGCGCTGGGTACAATTTGAACCAGGAGCCCTGTCACCGTCACCGTTTTCTCTGATTCTCTCCGTCTCTCTTCCCGTGTCCTCGATCTGTCGCAAAAACAATCGGGGAGAGGATGTGTGTCTAATGTTCAGAGATTACTCACAGAGCAACTCCCGGATTTTATCTTCTCGGTCGTCGTCGTCTGCACAGGAAATCACAGAATGGCCTTCCCCCCGTCAAACTACATATAGCAAATTCAGACAGATATTTCATAGCTATATAGCCATGGCAATATTTTTTATGTCTTTACAAGAAACATCATGTCGACTGGTCCTGGTACTGGTACTGGTACTGGTACTGTAGACGGATCTGGGTCCACTAACATAGGAAATACGGTAGGATGGTATAGCACCACAAAAAATTGGAATTGTGTTTTGTAAAAATATTTTCAATTTACAATTTTGAGAGGGAAACATATATAGGTATGTAACATACATGTGAGAAAAGTTAATTTGTAAAATCAAAATCAGGAAAATCTCCTACTTTATAAATTCTGGTGAAATTGAGTAAGTTCCGTAACGTAAATTAAATTCAAGTTAAATTCTGGCTGACTGAGACTGAGAGTGAAAGCTACACAACTTACGTCCTATATTTATAGCTATGAAAAGGAAAAGTGAAAGATGCTCTTTGAGCCTTCGTGTGATGTTATAAGAGAATTAATCAATCATTTATGAAATGAGCCTCGAGCAATATAGCAAAGCTCCTACATACATCCGCGTCAATAACTACCAACTACTAACTACCAACACAAAAACTGCCAACAGAAATGCATGTCGTCTGTGAAGAACCAAAATGACCCTTATCCATTTGCAGCCAAAAACAAATCAACTATCTACAAAAATACTGAAACATGTCTTGAAAGCATTCGAATAGAATATTTTGCACTTTTAAAAAGTATGTAAATAGAGCATTTTACACTTTTCAAAAACATGTAAGTAGAACATTTTACACTTTTCAAAAACTCTTAATTAACATTTTACTCATGTTTTTTATTTTGTTTTTATGACATAGCTCATTTTGATTCTAGCTTAAATTGGATATGGGTCATTTTGGTTCTTCACAGACGATATGCTCGTCCTATACCTATAGCTATACCTATATACCAAGGCCAACCCCAACTAGATTAATCCTAGATAGAGTAGTAAGTAAAAAGTAAAACAGTAGTAAAGTCATTTTCGTTTTTCTCGCTGAGTGGTTAAGTGGAAATGTAAGTAACACATTATGTACATAGGCCACCTTATTGCTTCTTCCCTTCTTTTTCATTCAGCCTCCACACTACATACAAAATCTCTACACTATTTAGAAATGAACTCAAAATCCTTGTCTTCCATCTCGCCTCCAATCTTCTCGCCTTTAAATTGGATTTAAAGTTGGTGAGTTGTTCGGGGCGGCCAAGGGGGTAGTGCATAAATTACTTTACGCTACGTTAGCCTGTGTGCTTTTAGAAAAAGACGGATAGAAAATAAATGGGTTAGAAAATTCATTCAATTTTCCAAGGGATTTAACACCATGTGATAATTTGAGCCAGTAGTACAGCTCATCTTTTCAGATTCAGAAGGCAGCAGACAAAATTTGTGAACGACCCCTGATTACTTAAGAGACCTATGGGCCGGCGGCCGACTGTACTATTCTGTATTCTGTGTAGGAGTATATACACGGCGGCTGGACTGTATTAGATTCTATAGACTGGAGCAAGTACAAAGACGGGAGAGAGAGATTAAAAGGATAAGCTCACCGTTCGTTAGACAAGTAAAGGGCCGGAGCGCTCAGCCAACCAACCAACCAGTTTTGCCGAAACTTGATTAACTTTTAACAAGTCCAACTCTCATCTCTCTCTCTCTTTGCTTCCCCATCCGAGAAACCCAACCATTGACTCATCTCTATGCCCTTTATGCTGTAGTATACATAGTGTGTAGCCCACTCAAAATAATGGCAAAGTCAAAGGCTAAAAAGCCAAGAGCCAAACGGGAACATTTCTCCAGTTGAGCGAATAATACAACATACAACTACAAGTACAACTGTATACTACTGTGTAGCGTTTGAAGAAACTCTTCAACTCTGTTCATTTACACTTCCACCCAAGTACATTATGCCCTGTGTACAAAGTAGATACATACAAAGTGATTATCGTTTTCGTTTTCCGCTCCCCATTTTTTTTCTTTTTGAGTTTGCATTGCAGTGGTCTTATGAATGTGAATGTAGTTGCAATTTACAATTTGCTATTTGTGCATGTGCCTTTAGTTTGTACAGGCTATATAGAGGTATTAAAGGAACTATATAGGTCAGGAAATTACTACCAGTTTAAAGCACCAAGAGGTGTTTGAATTATAGCACCTGATTACATATATGTATAAATACGTTTTTGTTTTGGAAAACTTTTTAAAAAATTTCAAAAAAATAGAGCTTCGAGTAATGACAAAATTGTAAGTACAAATAACCTAAAATGTTTTGTTAAACATTTAAAAATGTCGTTTTTTAAAAAAGTCGTTTTGAAAAATTTATTCTAAAGGGCTTAAACATATTAAAGGCAGTAAACGTTTTAGAAATACTTCCTATATATCGTCTGTGAAGAGCCAAAATGACCCATATCCAATTTACGCTAGAATCAAAATGAGCTTTGTACTTGATAAAAATCACTAATTTAATTGGATGCGTAAAATGTTTATGAGTTTTAAAAAAAGCGTAATAAATGTCGTATTTACACGTTTTTGAAAAGTGCAAAATGTTCTAATTGCACGTTTTTAGAAAAGTGTCAAATTTTCTAATTACACGTTTTTGAAATGTGCCAAATGTTCTAATTGCACGTTTTTGAAATGTGTCAAATGTTCTAATTGCACGTTTTTGAAAAGTGTCAAATGTTCTAACTACATGTTTTTGAAAAGTGTAAAATGTTCTAATTGCACGTTTTTGAAAACCTCTACATGTTCTATTTACATTCTTTAAGGATTACACGATATTCAAATATTGTTTGTAGATAGTACATTTCGTATTCAATTAAAAATGGATACGGGCCACTTTGATTCTTCTCAAGCGATATGCTGTGTACGTAGTAATTAGGAATTTATGAGTGACAGGGTCTATAAGAAAGCATTGAAAGCACTGACATGATTAATACACTATTTATTTATCTCGTGGATGTCCTTGTCTCTTCTCCAACATCCAACCCAATTAAATTGTCATCGTCACTAAAGTGTTGTCATATCACAATTCTCATTTCCACTTCAATTTCCTCACTTCTTGGTGATGTGTGGTCGGGCGTATCTACATATATGCATGAGAGTTGGACTGTGACCGCGACTAGGTCGAGTATAGTTCACTAATTACTAAAATTTTGTGAGTCATGAAACCTTAGCAACAGAAACGGAAACTATGTCAATTAATTCTGAAATGCATTTGAAATCACATTTAAAAAGAGCGCGTCTTTCATCTTTCCAGCGCTGCACTACTGTGCAGAATGATGCAGAAATAAAATATCGGGAAAATAGAGGGAATTTACAGTTCAGTGGGTTAGGGATGGTCCATAAATGAGTTCACCCAAATTGTCACTCTTTTAGAGTGACATAATGTATTAAATATAGCCAATTACGCAATGTTAAAGTCATGACATGGGGATGGGGGGAGGCCGGTGGGTACTTAAAAAAGCATATAATTTGGAAGACATTTGTGGACCATCCCTTATGCAGCTATATGCACGAGAATATAAATTATTTGAAAAATGAATTTAAACATTTTAAACGTGTACACTAACTGTAAAATTGCAGATTAAAATTGTCTGCTGCTAATTGACAAGAAGCATATTGAATTAACGCCTTTAAAAATAATTTCAAGTAGTATTTCTTCATATGCTGTTCGCACCTTATTAAAATAGCATAATGAAATTAAATTTTACACGTGAGTGTTATAAGAACATATTGCAGTTGTATAATTTTCCTTTGCCTTGGATTTTGAATTTTACATAACGTATGCGATTTGAATATTATAGTGTTACTGTCGCTCAAATAGAATTGACCATTAAAACCATATTTTTATATTTAATCTGGTCTCTGTATCTTTTGAATGACGCTAATCACTACAATATAAGGAAATGATTAATGAAGTTATACGGTACTAATGCGAATGTCAATATACGAAGAACCATAGGGCCAAAATATTATTCCCATTTCCCAGTGCTAATTCCTATTTCGTTCCCTCTAATTACTAAATGAAATATGAAACCCTTAATTAAAATGTAAATATATACAATCAGCAACAGCAGCATGGCAGCAGCACCAGTAACACAATATCTATAATATGCAGAATGAAAACAAAGCGGAATGCTATACATGCATTAAAGTAATAATGGAGATTTAGCCTTGTGTGAATTCAAATTTTGGTACTGTATATGTTACCCATGCAGACATTTTCAATCTTTATAAATATATTGTACAGTTAGCTTCGGGTTTTAGTGTGTGCGATTTGCATATCGTCTGTGAAGAACCAAAATGACCCATATCCATTTGTAGTCAAAAAAAATATCAACTATCTACAAAAATACTAAAACATGTCTTGAAAGCATTTAAATAAAATATTTTACACTTTTTAAAAATATGTAAACAGAATATTTTACACTTTTCAAAAATATTTAAACAGAAAATTTTACACTTTTCAATAACATATGGAATTAGAACGTTTTACACTTTTCAAAAACATGGAATTAGAACATTGTACATCTTTCAAAAACGAAATTAGAAAATTTTACACTTTTCAAAAATATGTAAATAAAACATTTTACATTTTTCAAAAACATGGAATTAGAACATTGTACATCTTTCAAAAACATGAAATTAGAAAATTTTACACTTTTCAAAAATATGTAAATAAAACATTTTACATTTTTCAAAAACATGGAATTAGAACATTTTACACTTTTCAAAAACTCCTAATTAGCATTTGACGCATGTTTCTCATTTTAATTGTAGCTTGAATTGGGTATAGGTCATTTTGGTTCTTCACATACGATATAGCTTTTATCAAGTAATTTTCTAGCACTTCTCCGGCCTATTCTAACATTTCAAACCTAAAAGAGTATTACTGCGAGAGAAAGTCAGAGGGATTGAGTTTCTATTCTAATTCTAATATCAGTGGTAGGCGCTTTTAAGCCTAAATCACTATAGTCAGCGAGATTTCGAATTTAGCATTCATTCTCAGAAGCGAGACAAATCGGAATAAATCAGAGAATATTATTGCAAACTACAGAAAGGGCCAAAATACTAAATACCTGTAGCAGTACATGAGTCACACGAGTGCAGTATGCTAATACATACTACATCAGTAGTATGTATCTCCATCTCGCTATATATGATATTTGGAATTTTAAATCTTGTTTTCTACCCTACCAATATATACAGTACGCACTATGTGACCAGGACCAGACCAGGTCAGAATGTTTTCCCCACAAAATATTTTGGAAAGCTAAAAGCCATGATGATGCGTCCGTCTATCTCCATAGAGCTTTGCTTGTGTCTGTATAACTGTATAGCAATTTAATAGAATTTCATAAATATTTTTCTTCACATTTTCTACATCATCTCTCCTCCTTCCTAAGTTCCTAAGTGACTAACCTAAAATCAGAGCAAAAATCCAGGTCGAAAAAAATGAAAAAGAAAATTCGTAGAAAAAATGAGTGCAGAGAGAGTGTATTATAGCACAGCGTTAAAAATACAACGAAATCAAGAAACTCTAATGTGGGACTAAACACACAGGAGGAGAACAGGGCTCACTCATAAGTATAAGGAAAACATTAGATTCATAACACGGCGTGCCTATGCCTACATACTATTGGGCTATAATTACATAGATACCTATCTAAAAAAATCACTGGGCTCCGGCCCTTTTGTTACACATTAAGTAATGAATGCTACCGAGAGTAGCTTACACACGCTCCGCCTGTATTATACGTAATAAGGAGAAAGCAGGACGGAATAATATTTTTCTTTCTTCTTCTTTTTCGTCTTAAAAAAAAGAAAAAAGACCAAACCATTTCAACATTAAATTTCCACAACGTCTTATTCTCACTTCTCACTACTGCTTTACACATTCTTTATTTTCATTCCACTTTTGTTCAAGGGAAAAAAAAGAAAAAAGAAATCCCCAAGTTCAAAAGTCCAAGCCAAACCTCCAAATCTATAAAGATTTTTCTTTCTCACTTACTGTTAGCTCATTTCTTTTACACTATATGCCTTCTTCAATTCCCCTTTCTCTTATTCTATTTGAGCTTATAAGCATTTGGCACATTTTTTACACTGGGATGATTTTTTTTTCGGTGGAAATCTTTTTTATGAAAGTGAAATAAGACGGGTAAAAAAAAGTGAAAGCATACGCCTTGTCCCGGACCCGAAATCGGACCTGGACTCGGACCCGGACCGGGACCGAGACCGGGACCGGGACCGGTCCCTGTATTATTTTCTATTCTATTTCTATTCAAGCAATGAACGAGTTTCTTCATAGGACAGCGACAGGCGGACGGAAAATATATAGCGTGGAATACGGAATTTGGAATCGTTGACGGACAAATAATACATTTTGTTAGCGAAGGAGGAAAAAATAGGGGAGGGAGGAGGGAGGGGGGAGGGAGGGAGGGGGGAGTGCGAGTGTTGATATTGATGTTGGATGGTGATGTCGATGGCGATAGATTGTAGCTAAGCACGCAATCCATTTTCCAATCAACCATTTCCCCTTTGCCTTTGCTTTCTCCTCCTTGGTTCGGTGCGGGTGTCGGTATATAGCCACGGGGCTTAAGTCTATATCTACATCTATAGCGTTTTTTTATGTAAGTACTGTAAGTATGTAACTGCTGCCATCGCCATCAGGATAAAAGGTTAAATAGGAAAAAAAATAGAGAAAGTAAATATGTCCAGCAACTTTTACATTTTATCTTTTACGTTTTACTTTTTTTTATACAAAAAAATGAAAGAAAAAATAGATGAAATCAAAATTCAGAGCGGACGGATGTTATTGAGCTTTGCGAGTGTAAGCGTTTCGTACACTGCTTGATGGTGTTGTTGAGGCGTATGGTGGCTATGGCTAATATGACCCAGACCCCGGCACCAGTCCCGGCCCGGCCAAGACCCGTACCCGGAAAGCAATCGCTGTAATAATGGAAACTATTAGTGTTTCAACTCACCTTTCATTCCCACTTCCCACCTTTGGCTTTGGATTTGGTTTCGGATTCGATTTTGGATTCGGTTTTAGTTTGAGCTTCTGACTTTACTTACTTACTACACCGGGCTTCTCAGCTCACGTCCACCTTTCATTATCCTTTTTATTTCCACATCTTTTCTCGTCTGCGTGAAACGTTTTTGAGGGAAACGTTGAAACGTAGGCTCGTTTGTTTGGTGATATGGGAACCTTTCACTTTAATTTCATTTTTTTAACTTAGGATCGGTCAGATTGTAAAGATGTATTTTTAGAAAGTTGGAGATAGTTTTGGCATGGACATTATTGTGAGACGGAGGATACGTATTGCGAAGATAAGTAATGAAATTATTACTTGGGATCACGGGTTTTGGTGTTGGTACTGAAAATTGGTGCTGGTACTATTACAGGTTCTGACAGTCACATGTAAAGCACCAGGTTTTTGGACTGGCCTATGGAACTTAAGATTAGACACAGAGCTATGGATATAGGATAACAAATTAGATAGTACGGGGAAATTAAATTTAGATAATAAATGATAGTTAGTATGCACAAGAGCTAACGAAAGCTCTACAGCTTTCCAGGGCCGGTCGAAGGAATTGCTTTTAGGCATCAATTTGTTTCCATTTACAAAAACCACCATTTGGATTTTATTCATGATTTTCTTTGGTAAAGCAAAATTTTGTATTTACATGTTTTTAGAAAAGTGCAAAATGTTCTTTTTACTTGATTTAGAAAAGTACAAAATGTTCTATTTGCATGTTTTGAGAAAAGTGGAAAATGTTTTATTTCCATGTTTTTGAAAAGTACAAACCAATTTATTTTGCATGTTTTTAAAAAGTCAAAATATTCTTTTTAAATATTTTTGAAAACTGCAATGTTTCATTTACACGTTTTTTGAAAATTCAAACAGCTGGGGTTATCTGCACGCAGGCCGTTTTATATTGCCAGCTCTCGCTTGAAAAAAAGGGTAGCTGTAGCTGTAGCAGAAACAAGAATTTTTGTAGAAAGTTACGATTATGGTAGTGTCACGTTCTTGATACGGTAGTCATAAGTGCCTTTCATAAATGATTGCTTTCATTCATCAAAAACGACGGGGACATAATTAAATAGGAGAGTGAGCTGAGCATATTATACATTAGTAATGAATACGGGAAAAATGTTGATTCCGGAATTTTGTTCCAGAAACGGGAAGCTACAAAATTTCATCTATCAACTCATTCAACAGAACTACAGAACAGCGTAGGTATATTACGGAACATATTACGAACGATAGATGTATTTTAACGTAGAATACAGAAGCAACATAAATGCTTGTATCTAATAAGAACATAAGAAATAACGAAAGAACGAAAGAAAGAATGTATGCGCATGTGACACGTGTTCATTAGCGGTAATTTGGTAATTTGATTAGTAACAGTTACTGTTCTGCTCCATTCATGTTAACATCTCCTAACGATCTCTATCAAATCAACAAACGACAAACATCAACAAATACAATTTTCTCTCTCGTATATACACACACTATATATACTTATTTCAAATTCAAAGACGTTCCCTCCTATACAAAGACATACCCAGGTCCCATTTCCCATATAGTGCTAGGAAATAATTAACATTTTCATTTCAAATCCGAATCCGAATCCAAAATCCGGTTCCAAATCAAATTATAAAGCCCAACTGAACCGAACCGCGCGTAGTATCTTTTTTGTTTTTTTTTATCTTCATATTTTCCATTTTACAGTCCCTTTTGACTTTCCCAGTGCCAGTGCCAGTAAGTAAGCTTGCTGTGTATTTACATATTTATCAAAAGTACTAAAAAGCCATGCAAGGCGCTGATTAGGTTAGAGTGCAAAATGACACTTTTTTACTTGGAATATTTTTAAAACGTTTTTTAAAAAGTAACTTTTAGACATTTCTAGCTTTAAACAAATGAAGCTTATTTTGACCCATATTAAATTTTTAAAATATTATCTTTTACAAATTTTATTGTTTTAAATTAATCACTTTGAAAATTTGTAGCGCTGTTTGAAAAGGTGCGACTTGGTAATATTACACCTTTTTGAAAACATGCAATAATTCAGTTTTCATCGTTTCAAAAATGACGTGTTAAAGATATTTTCACTATTTAAAAAAATAAGGACTGTTGGAAAATCTCTTCGAAAATTCAAATTTTTAAAGGAAATGCAATTCGCACATTTTAGCGATTTTTTAAAAATGCGCACAGTAACACAGTAGCACAGTAATAAATAATTTACTTTGAGATCCATATAATGGCATAATATTTTAACTGGATTTCTACAACAAAACATGTATGTGATACGTAGGAGCAAATGTGCGGGTCTGAAATAATAATTGGCATGTAAAATATGTAGGTCTGGGAGCAGATCCCAGGTTGAATAGTAAATATATAGGCCCTTTGTGAGCTATTATTTGTGCAGAATATACACTAAATTATCGAGCTAATAAATCGGATATTTTCTTTGAACAATACACCTATTATTGTATCAGTGAATTTCGAACAAAAACATAGCAAATAAAACACATCCTGTCTCCGTCTCCATAGCGCCATGCTCAACATATATATTAAAACTTATGACGCATAACTTCAACGCCGGTTAAATTTATAGCCATTTTGCTTCGATGTAACTCATTGCACACTTAGAGTGTAAGGAATACTACATGAATCAATGAATGAAATAAAAAACATTTGCCAATTTAGACAACACCGCTATAGAAACTACCACTAAAAAGGAAAGATTATTATTTGCGGCAAAAAAGACATCAGGAAAAAAACAAAACGGAATTAAAAATCAAAAGTAACGGAAATAAAATTTTATTCAATCTAACCGTCATTCCATTTCACAGAGTGACCATTTAGCATAGCACGATAAATATTACGAAATGTCTCAAATGTTGCAATGATTCCCTCTCGCCAAAATAAAGCTGGTAGAATGGCATATAGAAAATAATATAGAAGCAGCGTTGAGTTGAAATGCACATAATAATGAGCTACGTGCTACGTGACGTGTGGGGCGACGTTTGAATTTACGTTTCCATTTATCTGTCCTGTCCCAAGTTTTGACAGTCTATGCAGTGTACCGTTTACAGTTCTACTGTCTTGAGACAAGAGTATGACTTTTAACATTTAGACAAGACAAAAAAAATGAAATTTTGAAATGGAAATGATGAGACGAAGAAGAAGAAGAAGACAAAAAATGGAGAGAGAGAGAGAGAGAAAGGGAGACAAGAAGACAGAAAAATATTTGAATTGAAAGAGAACTTAGAGAAACCAGAGAGAGAGAGTCAGGTCCGGAGCCAGGGCCAGGGCCAGAACCAGAACCAGAACCAGAACTCACTGAGAATAAGTTTAAGTTTGAATTTGAATTTGACAAAGTAAACTGAGCGTCCCTACCTGAACAAAGAGACCTGAAGCAGGGCAATATATTACATTTTTACCAGGGTGCCCCACTACAATTTCAGTCCACACTACATTTCGAAAAATATCAAAAAAGTGTAATTTAATTTTAACGAGAATTTTGAGTATACCGTCGGAGACAAAAAATATTTTTCAAAATTTTCTGAGAAAAATACAAATTGAAAAAAAAAATTATAATTTTGTTCAATTTTGCAAACTTGAATAACTTGCGAAAAATGTTTTTGGCATTTTATAAATTTTGTAAAAACAATATTTTTTAAACGGTTAAATTCTTTCAAAAAGAAAATTTAGTAAGCTACACAATGCGCTCTATTGGTACAATTTTTGGCGTCTTGTACAACGTTAGTGGGGACCCCTGTTTTTCAAAGGCCAAAAGTAATATAGAAGTTTCCCATATATTACATGTAGCATATCCGCTATACTGTACAGTATAGTATGACCGTATATGCGTTATACTTCTGTTAGAAATTGGTATGTTTTGTTGGGCTTTTGAGATAGATGAATATATATTTACTTTTTCTTGTACGGAATTTCAACGAGCTTGAAGAAGAAGAAGTAGAAGAAGACAGGGAAGAAGGTTCAGTATTCACAATTCACTCTTCACTCGCTCACTGTCTTCAGCTTCTGCCGTCCTTTTATCTCATAGAGATGCTCTTCTTTTTCCTTTTCTTTTTTTTATTTCCTTTCTCCCTTTTTTCTCTCCCATTGCATCATCAACCAACTTTTTATTCAGTCGACTGCACCATCTCTCAATTTATGTCCACATACCAAACACTATAAACTCCATGTGCAAGTCCGTATGTGAAGATAATACAGATATATGGAGAATGGAAGTCATGTCTCTCCTTTGAAGTAATAGAATTGTGTTCTCAAATATAGGGAAATGGGAAATCGTACACAGGTACGCGGACCAGTGGCATAGAATATAAGTATAGGCACTACATTATTAGTGTATAGAATACATACGATTAAGTGAAAGGAACAAATCCAGCTATCTGCATTTGTTTTTAAATATCTATTTATTTATATGTTGTGGAAAGTAGACATAGGAGTAGTGGGAGAACTGTTCAGTGCCACAAATTCAAATGTTAATAAAAGTGTGACGATCGTATTTACAAATATTAATTAGTGAATCAGTCTGAATTAATTAGTGTGGCTCATACATGGATTTAATTGGTGAGTGGCAATTTATGAATTTAATTTTGTTTTTAACGTTTTAAAAAAGTTGTTTTCACTATTTTCGGGCCATTTTAAAATTTCCAGGGTACCCAACTTACTAGTGATTTGAAAAGTTGACACTATTTTGTAATTTTATGTTATTAATTACAAAAAAAGGCTTTTTTACTCTTTTTCAAATCGTCAAATTTATGTTTGACATTTTTTTTCTGAGAGAAATCGCTATTATTACATTTTTCAAAACACTTAGCAAAATTCTATGTTTAGAACATTTTTGAAAGTGCCATAATTAATTACTGAAAGTGTAAAAAATATTTTAGAAATTTCGAAAATTTCGTAATAATCACAGTAGGAAGATTTTTAAAATTTCAAAATATTCCATCTAGACCAAAACCACAATCTTTTTAAAAAGGAAATATTATTTTGCACGAAATGGGATACACAAATAAATGTCCAAGATTTTTAGAAAACCGTAGATAATATTTTTTGCCATATGTATTTTTGCTCGTTTACGTTTCCAGAGATGTAAACTTGAGACTTTAGTTAGGACCAGTGACAGTGCAGTAGTGTTTGAAATACATATCTCCTTTGAATAAACCTGTGTGTACTTCCTACGCAAAAATACTATCGTATATATTATGTACCTACAAACAGTTAAATTGACTGCACAATAATATATGAAAATAGGACATACACATATATATGCAATATAACTATATGTACCTACATCCGTATGTGACTCGGAAACTGGAAACACAATGAAAATAAAAATACCTCTAAGCATGGTAGATGGAATTTGAGAGGGAAATAATGCAGGAAAAAAATACTATATGTGCTTTTGTCTAATGTTAATGTTGGATATCCAGGATATCTCTCAAAAATTCCTTTGTATTCCCTTCCATTAAGAACAAGCAGAGGCAAAAAGATAACTTCAACGACAACGACGACGACGACGAGAGCCAGGTTAAAAAAAGCAGCGCTAGAAAATATATAGTCGAATACATAAATACAATCAATTTAAAAAAAAGAAAGAAAGAAAGAAAGGACTGAAAATACACATGACATAAAACATGACATGGGAAATGGAATAAATGAAATAAATGGTGTAAATGACACATCTCCCCACTCCTAAAAACTCCACGTAATGCATAATGTTTTGTTTTCCTTTAAATAACTTTTCCCCTCCTATCTATAGGTAGGTAGGTACATTCAAAAACCATATGCATATTTTTCATTTCCATTATTACCCCTCACGCTCTCATCACAGAACAGAACAAAGAAATCTCATTCAAAACTTGAACACACATAGCTGGAGGCAGAAGCCATAATTACAATTACCGTTACCGTTACAATACATACACAACATTTTAATTACAAAAATGCAAACCACATTAAATATGCAGTAGGTACTTTTATAATAGAAATCTGTCACCGTGTAGACTTTGACTTAGCTAGAAAAGCCAAACAATACCAAAAAAATCCGGCTCTTTTTTGCAATATGAAGAGATAGACCCGTTTGCTTCCACAATTCTAAGCAAGGGACTAGGACAAAATACAAAGGACAAAGGCCAAAGCACATTTATAAAAATATCTCTCTAAAAATGTGACTTTTACTGCAAAAAAAAATTACCTAACATCAAGAACATAGTTTGTCTGTACCATATCTTACTATGTAGTATGTAGCCCTATCGTTTTTACACCGTGTCGTTTTGTTTTCTTCCACCACCCTCCCCCCCCCCGTCTAAAAAAAATGCGACAGATTGCAAAGAAAAATAAAAAATGTCATTGCTTGTCGGACGCTATATGCTGTTGCCGTCTTCTATACGTACAAAAAAAAATGAAAAAAAATGTTAATCACATAGGAAATATGATGGAATGAGATTTAATAGGTTTCACTCTCCGTCATTTGGATTTTTAATCCAAATTTTTATGTCTCACTCCCCTCGTGATTAAGAGTATTATTACTCCATTTATTTATTTACTATCAAGCCAAGTGACGATGAATGACGTGTGATAAAAAAAACCTATGTTGCCTGACTCTATAACGTTTTTTGTGCTCTATAATTTAATTTTTTTGTTTATTTAATTATGCCCTATACTTATATAGTCTACAGTGCTTTAGTAGACGCTATACTATATAGGAAAATAAATTTACGATAATAATATAAATCCATGTACCAATGTTTATCAGTGAGTGTTTTTTACTCGGCTGTTCCTACCTATCCTTATGCCGTACCCGTACCCGTATCCGCGTATCCGTATCCTTATGGAGATATTACTATGCTACGAAAACCGAAATTGAAAATAAAACCGAGAAATACATATTATATGCTATAAGGTAAAGTGAGTAGGACAAAGTCAACGCCAAAGTGAGGTGTAAGTTTACAATTACTCTTATCTCCATATATCAGTAATTGCATATTATGTAAAGAATGGAAAGGTAAGCTACCTTACAAAGTCAATGAGGTACATACTTACAAATGAATGAGAACGAATTTTCCTTCATTTTTTTCCTCGTCTCTCTCTCTCTCCCTTGAAATTTGAGATCATGTTATCGCCATCGTTTTGTATATAGACTATATACCTACAGCCGTATATACATTATATGGACTATATAGCATATGCAAGCTTTCCTATTTAATTAAATGAAAATGAAAACGACCGGATCATGAACAACATGGCCATGAACATAAAAAAAACAAGGAAAGAAAAAAAACTGTCTGCGTAAAATAAAATAAACCTAAAGGAATTAACGTGCTATATAAAAAATGAGCGAGCTCACTAACTCACTACACTGCAAAACAACGGGCTATAACTACGCTATATATGTACATACGTGTATATATTTTGAAAGAAAAAAAGTGATGGGGGTAAAAAGACATAAACACTCACATAAAATCCCCCATTAAGATCCTATCGAAAGATTTATTCATTTTATTCATGGCTCTACATGTACTTTATGAACTCAACTTTAAAAAAAAGAAAGAAATTCACCAGTGCACACAACACACAAGAAAACATTTAGCGTTTAAATACATAAATACACACTAATATTTGTACCGCGTAGGTACATACTTAGGTAAACTGTACACAGACAGATACAGAAAAAAGATCATTTACGGCATCGGTAACGGTAGGCTGTGCATACTACAGGTTGGTAGTGTACTGGGTTTGCATGTAGTAAATATTTCACAGTATTTCCTTATTACTACAAAAATTTAAAAATTCGAGAATTTTGAATGCAGTAGTGAATTATTGTACCTACGAAAAAAAATGGTTATATTTTAGTTTAAATATAGTGTGACCTGTGAATAATATGGGAAACAAAAGTAAAAGTAAAATTAGTGCATCATAGTGCCCCAGACCAGAGCCAGAGCCAGAGCCAGGACCGCTACCGGTACTGGTACCGGTACCGGTATATCCCGGTTCCAGTGTACGAGCCAATAACCGTTAACCATTTCCACTCCCATTAGTTTCCTCCATTTGCATTGTCTCCCTCTGTCTGTCCATATTATCTTTTTCACATCCATTGTCTCGTATCCCTATGTGACTGTGCCGTGTCATTTCCGAAATTCTCAAACAATGCAGCACAGTAAAAATCATGAGCGTTTTGTTTTATGTGTCATGTACAAAATTACTTACGTTTTAAAAATGTCACCTTTTCATAAATTACACAAGGACAATGTGACAGTAGTACGACGCAGAGTTTGACTTTTTTTTTAGACTTTTCAAAAATGTACACATTTCATTTTCTTTGGAGACTTTCTTCTTGACAATCGTACAATTTTTAAAGGAGGCATTTTCACTGATTATTCGAATGTGAAATAAAAGTTCATGTAGCACAGTCACATTCTGCACTAAAATATGCATTCACAAGTCAAAAAGTCAATTACGCTTTTAATTAAAAAAAATAACAGAGTGAGGAAACTCGTCCCAAAATTAGAATTTACATGTTTTGTTGTCGTCAGTAGTTTAGTTGTAGTAGGAAAGTCAGTAGTAAAGGTTTGTCTTTTCCTTCGTCGACCAGAACCAGGACCAGCAAGAAGGGCGGGTAGAAAATTGTAATTTAAATACTGACTAAATTACACTGCACTGCTGAGACTTGACTGTTGCACTGTATTAGGAAGGAATCGCAAATGACGTCATATTTTGAGTGCATAGGGTGGGTCTCAAAAGTGACAATTTGACTTTTATGTTGAGCATGTGTGTGATGAGTTGTCGAGTTGATGTGGCGGGGGTAGCTAAGAAAATTGTATAAATTTTATAACGTCATTTGTGAACGCTGTCTTAAGTACAGAGTGCTACTACACCCACCCCCCTGTACCTATAATTATAACACGCTGAAGAGTGAAAATGAACTAATGGACTGTTTTAGCCGTTACACAGTTACAATGTTGGCAGTGTTGGACCGGACGCATTTTGCTGACACGAGTAGGACATGCAAAGGTCTTTCTTCTTGACGAGAGAGGTTTTTATTGTGTCATGTAATTACATGGTGATCTTTTATTTTCATTTTCAACGTTCTTTCGAAAAAACCAAACCGCTCACATTCGTTAGTTTGTGTAGTCAACTACCCGGTTTTCCTGACGTTTTCCAAACTTTCAAAAGCCCCATTCTATTTGAAACTGGGTTCCTCTTTTATACTTTCCTGCCGTAGCAAATTGCAAAAAGTAGTTTACTAAAGTTAATATCTGTTCAGTCATCAGTTTAGTTTCAATAGTCGATAGTCGATATAGTTTATTATTACTTGATACTACAGCCAACAGCTATACGGCTATGGTCTAACGTTGAACGCATTGCCGGTTCTGCCGGTACCGGTACCGGTACGGGTTTACCGGTTGACGACTCTGCACTTTTGTTTCTGCCTAAAGTGTGAAAAGCAAAGTGAAGTTATACTGACTGGCAGTGGCAATGTAAGTAGAGACCCATGCGCAATATATTACAAACTAAACACTGAGCTTTGTAATTTTGTAGTTTTGTAATGACATTGAATTAGAAATTAGATGAGGACTTCTTTAATGGGTTCTTAATGATTTCTAAATTTAATGGGACGATGCATCGTTAATTTCCAGTGTGTTTTTTTAACTTCAGTCATCCATCTATTTTGTACCTTGAATCTTTTTCCCTATTTTTCACCTAGTAAATACATATTTTTAAGAAAACAAATTATAAAATGTTGGATATGATATGTTTCTCAAGCAGAATATTAGTACAATGAGGAGGAAAAACGACTGCAACAGGGTGACAGGAGCTATGCTCTGCGTGTAGAAAGGAAATGACTGTTGTAGAGTGACAAGTGCAATAAAATTATGCAACTACTTTTGCACTAGATACTGCCATTGCCTTAAGCTTGAGGTGTTAACATAAAACTTACTAGTTAGAACCGAAAAACCGACAACCGACGCTAAAAAACCGATACTGCTACCGGTTTTACAGGCCCGTAAGTTTTAAGTGTATAGTTTTAAGGTCAGAAAAGAAGCTTTAGAACGTGCGGGAAATTAATGATTGTAAAATGTACTATAAAGTTAAACACCTGCTTCACACCAACACTTCTGCGGGCACCTGGGCTGACCCAGAAACCATTAATTTTCATTTGCTGCGAAACTGTAGATAGTGTTAAGCCCAAAGCGACAAAGGGCAACAAGGGAGATGTGTTGTCTAACAAACTGCACAGTGAAATATGTCTTTGAAGGCGGATGACTTATTTAAAGGCGGCAAAAATTGTACAAATTTCAAGATGCACACTAATAAATCTTTTAAATGGGTTGATTTTGATAGTTTGAAATAAAATGAAATAAAGTATAGATAAATTAACAAATCAGTGTATAAATACAGAATTCCAAGGTTTCATCAACAGTCGTTGATGAGAAAATCTTTTCCCTATAATACTAAAGTGCCTGCACTTAAATTAATCATCAGATTAAGATTGAAAAGAAATTACGTTGAAGTTTAAGTTATACAATTTTGCACATCAACCTTACATACCGATTCAACTACCAAACCAACCGAATTAAAACCTTTGAGAAAATGAAATGAACTAAATTTAAAGTTTGTGTTCTTTTGATTATTTTTTTAGGAGAAACCTCAGCCAACGAAGAGGAAGAGGGAGATGGTCCAACCTCACTGGTGTTGAACGGTAGCCGGGAAGACTATGGAAAATCACCTGGACTAGGGAAATTTAAAAGCTTAAGCCTTGGTGACGGTCCAAATAGTGCCGGAGAGTCTAGAACAGGAAGTAATCGAAATTCCCCTGCCCATATGCAAATCTCAACGTCCAACACGAATTCCTCCTCCTCCGCCTCCTCCGTCAAGTCTCAAAATGGTCCTGGTCACAGTAATCATCACCATTCCTTCAGACTCCACCACCCATCCTCCAAAACCCAAGGTCATGGACCGCCGCCCTCACAGCAATATTCAAATTCAAGTCCAGCAAGTATTGCTGCGGATGGAAACCCTGCTCCAAATAGTACATCCAGTACAACCACGAGCAATGGGCCTGCTAATCCCCATCACAATCATCATCATCATCACCAGAATGGTCATGGTCATGGTCATGGGGGGAGTGGACAAAGTATGTCATACAGTCACTATAATCAGTATCACTACCATAATAATTCCCGTGGGTACCAAGGCAGTGCTGGGGGGTATCATAGCAATCACTATACTAATAATAGCTCACGTGGTCATCATGCGGATGGGAGCTACCATCACCACAATGGGGGAGGTGGTCACTACAATAACTACAATGGACGGAATAACTACAATAATTACAGAAATCAACATCATCACTCTCATAATTGTCAACATCATACTATTGCTTCACAAAATCCAAATCATCCAGACAGTGCTACTACTTCAACAACGACTACTACTACAAAAACAAATGCCAGTGACAATTCAAATCCAAACCCTCCCACCACTCAAGTAGCGCCGGACTCAAATACCTCCGCTGTTACGACTTCAGATGCTCCTGATACCGACACAGCTCCACCACCATCAGCAACAACAATCACTGAAAACTCCTCCGAATTCGGAGCTGGAAATAATAACAGTCGGGGCCAAGGTCACCCTCCACATCATTACTCCTCATCAAGCAGGTACAATGGAGGAAGATTTCGAAAACCCAGACCGTATGGATCCTATAATAGTTATCATCATCATCATCATGGAGGTGGTAGTGGTTCCGGTTCAGGTCATCATAACGTGGGCCCAAGAGAACGAGAGAATGGGGATGGAACCAATCGGCCCTCTTACAATCAAGGTAATTACTGAATTCATCGACTAAGTACTTTGGCATATATATGCAGCGCTTTTATTTAAGGTTATAGTATAAAATATTGTTCCTGTCTTTTTAAAGACGAACTTCAAGTTGATATTTTTGACGTCTGCCAAAACTTTAAATCGAGGTTTCTGTCCATTCCAATTTGAGGTCTTTTGGGGTAGTTGATTTTGATCGAACAAAGTGCAGCACTGATTGAGTTTAATTCATCGGCTACGAATACTATTTCCTAGTGAAATAGCTAATAAGTTAATCCTAAATTTTAGATGGTTTCAATCTTGGTCAAATAATGGTAGTAAAACGTACCGGTTAAATTTCATACACGGCAATCAGTAAAAAATAGACTTTCAATTCAAATTATTAGAACAAATTATCTTTTTTGTAACTTTCGTCAAGTAGCTTCTATTTTTCAATGAATTGCTTTTTTCAGCTCTTCAATTTCATTCGTATTGTAAACTTGGTCTTTTTAATGAGATATTTTGATTTGCTCAATTAGCTTTTATTTATTATCAATTAATATTGACTTTTACTTTCATGTTAAAAAATGATTATTACTATTAACCATTCATTCCACCGTACCATGATCAATAACATTTACATTTCCACTCTCTCATTGTCAATGACGATTGAGGATTTAACAACTCAAAAAAGTGGAAGTTGGGTGCGTGTCCCACGTCCCACCAGCCCACCATACATAACAGCACAGAAGTAGGTAGATGACAGTCAGTAAAACTAAATAGCCGAGTTCTACACACAACTTTGGCAAAGTCAACAGTGAAGAGTCAGTCAGTCTCAGTCGAGAGTCGACAGTGAGTGCGAATGCCAAAGCCGGATCCGACGCACGTCAACTGCCAAACTTCGGACGTAGGTAGAATCGAATCGAATTCAAACACCAAACTCAAACATCAAGTATCAACCAAGTTTTGAAACTTACTCAAGGAGAAACAAGACCGATATGAGATCACGATTCAAGATAAGGTACATATACTTGAATTAGGTATCGATGCGCCGATGTCGATGTGAATGTCATTTTATTTCTATCAACAATTCAACAGTTTCAACAAATCTAGAGACTAGAAACAGGCTACAACGACAATGACAATTCAAGGCTCAACACAAAGCCAACTGCCACTAACTAAAAGTAAGTAACAACTACGAAAAAGAAAATCGAAATGCGAATTATGCGAAAACTCGAATTCAACATTATTGACTACCGTACCGGACGCGGACCGACCGACTCACACGGCTTACAGTCACTAGTGTAACTTGTGCCCGTAAAACCATAAACCGTGAACTGTAACAGAAGCATTAGAGCATTAGAACAGGCAGTCTATTAGTCAGTAGTCACTATAAGTCACTTCTAGTTGATAGTTATAATGGTACTGTTTGAATTTAGTAGTAGTAGTAGTTCATAGTTAGTGTTAAGGAGCTGATTATTTCCCCTCACTTTTTTTTAAACTTTTCTCGTTGAAAAGTACATACCTATTTATTTTTCCTTGATGATGTCGCGATCGAGTGCTGTCTCTGAATCATCATTTTCCCTTTCGGTTTTGTAGTCAGTTGGTCTTCGGTCTCGGCCTCTCGTCGTCGGCCTCAACATCCCATCGGCATCGTCTTAACAAGTCACATCGACATCGGTATTCGAATTTTCGACATTCGGCATTCAAGATTTTCAACTCACGCTCTCTTCATTCGAGAGAACTGTAGTAATGTGTGTCATAGAATAGAGTAGTCATGTACTTACGGACCCTTTCCTGACACCGTTCCAAAAGCAAGAATAAAAATACTTGTTCCATGTTCTCATCCTCAAAAATCCTATTGAGAAAATTGTACATTTAAAACTGACTAACTACATGAGTACGGCTTCATAATATATTTATGTTGGTTCTTAAGTTAGTTCACTCTTAAGACTACGATTAGTTGTTAGTTTTTTACATTATATTAATAGGTACTTCAAATATTTATAAGTAACTTGTAAAGTGTAACCGAAAGTAATTATGCATACACATCGCTATATCGGGATCTTTATTACTACATACAATCTCAATCGCGATGCTGTGAACATCCCATATCCTTTATAGGGTTTGATATACTAATGCATATTCAGTAATGAATCTTGCTCCTATTCCTATTCCTAGTAAAATTCTTGTGATTTAAATAGCAAAAGAAGTGAAAAAAAACTCGTGATATTTTTTTTATATTATCTTCTGTCGGTCGGTCCTCGTGAGGATCTCATTTTACTTTTGTGCCATTTGCTTCTGCTATTATTTGCCATTTCGGCTTCGGCTTCGACTTCGGCTTCGAAGACTTTGGTGAAGTAGAGATGCAAAAAGTACCAACGTACCTACGTACCTACCAACGTATGTGTGAACATATATATGGCGTACTAATAATAATATTATTGTAGTCACCTATACGTTTAGCTTCTCAAGCTCATTATCTCGTGTTGGTTTTAGTTTTAGTTTAAGAATTACTCTGACTGAGCTAGCAAAAACCAAAAGGGAAACCAACCGACCGAATGGCAAAAGCGTTGTATGAATATGCGAAGTGCATGTACCTATTTACATATGTAGCGAACAAACAGTAGATTATCTAAAAATAGGACGAAAAATAAAGTGGTTTACATAACCGACCGTGTTCCTATATGTGTATGTACCTTCAAAGGTATTAGTACAATTGTACGAATAATACAACCTATATAGAATTAATTTTATAGGTTGGTAGAAAATTACATTTAGGTATGTCTTAAGTATGCACTACAGGTGCACGTTCCAAACTACTGAATTACTCAATGCTCCCTTTGTCTTTCTTCTAGTAAAAAATGGTTGCAAAGTTCAAAAATTTATTTTGATTCACTTTCCAATTTATTTCAAAATAAATGTCAAGTGGGTCATTATGAAGACAGGCAGACAGACAGACACAAAGTTTGCTTTGGATAGTGTTTTTAAGCATTTTGGAAATGGGCATGTTGAATAAATCATATATCACATCACCGATATCAACATTATTGAATCAGGGCCGGACGAAGAAATTGTTTTTAGGGAGCAATTTTTTTCCATACAAAAACCTCTATTTTGATTTTCTTGTTAGTTTTCTTTGGTAAAGCAAAATGTTGTATTTACATGTTTTAGAAAAGCGAAAAATGTTCTTTTTACTTGCTTCAGAAAAATGCTCAATGTTCTATTTACATGTTTTGAGAAAAGTGGAAAATGTTTTATTTCCATGTTTTTGAAATTTACCAAAATTTTATTTCCATGTTTTTGAAAAGTCAAAATATTTCTTTTTTACATATTTTTGAAAACCGCAAAATGTTCCATTTACATTTTTTTCGAAAATTCAAGCAGCGGGGGCTGCCTGTGCTGGCCGCATTATCCGGCCCTGTATTGAATGTCGCATAACTTAGCCTCAAAATTTAAGGAAAACGCATTTTATTCATTCCCACAATGAATTCTCCCAACTTACTTAATACGGTCAAATAATTCGTAAGCTTAATTTTTGCACTTACGGTTAATACCAATAGGTACTTTATAGCCCAAAGTTTCATACGTGTATTTTGTATTTTAGCCTCGAAGTCGAAGGTGACGATAAGGCATAAGGTAAATGAAATGTGGAAAGCAATTGTCATTTTTAATTGCTGCCGTTATAGTTTAGGAGTAGTGTGTGGTGTGTGTGTGAAGATGTACTTTGCGAATACTTGCAAAAGAAAACAGTGAGTGAAACGAGCTGTATGAACTTAAAACTGACGCAAAAGCTAATTTAGGAGAGGATAAGAATACTTCGACTTGAGATGTTATGAAAATGAGGGACTCTCTGTAAAGCTAATAAAGACGGGACCGGCACCGGCACCAGAGATCTTAGAATAATAATATGAAAATAAGAATTGAAATGAGGAAGGAGTATGTACAATTTGGGAACAGCTGTTCTGTGTCTGAGAGTAGTAGTCAAAGTCCTTGATCTGTAAATACTTATAATGCTCAGGTCTGTCTGTCTAATCTGTCTATCTCCACTCTAAAACCACATAGTCCTACATATAGGGTTTTAATGCAATATTAAGGCAGGTATGCTTATGTACTTTAATGTAATAATAAATTGTTAATTTAAATATGCATGCAAACTTTAAAATTCAAAATAAATATTTTTTTAAATTTTCAAATATTAATTTGTATATTATGCGTAGGACTTCAACTATGTACCTACCTCCCTTCCTATTTGAAGTTTCTATATGATTCATATTTGTGTACCACTCTGTATTCTGTACCATTTTGTGTGTATTGTATGTACCCAAGTAAATTTGCATTACTGCCAAGCTAATTTTAAATTCCAGATTGCTTTGGTGAAGGATGAAACTATGAATTTTACATTCCTTTTAATACCATCATGAAAATATTTCAATCATCCAATAAATTGCTAAATATGTGCATGACATGCTAATAATGAGCTTTTTTGGAATTTCCAATTTTGAATGTCAATGGGTTCTCTGTACTGTTGTTTGTATCTTTATACAGTTAACTAAAACTAAAAATTAAAAGTTTACAAAAGATTTGTTTAAAAATGGTGCCTCAAAAATATATAGTTTTTGGAATTTCTTAAACAAAGTTTGTATTTTTTAAATTTTAACCTATTTTTAGTCATTTAAAAAACGGAATATCGTCTATGAAGAGCAAAAATGATCCATATCCATTTTTAGCTAAAAACAATATCCACTATCTACAAAAATAAACAAATATATTTTCAAATACATGCAAATAAAACATTTTACACTTTTTAAAAAGATTCAAATAAAACATTTTGCACTTTTCAAAAACATACAAATAAAACATTTTGGACTTTTCAAAAACATGCAAATAAAACATTTTGAACTTTTCAAAAACATGTAAATTAAACATTTTACGCTTTTCAAAAACATGTAAATAGAACATTTTACGCTTTTCAAAAACATGTAAATAGAACATTTTACACTTTTCAGGAACGTGTAAATAGAAAATTTTACACTTTTAAAAAACTTTTAATTAACTTCTTACGCATGTTTTGTATTTTGTTTATATGACATAGCTCATTTTGATTCTAGCTTAAATGGGATATAGGTCATTTAAGTTCATCACAGACGATATTTAAATAATTGTTACATCTCTATTTCTTTTTAATTTAAGCATATGCCTACAATACGAAGTTTTCATTACATTTTTATTTTGATTGAAGAAAAAAGATTTACTGCGATGTCAACGTTTAGCACTCTCTTGAGAAAGCGAATTGCTTAGTATACTTGGTTTGATTTGCAAAAAACTTGTGACTGCAAATTCAGCACAATTTACACCTTATTTGTATATCTACAATGTGTAAGTAAAAAGGAGTTAGATTTATGGGCAATGGTACCTGTGTATTATTAGGTACAATCTAAATGATGCTTAATTATGCTCAGAATTCCAACAAATAAAGTCACATGCTCCGTCATAGAGTCATACACTGCTGTTTTATTATGCTAAAATAATGTTGATTGTAATGATACAAACAGTTTTTGTGTAAACAGTCATCAAAATAAAATTTGTAATGCAAACTTACTTGGCTGTACAAGCCCATTATTGAAAATTGTAAATGTATGTTAAATAGAAATAGAAACGAGAGGAAGGAAAGTCCAGGAAAAGAAAAACGTATATTAGCTCTAATGGCATTTACAATTACTATACATTAGCTTTACGTGTCTATGTATTATAATTTTCCAAAATATATTATACGAATACATATATATCCATTTCCATGATTGTGATTTATGATTTATGACATGGTTTATGGGACGGGAACGCATGGCAGGGTGGCAGTGCATTGGTTTAGTTCGGGGACTATAATGTGAAGTCTTCACATGTGTGTGTGTAACCTACAGACGTATGCCACAGCACGTAGTACGTAGAGAGAGGCAACTAGGATTAATAGGATATAATCAATTAGAACATAACCTCGGCTTTAGTTTTTGTACGTCTAAAATACATATATTATTTCTAATGTGTAAAAGTAGTAGTACTATGGTCGTTGAAGAATCAAAACAAGTCATTTTATGTGAATGTTATTGCTGTTATAAAATTAAAACACACAGCTGAAGAACCTTAATTTTCAGCTACGACCAGGATAAGAATGAACTTAAATGTACTATGTGTATACTATCAATGGTTCTTAAAATTTTAAAACCTTGTTTTTGCAATTTTAAAAATGTTCAAATCATGGTTTTTGTGCAAAGTTTAAATTTTGGGACCTTTTTTTAAGTCTTAAAACAATTTAAGTAAGTAGTTTTAGACATTAACTAAGGTGGAAATCACTTATTTTGCACTTTACAAAGTTTAAATAGTGTATTTTACGGTTTCAAAACGGCGTAAATTATTTTTTTTGCAAAAAGTTGCAAATAACATATTTTGCGATTTCTAATAGATGTTAATTACTTTTTTCGCACTTTTAAAAATGTGCAAAAGTAGCGTTTTTTGCACTTTCACAAAGGTGTAAATAACTTTTTTTCAAACTTTCAGAAATGTGTTAAAATAGCGTTTCTTGCACTTTCACAAAGGTGTAAATGACTTTTTTTCGCACTTTCAGAAATGTGTAAATGACTTTTTTCCCACTTTTAAAAAGGTGTAAATCGCGTTTTTTGCGCTTGTAAAAGGTGCAATTAACGTATTTTGGACTTTCAAAAAGGTGCAATTATCGTATTATCGTATTTCCCCCTTTTAAACAAGCTGAAATTTTATAATTTGTATTTTTAATCCAGTGCAAATATTTTATTTTACACTTAAAAAGCCTTATTATAAATCGTATTTATAACTATTTAAAAATATGTGCAAATTCTGTAATTTACAGCATAAAAAGGCTTAATTTACCCGACCCAATAGTTTGCTATTTAGAAATATCTGTAGTGTAAATACACATGGTATATTTTGCAGTCCTTTCAAAACTTTTACCATAATCCAATAGTCCAATTTGCACTTTTTGCTCCAAGAATAAATCCATGTTAAAGTAGGTAGGTACATATATAACCCTAACCTTTTGAAATTGAAACCAGCCCAAAATGTAAATATGTAATGGGAATGAGATTCGATTTTTTTTGTAATAAAAAATCTATGGCTCTATGGCATGTTTTCATTCTTCACGAACCAACCAACAACCTACAAAACGATACATGTAGTCAATGCGTTGCTAGTTCTCTCGCTCTCACACACATAATATATGATACCGTTGAAAAAAGAATTGGTAAATGTATTATGTATCCTAATGCTCTCTCTCTCTCTCTCTCTCTCCTGGTCTGAGTCTGGTCTGGGTCTGGGACGGGACATGAAATTGGAATTGGAATTCGCTTGGGATTGAGACAGTGACGTCTCCACGCTATGCTAATGTTAATACTATTTATGAAAATAAAATTTATGCTCAAGTTTTGATTTATGATGTCATTTTGTATTTCATGTAGGCATGTTCCCATGTGTAGTCTATAATAGTGTACAGATACTTGGTTATGGAGAGACGTATTATATGCTGTCCAAAAGTCCAATAATAGTTATTCTGAATTCTATTTCTAATTTCATATTTCCCATAGGTAGGTACCGGTACCGGTGGTAAGTAGATGCTTACACCTACGTAGGTACACTATTAGGAATGCAAGGAACCTTCGTTTGCTCACTATATAGTTATTAGATTTTGACACATTTATTTACAGTAGCAATTCCTATCTCCGCCTGTACAATAATGCAATATAAAATAACATACTTTTAATTTACGTAGTTTTATTTAATGGAATATTTACCATTTTGATTTTACTCGACTATCTCGTAAATACTAAAATCCTAAAAGCAAAATGATGTTTTCCTTGGTGAAATATTATTATTATAGAATGTGGAATTTCCTGTACGATTGTTAAATGGAGATATGGAATTTCTCCTGTTTGAAATAATTAATTAATTACAGTACCTAGGTGGGTAGGTGCCTATCGGCTACCGGCCTACCTATGCTATCTCCATAATTTGCATATTATGTAGTATATGATTTTCCCTTGTTTTAAAACGGTGTTGTTTTGTTTCCTGGGCCTGTACGTATAAGAAATTACTGTAAATTATTACAAATTGTAGTAGGCATACAGTGTTTCTTATCATGTGTAGCTCATTACATACTGTGATTTGTAAGATTTAAAATTTTACGATGGGAATTTAACTCATAGAAATCGAAGCGACTCATCTCATTCATAAAACCTTGGGCTTTTGACAACTTTACCATTTTTACGATTACGAGTGAGGGTAATTTTGTTTAATCTAAAATGATTTGGGGAAATTTTTAAAGTTAAGCTGTATTACATACCGTTAGTATTAAATTTATGTTTGATTAATTAAGGATATAAAATAAAGCAGTAGTAGTAGTAGTGCAGCTAAGTGCGATAAGGAAGCATACAAAATTTAAATTGAAATTAAAAATATGGCTCTAACGTTTTGAGTCCAACCAACGCAACTAAAGGGGCTTATAGGTCATAATATATCGTCTGTGAAGAACCAAAATGAGCTATATCCATATGTATCTAAAAACAATATCTAATATCTACAAAAATATTCAAACATGTCTTGAAAGCATTTAAATAGAATAGTTTGCACCTTTTTAAAATATTTAAATAGAACATTCTACACTTTTTAAAAACATGTAAATAGAAAATTTTACACTTTTCAAAAACATGTAAATAGAATATTTTACACTTTTCAAAAACATGTAATAGAATATTTTACAATTTTCAAAAAACAAGTAAATAGAAAATTTTACAGTTTTCAAAAACTAGTAAATAGAACAGTTTACACTTTTCAAAAAAACATGTAAATAGAACATTTTACACATTTCAAAAACATGTAAATACAACATTTTACAATTTTCAAAAAACATGTAATTAGAAAATTTTACACTTTTCAAAAACTCCTAATTAACAGTTTACGCATGTTTCTCATTTTGTTTTTATGATATAGCTCATTTTGATTCCAGCTTAAATTGGATATGGGTCATTTTGGTTCTTCACACACGATATACGGCGTCATGTAAGCTCTTTGCTTCGACGCTATTATAAGGATACTAAATTCCCAAAATAACCTAAATAGCATTACGTTACATATTTCGTCCGTGTGACCCACGCACACCCCATTAAACTTTAAAGTTGAAAGTTCCCGGGTCCTCTAAAATCACTCTATAAGATAGAAATGAAAATGGACGTGTTTGACGTGGCTTGTTTAGAAAGGAAAAGGAAACAAAGTCTACAATTCTACCGACTTACAATGTCTACACACACTCACTCAGTCAGTCGACTCTCTTGTGTGTCGACTCTTATTTAATTTTATCAGTTCTGACGTGTCACCTGAGCTCTATTCTATGCCTCCGTCCTTCCCATTCCCAATTCCCTATACTACACCTTACGTACGCTTCTTGAATCTCAAAATCTATCTTTCGAATACATGTCTACCATCCCGCGCGCGTATAGTAGAGTAGAAAAAAGAAATTGGTTTTGTTTTTCGAGACAGTTTGTCGTGTAAGACGCTGTCACTGTAAGAAAAAGAAAGTGATGGGGAAAGGGGCTATGCTACTGGTACTGAATTGGTGCGTTGACTGTTGACATACGTGCCTCACTCCTCTGACTGATATCGCAGTTCTTGTCTCATTGTTTGTCTGTCTGGCTGAAGCACCTTATATACATCTATAAAGTAAAGTCTGTCTGTCCCTCCTACTCACAAAATAATACACTTAACTTTTTTATTTTTAAGAGTGCGAAGGCCTTTCTACTGTTGTATGTCTATGATGTCTGACTGATTTTTACACGATTAAGATAACGACAACGACAACGCGAGCAGCCGATGCCGATGACGATGGCCGTCAGAGATAAGATAGGGATTCAGACTGTGAGATTGTGTGATATAGAAGGATTTGCAATTATGATTTATTTTGTAACTTGATACTTTTGTTCCTCATACATAAGTGGAGTCACAATAATGATTATGAACAATATGCTAATTTTGATTTTTTTTAATGTTTCCTTTTGTTTTGACTCCTGTCTGCAGATGAGTATACGAAGATAACAACTCCGCGACAGGATGTGCTCTTCAAGAAAGGCTACTTGTCCCAAAGGAAAAATGGATGTTCGGTAGAGAGCAACTCTGTGACGACAACACCTTCTGCCTCAACCAATGGTACACCGGACACCCAGTCTACCAATGGAGTCCATTCAGGTAATTATAATACACATATTGTCTGTGAAAAACCGAAATGACCCATATCTAATTTTAGCTAGAATCAAAATGAGCTATGTCATAAAAACAAAATGAGAAACATGCGTAAAATGTTATTTACGAGTTTTTAAAAATTTCAAAATATTATATTTACATGTTTTTTGAAAAGGTGCAAAATTTTTTAATTCCATGTTTTTGAAAAGTGTAAAATGTTCTAATTCCATGTTTTTGAAAAGGTGCAAAATGTTCTCATTCCATGTTTTTGAAAAGGTGCAACATGTTCTAATTCCATGTTTTTAAAAAGTGTCAAATGTTCTAATTCCATGTTTTTGAAAAGTGTAAAATGTTCTAATTCCATGTTTTTGTAAAGTGTAAAATGTTCTATTTATATGTTTTTGAAAAATGCAAAATATTCTGTTTTAATGCTTTCAACTTTCAAGACATGTTTTAATATTTTTGTAGATAGTGGGTATTGTTTTTAGCTACAAATGGATATGGGTAATTTTGGTTCTTCACTGATCATTTCTACAATAGCATATTAAAGCATCCGTATCCATATTATATCCATCAGTATTCAGCATCAACAAAGAGATTTTCCGCCTTTTTTCTGTTCTGTTTCCAACTATATACCTACCTGTGTGAACTAATTAGAAAGCATGCATAAATTATATCGTACATTTTTGGGAAGGTAGGGGTTCAAGCTGCATATTATGTCCGTTTACATTTACCCAAAAAATGGAGGTGCCACGGTATTAATGCACTTTCCCTTAGTGATAATATGGTACAATTTAATATGCATTCAATTTGACTGTTAAAAAGTCGCCTGAATTAACTAGGTAATCCTAAAGTAGTTACTGTAAGTGAGAAGCAGGCCATAACTATGTAGGTGCATATACATATTTAATTCAAGTCAAAAGTGGAAGCCACGTTGTTGTACTGCATGGGAAATTAAAGCTTGATTTTCAGAAAATGAAAAGATTACTTTGGGCATTGAAACCCTGCCTACATTTTGTATGTGTATTGTAAAATTGCAATTAAATTTTCTAATTTCGTATCATAGCACCACAACCACAGTTGACAGTACGCTGAGATTTTATTTTTTTTGAGGATGACAACGATGAGATTTCCAGCTGAATTAAATAATTACCGCGTATTCTATCTAATAGTAAGCCCTGCTATAATATTAACCATTGCGTAAATGACTATCTTTAACATGGGATGTCATCAGTATAGCCATAAGTTATCCCATTGGTCCTACCGATGCGACGTCATTTGTGGACTCTCCCTATGCTTAAAATCCAAATATAATTGAAAGTTTGCAAGTTTTTTAGTGAGCGTGTCGGTGTGTGTAAAGCGTGCCCAGGACATCTGATATTTTGACTGTATTTATTTAGTTTAGTAAAATCAACTTAAGAGACTGTGAGAGTCCAGAGTCCAAGCGAAAGACCCTACAGACAGATATATGCACCAGACCAAAAGTAAACGATAGATTTTGAATTTGTATTTACTCCGCCTCTATGTCTCTCTGTTTGACTTTCCATTTACCATTTAAAGGATGCATGTTTCTTGTGACTGTGAGAGAAGCTATTTGTATGTATATATGTGAAGAGTTTTTTGGCAAAACGGGATAAGTCCATCAAAGCAAATTTTACAGGAACAACGAAAAACGGATAAGTGGTGACAGGTTGAGTTTTTGTAACTCAATTTTTTTCTACAGGTACTGCGTCTAACGAAGCGTAATTACACGTAGTTTCATAATTCTAGGCCGACTTTTGAATATTTCAGAACATTTTCAAAAATTTAAATTTGTGGACTTATCCCGTTTTGCCAAAAAATCAATAACTTAACATGGGGTAAAAAGTCCGTGACAATCGTTTTGTGTGAAATCAAACTTTTTCTTAACTTTTTATCTTTCATTGCATAAAAACATTAACGCACGGCAATTGTCTTCTACAAACTACGAAAACACTCAAAAACCAAATTTAAATCAGAAATGCAGGTTTTAGGTGGACTTATCCCATTTTGCCAAAAATTATTCAATGGACTTATCCCGTTTTGCCAAAAAACGAAATTTGGGCTATTTTTTAAAATTGCTTTGGTTAAACTTTGACCTTTACCATTCAACACAGTAATGTATCTAGTTGAATAGAACAAATAGCACAAGGAATCTCGTTTTTGAAAAAAATGGACTTATCCCGTTTTGCCAACTCACTCTTCATGTGTGTATGTATAGCTAATGGCCCTGAATATTAAATTAGTGGAAATTCGAGGGAATTACTAAAATATTTAAAGAGGGGAAGAGAGAGAAACCAAAAGGCTAAAAAGTAATCCACTGAGGGCTTTCAAAGGTTTTTATTTTCCCTTTCCCTATATACACACACTTTTCTCTGTGTGTTTTTTTATGGTTTCGTGGTAGCCGTTTAGCTTTAAATTTTCATGTCAGGTTTATCGGTAGAGGTGCAAAATGTACATTATACACCTGCACCGGTTTGCATTTGGAACATTTTAAATCTTTTCATAGATTTTTGAAATTAGGCATTTTAACAGGCCAAAAAAATCTTACTAATTAAAAGCACACGGGACCAAGAACAATAAGACTATTTTGCAGTGTAAAAATCAGACAGATATCCTGTTTTGAACGAACCTGTCTGGTTTCTGGTTCCTTTTAAGCGATGTTCGAAACAAGTACTTTCAATTTATATTTCTTCAACGAAATTGGCCCCTTGCGTTTATTTTTTTTTCTCTATAAACTACTCTACTGTTCACTTGGTTTTTATTTTCCCCATTGAATTGAATTTAGCCTCGTTGGTATTGGTTGTGTCAGGAATTTGCTTGTGGGGAAAAGCGAAAAATGGTATAGGAGGGAAGGTAAAATAAGTTAATAAATAATATTGATGTTTTTGAAGTTTGGAAGTGGCTGGGTCTCGAAAAGAGAGAGAGAGAGAGACGCAGGCTGTGAGGCATCAGTCAGGTAGATTCTATCAATATATCTGAAAATAAATAACGCTATGGAAAAGTGGGTATTTGCCTATACATATGTATCGATGTTGTAGTTGTAGTTAGTATGTTGTTGACTCATTCGTCAGTGCATGTATAAAAGGTATGGTACGCTGTGTAACTAATAGACATCTGTGTACATACACATTTAGACAGCGAGTAGTACCTTCCGTTTTTTGTTAAATCGACTCCGCCATAGCCACTCTGACTCTGTCCGTCCAGATCTTGATAAGAGACGAGCCACTACTATAGGAGGAAAAATCGACAATATTATTACACTTTATCGGAACGAGATCAGGAACTACCTATGTGTGGAGACGCGGATCCAGAGCGTTGGCAACAGGGCAGTTGCCCAGCTCACAAGAATTTTTTAACTTAGGCTCTATATCCGTTTTTAGATAGAAACAAAATTCACCGTCTGCAAAAGAAAAGTAAAAAATCATAATTCTATAAGCATGTAAATATGTAATATTTTACATTTTTGAAAAAAAACATTGTAAATATAACATGTTTTACACTTTTAAAATACATGTAAATGTTACATTTTGCGCTTTTTAAAAAAGTATAAATGTAACATTTTGTACTTTTGAAAAAAGTATAAATGTAACATTTTGTACTTTTGAAAAACAATTTTAAATAGAAAATTTTACACTTTTTAAAACCATGTATGTCGAATATTTTGCATTTTTAAAAAACACACAAAAAGACTATTTTGCATTTTGCACCTTTCAATAACATGTAAATGGAACATTTTGCGCTTTCAAAAAATGTAAGTAGAACATTTTGCACTTTAAAAAAAAACGTAAAATGAATATTTTGCACTTTTAGAAAAACACGTAAAACGAATATTTTGCACTTTTAGAAAAACACGTAAAACGAATATTTTGCACTTTTAGAAAAACACGTAAAACGAATATTTTGCACTTTTAGAAAAACACGTAAAACGAATATTTTGCACTTTTCAAAATCCTCGTAATTTTTTCCGTCTATCTTATGTAGCTTTTTTTGCATAGCTCATTTTAATTCTTAAATTAGAAATGAGGCATTTTAATTCTTTACTCACGATTTGCATTGCCTACAAAAAAATTATTTCTAGATCCGCTCCTGCATACGCGTGTCTTATCGTATTACGAATGTGTAGCTCATAGTATCCTTGTTCTGTTCTGAGTTCTTAAGTGTATACTTATTGGAAAATGGATTATGAGTGCTAGTAATATTGGGAGGCGGACAGGCAGGAGACGGTCGACAAATAGAGCTTCTTTTAATATAATGTTGTATATCATCGCTCTAACTAGACTGATATAACTCCTATTAAATTTATGTCATTTAATATAGTAATTTCCACTTACGTAGTTAGTAATATAAGTGTATTAATGGGAAGATCGAATTTGATTTCTTTAAAGAAACCCGATTTTTGTATAAAACTATGTAGATTTTGTAAAATTAGAAAAGATGTGTTTTCGAAGCCGACAAACAAAAGCATAACTAAGCTTTTAGAAGTATCAAATGAAAATTGTTTAACATTTTTTAAACCGCCGTTAAATAGAATTTGTCTTTTCAAACGTGTCTTTAATAAACGGTGCTTAAATAAAAACCAACAAAATTTGTTTTTACCAAAATAGCCTCTTGAAAAAATAAGTGCTACAACAAGAATAGTGGCAAAACCCAAGGTGGAGCTACTGGAGCTATTTGAACTTGTAATTCACAAGTTTCCCATAGTCCCAGTCCCAGTAGTGCAGAGTTTCCATATTTTCTACAGACAAATAAAATATCTTTGGCATGTAGCATGTGTGTGGTTGGATAGGATCTAATCTAATCTGCCATCTCCGATTCCGATAGTAACACAATAAAGTACCTATATAGTTACTATATAGTCTGCTTCTTCCATTTTACTGTACATATATATATGCTATTACACACACATATAAAATACACATTTTGCTACAAAATGTTCTTTCTACAATCGAATTCGAGGTATGTCGAACATAGGTAGGAAGGGAGGTAGGTACTTTGATTTTGATTAGTTTGACAGACTGAGAAAAAACTGAAAGCGTAATGGTACAGGAGGATGTATTTGTGTGTGTGTAGCGGTAATGGCAATTGGCAGTAAGGTTAAAAAAAGGACAGTCAGTCTATATCTACAATACTGATATTAGACGAGGCTATATATATATAGTGTAATCTGTAAATGGTAGAAATGGCGATAGGGATGGGAATTGGAATTATTGTTCTCTGATGATCGTGAGTCTGACGGAATTGTGAATAGAATTTAATAGAATATGAGGAGCGTACACACAAAGTATATGAGAGCGTTTCATTTTAGTCCAAATTGATGAATGAAGAAGGGAGAAGGCAGGTGACGGTCGGAGTCGGAGGACTGAGAAAACTATAACATGTCATTCTGTCAATAATCATCAGATAAGAAATCCTTCAGCTTCTTTTCCTTATTGTCTTATCGTTTTTCTTTCGTAGTTTGCAACACGATCTAGAATTCTAGACACTATAGAATGTTTTCCTATGTCCACATTATGAAAGTCCTTTGTCCAAATAAAAATGGATTATTTTGCTTGTTCAAGTTACATGAATTTTGAAAGTTTCGCTGGTTTTAAAAAATCGCGGGTTTTTAAAATCCCTTGCGTTTAGTGCGCATTACATTGAGTCAATTGTGTGCATGTGACAGTTTGGAACTTGGGATATTTGAACGGTAGACGCAGCGCACTATATAGAAATAGAATCTAGTTCTCGTGTAACTCAATACGTAAATGTACTATGTACACAGTAGTCAGTTCAGTGAGTGTATTATTATGTAGGTACCTAGGTAGGTATAAGTGTAGGTACTGGTTTTAAACGCATCTTCCTGTTGCTGTGCTGTGCTGTCCTGTCCTGTCGTTGGTATAGTTCTTCTTGGTAATAAAAATCAAATTAAATCTCGAGCTTCTCTATATTGTCTTTCTTTAAAAGCTTTCTCAGCTCCTGTGCTGTTAGTTTAATTATTGTAGTCATATTACTTTCCTCCCCGTTTTAGCGCACAATGTCCCATTTTAATGGAGCTTTCACAGCCAGGGGTTATAAGATCCGTAAATGGGTTTATTCGCATTGGCATTCGTTTGGAAAAAATGTATTTAAAAAAAGAAACCGACTTTTGACTTTATTTTAGACGCATACAGGCACAGGCTACATATATGATGCCAGTTTTAAAAATCTTACAACTCTTTTCTAAAAATAAGATTTTTTTAAAGGTTTTATTTTGTTTTAAAATTCAAAATGAAGTATGTAGGTAAATAGCTATGCCTGCGCTCAAGTAAATGCATTATATGTTTTAATATTTATGAAATTACAGAGCGGTTTAGAGATTTTCAAAGACGGGAATACCAATTGAATTTTAAAAAAACAAATTTAAATAGAAACTTTTTCATACTTATAAAAGCACATGCTATTACAAATTTTTTGAGGTATTAGAGATATTTTGTACCTTTCCAAAGTTGCTTAATTGCGATATTTCACACTTTAAGAAATGGGTAGTTGGAACATTTTGCACCTTGTCAAAAATACTTAATTCCGATATCTTACACTTTTAGAAATGTCTAGTAGGAACATTTTGCACCTTTTCAAAAATACCTAATTGCGATATTTTACACTTTACAAAATGTGTAGTTAAAACATTTTGCATCTTTTCAAAAGTACTTAATTGCGATATTTGACACTTTAGGAAATGTCTTGTTGGAATATTTTGCACCTTTTCAAAAATACTTAATTGCGATATTTTACACTTTAAGAAATGTGTAGTTTGAACATTTTGCACCTTTTCAAAAGTACTTAATTACGATATTTTACACTTTAAAACATGTGTAGTTAGAGCATTTTACACATTTTAAAAATCACGTAATTGCGTAATAGCACACGTAATATAAAATTTTTCAAAACTATGTAATCACGAAACATTTGCAATTTTTTAAAAACTTTTGTAATTAAATAAATTATTTCGAGCTTGTAAAAAGTGCGTCTAGTTCTCATAGTTATAACCATATAATCTCTGTTTCGTAGAAAATCTTATTAAGAAACATCACGATTCACGACATCCCCATTTCATTCAACCCATTGCGGCGCACATATACACTTTTACCCCCAAATGTTTGGTAGAAATTGCGTTTCTACAGCATTGATAATAGATTTTTGGATTTAGAACTGGGACGTTATCGGGTCTCGCGGGATAAAAAAAACCATTCAATCCAAATCAAAAAATCATGATGGCGAGCGTGTGTTCCTCATGGTCGATCTTCTAAAAGCCAAGATGCTAGATTACTATACTAGAATACCAATATGTATGTATAGGCACACTCGTACTTTTTGAGTTTGACTTCCTTGTAATATTCTGTGCCCAAATCCAAATATCCTATGTACCTATAGCTACACATATAGGTCAGGTTACTAATCGTAGGATTTATATACGTATATAGGACATTTTGCTGGTTAAAAGTTACTTACGATTAGAGAGCACTTAGAAGTTTGGACATGAAGTCGAAGTCGAAGAGCGTCGACTTTGAAAACAGTGAGAGAAATGTAAATGGATGGGACTCGATTCAATGGGGCACTATATACTATATACTCCTATCATTTAATGTCCTCCGCTACACGTATTAAGTATAAGTATAATTGCGTAATAGCATCTATCCACTTTGTAATCGCTCGCGAGACTTCAACTTAAAGTTTTATCACTATATAGAGGCCATGACCATTAAAATTGGATTAGACACGGAAACAAAAGGGAAAACTTGGGACTCAAAAGGGGCGCTTTTCTTGTCCATTTCCATTCTTGATGTCAACTATGTGAGAACGAGAACTATATGCGGGGTCTTCCATAAATGATGTCTTCGAAATATAATCATTTCTAGGGCTCTGCTATGACACCCCTAACTTTAACACTAGACCCATTGACCCTACCCGTGACATTATTTATGGACGATCCCTATTTCGAGGCGGGTTGCGCGAGCGTGCTGCTCGCTATACATACAGTCTTGGTTTCAAGTTTTATTCAAGAATTTGCATTAGATTTGTCAAAATAATGAAAGATGTCATTTCTCTCTAATTGTATAATCAATCATATTTCTTTTTCTTTTTATTCATTTATTCATCTAGAATTCTAGACTAGATTCTGCGGTCTCTGCTGTCATAGATACTAGAAGTTATAGGCGTGCGGGTGAAGTTTATATTGATTTTAGTTTCTATACATGTTATGTAACCCATTTGCAAATTAATCTAGTTAAAAAAAACCCATACGAATACAAAACTATCTACTATAAATGCAAATTTCCCATTGGCTCAATGCTATTTGCATGTTAAAGGTTAAATACATTTTTAGTAATTGAACTAATGGTAAAATTGCAAATTGCTATTGCTTGAGTAAGTCATGCAGGATGCATATTATGCATTTGGAAAATGGGAAAATTGCTCAGTCAACCCAGGGAATTAGTATTTAGTGGTAACAAATTGAAATGCCGCCTTCCTTGCATTGCAGTCGTACAGATATTAATTGCGGCATTTACAATTACATGCAAACATAGAATATAGGACATTGACATTTACATTTACAACCTCTTCTGGTATGGCATTTTGGTTTTTGCGCGGTCCTTAGGGGAATTATATTGGTACTATACTTGAGTCTTTATTTAAGGGATTTTTTAAGTATATGTAATGCAATTAATTTAGTATATCGTGCATTGTGTAAATGCACTATGGTTTTTTAAGGGTAAGGTGGACAGTAAATTATTGACATAATTTTTTCTGGGATGAATAATTTACCATTTGAATTTTCTTCCATAGACTGGATACCGTATCCCACATTGTTGGTGCACCAACTTAATTAATTTATCACTTAATGTACATAGTTTTAAATTAAATAATTTCATATCGCCGTACAAGTATGGCATAATGTGATGGGTGTACCTGTAGGTATTTAGGTATATTAGTACGTGCCGCTTTCAAAAAGGTAATATGAAAATTTTAAAGTTTAGCAGAAAGTTTTGTTGCAGAAGCAGCGGCCTGTTTTAAAAAGTAAAGCCTTACTTTGGTTGGTTTACTTAAAGGGAAGTTTAGTTTAGTTAGGATGGAAATCGTAAAATTTTGATCATCATTCATAAGAAATGTATAAAGGATGAGAAAAATGAAAGGGATATGTTTGTGTGGGGAACAGACATGTTTTCATATATTTTTGTATATTTAAGTGTGTAAGCTGTCGCTGTCAGTCTCCGTCTCCGTCTCCGGATAAAAGAAAAGAGTGGGGGAAGAAACGGTGTCGTACACCCACATATTCAATAGTCGCTATCATCTAACATTTAACCAACGCACCAACGCACTAACGGCACAGTACTTTCTACTGAGCTTGATGCACTTAAATACGTAATAATAATACATGTAAAATTCGTGAAATATGTAGAACAAAGGGAACGGTCTAAATTATGCTATCTACCTATCTAGTTTTTAAGAGCGGGATTTTTAAATGCAATTTAAAAATCAACCAATAAAAAAATGATACAGTATTTTGTTGCAATTCCTGCATTTAATTTAGTTTTAATTCTCAGAATATTATTATTGAGTAAACGTCAAACATAATTTATGAATGCCCCTAATATTGTAAATGCTAGAAATTGAAACAGAAGGCAGTACCTATATAGCTACCAAATGGCTCCCAAATTGACAAGAAATATATATCGCATATTACATATTACTCAGGAGGCAGAACGCACGGGGAAAGTGCGAGTTAATAAAGTTAAAGTTCGTCAACCAACTTTTCTGTCTGACAGCTCAGTTTTTTTTCTTCTTCTTCTTCTTGGGCTTCGTTCTCTTACGTAACTTTTTTTTGTACGCTTCCCGATTTCCGACCGATTCCACCGGTGCGGCGTCTGCCGTTGTATAGTTGTGTGTGCTCTGTTTTTTGAGCTATATGGTATAGGCATAGGAGACGGGTAATAGATTATTATCAGTAGGCGAAACTTTTTACCTATGAAAACTCGTGAGTTCTGGTAGGCATATAATATGACTTGAAGTTCTACCATATATTCATCCTAATGTAATAAATGCTATTCATCACTACCCGTCCTTTTCCTAGTTGTGATTTTTTCCCTTCTGCTTCGCCGTCTTCTTCGTCTTCTTCTTCTACGGGAAGAAGCTCCATGGAAGATGAGTCATGAATATGATGAGGATCGACAGACGAGAGAAGTTGAGAGTTCGACTCTGAGAGACGTCCAATCTTACGCAACACAACAACATCGATAGACACACACAACTCACAGGTACACTTTTAGTTTTAGATCTGTGCACGGGTAGGGGAGGCCAAGTCAAGTAAGTACCTGATAGACGTCTACTATACGTGTGACCCCTCCCACAGACAAAACAGTAGCGTGTGTGAGAGTGTATACGATGGTTTTCGGTTCGGTTTTCGGTTGATGGTTTTTGGTGGTGGAGATTGGAAATATTTTGGCATATGTCCCAAGTCATTATTCATCATTCAGCTGTCTCACTGTCTCTTCAATGTCGACTCACAAATATTTCTTTGTCTGTCCGTATGTCCGCTTGTTTTCGCTACACTCTACACAGATACTCCCAGTGTCTAAGCGGCAAGCCCATAGCTTGAGTCCCGTTTTTTTAAAACACTCTATGGAAACTTTCCTACTGTGTCTGAAAGATCGTAGCTTTGAAATGGAGGCACAGTCAAAATACATTGAACCAAAAATAGGTATCCCACTGCACTGGACGTATCCAAATTTGCTATAGATTTTTAAAAATTTGCTGCAGATTTGTGATCTAAAATTTTGGTTGTATGTATCTCTTAAATTTCGTAGTAAATCCAGTACCTTTTCAAAGACGTTCTAAGACAGTTCTATATGTATCTCTGAATATTTGGCTATATAATTTTTAACATGCCCTGCGCACCTACCCTGGTCCTGGTACAAACAATTTCCATTTCCTTAACATATCTTTCAACACAGCGTAAATTCCTTCGTGATAAGCTCCTCTTCCCACCCCGGACCGACCCATGGGCCATAGACCTACGCTAATACATATACTGTAAGTACACTTGAGTACTTATCCTTAGTTGAGTCTTGTTTCTTTTTAACTAAAAACAAACGTAAACTTTTGTTTTACTAATTTCCACCACCTTTCCCCTCAGCTTCATTGCACACTCCTCCGTAGCTTCCAGTCTTACGCTAGATTAGAGAACAAGTTCTACTTTTAAACATTTCCTCTCTCTCTCTCTATCGCTATTTTTTCCCATTTACAAACTTTTATTTTCTGCTATACTTCTACATCTATGTGTCTTCTTTTTTTTTGTTGCCTCTTTCCTTTTTGGTTCGTATTTTCGGATCCGGACGGAGACGGAATGATGAGTATTTCTTGTCGTTCCGCGTTCTCTGAGTGAGTCACACACTTTTTGTTCTGTCTGAGTCTCAAAACGCATTGTATGTTGTGTGTCTTGGAATTATGTAGCATTAACATCTTAGCGTGTGTGTTTTAAAGGAACGGAAAAAGACACAGGATTCATCAGAGATGAGAGCACCACGCCACGAAAATGTTTGTATTCTTCGTCTTCGAAGAAATTTGTTCGTCTCCACATGCACATGCATTGTCTCTCGACTGTCTGCCTCCATGTCTTTTGCTGTCGGGCGCTATAGACGGGTGCCGGTCCCGGTCCCGGTACCGTTTCTAGTGATCCTCTCACCCGCATTGGCAAAACCAGGGCGAGAACTAGCTTTTAGCATACGTGAGTCATGGCCATCCATGTGACACGGCACGGCGGCAGCCTGTAGAGATTGAAAGACGAGTTCTGTCCTATGCCTTGTCTCTGACTCCTCAGATTCGGATTATATTTAATTATATACACACGCAGGAACATAGGTGGGGGGTGGCGGGGAGCGCTTATATAACATGTTCAGAGCTGCTTGTATGCATATAGCGCAATTATACATATAGTACTATATGTTTAAAAGTGATTTTTAGATATGTTTTTTGCAGTAGTGTATTTCTGTGTGTAACATATGAGGCAAGAAGAGACTGTCACACGTTTTTTCGTGGCAGTTCCCTTCGCGTTTCTTGTTGGCGTTGGCACTTTTCTTAAACTCGTGTGTCTAAAGGTTTGAGTCTTGAAGGCTTTTCTGTGTGATAGACAGACCGACAGTATTCCGACTTACATAGAGAGAGAGTCCCGTGGAATTTGAAAAAATAAAATTAGCATCTTGCAAAAACATATGCATGACAATTTTGTATGTGGTGCATAATCTGTACGACAAGATACAAATTGAGATAACTACAAATTTATGTAGTGGATACTTTTTATGTATCGTTATCCTTTTATTATTGGTATCCGCCTTGTTGAATGTTATGTGTCGAACGGTGGCAGATTAATGAGGTGACCTATTGGGGTAAAATCAAAATAAAAAAAAAGAAAGAAAGCTGAGCAGTACAAATTACAAGGCAAATTCAATATAAATTATAATGTCTATTATATAGGGATTTTTTTAGGGTTGGTAATAAGACTTGGATTTAATCTAGAATTTGAAATTTGAATAGAAAATAATTTAATAATGAGCTGAAGCGATGGGATGTATTATGCGGAATCACATTTTATCACATATGGGATTTGTGTGGTAGTATAGCAGTGTAGTGCTTTGTTCATTTCTGTCTCGTCCTGGGTGATGGTGATGGTGATGATGATGGAGAAATTGCATGAGTTTTTTTTTAAGGTAGGTATATAGAGGAGGTTTGCTTACATTTGTGTGTGATGTGATAAGGTTGGCGAGAATTATGATTCAGTGAATTATGAATAATTAATGGAGGGGCTGGTCTCGTCCCATCTACTTTCTAGTTTGCTATCAAATAATGAGGATAATTGTTATGATATTATGCAGGCGGATAGGCTTGTTATGATGCTGCATCTTTAAGTATACAAATGATATGTGATGCTTCTGGATTTCTGGATGTATACTGATGTAGAGGGGGGAAAATGGAAAGATTTCATGGACAAAGTGGGTATAGGATAGGCAGATATGTAATGTACATACGTAGACATCTATTATGTGATTCTGTCAAAATAACAATAGATGACTTACCTATATAGATATATAACGCAAGTGTATCGTGTATTGAGATATACTGTAAGACGATCACTCAGTCACTCAGTCAGTCAGTAGTGTTCTCAGATATATGGGTCATGGGGTCTTCCATAAATCACGCTAATTAAATTATGCACGTAGACGTAGGTACTTTTGTTATCATTATGAGAATTTTATCCTAAACATTTTACTTCACTTTTGAAGTTTGCATGAGGATTGAAAAATAATAGCCATATAAATATGCTGTATGATATTATTAGCGGTAACATGAAAATGCATTATCTACATCAGTAGTTTTTCAAGCAGGCTTTAAATTAGCATAATATATATTTTGCAGTGTCGAAAACAGTTTTATAAAAATTGTAATTTTCAACTTTTGTAAACACCTGCAAATATCCTATATTTTGCAATTTAAAAAAATACGTAAATATACCCTTTTTTAACATTTACGATAACTTAATTAACAATTTTATAGCTTTTTAAAAAATGTGCCAATATCGTATTTTTCTACTTTGAGGTAATGGTAAATTTTCTTTTTTGACTTTCCAAAAGCCTTCACGTGACCTAAGGGGTTCATCTATGCGTTACACTTTTAAAAACCCTAACGTAGTAGGTACATTCTTTAAAATTGTCCACGCTACACAGCTGCACTTTGTCGTTTGCAATTTCAAATGTAATTAGTTATTTCGTTATAAAATAAAAATCTCTTTCAGCATGTAATTTTAAATAGCATACATATAAGTGTTTTTATTCTAGAAAACAAAGCATGTTATTTTTTTAAATTGCATTAAAATACTTATTGCAATTCCCATGTGACGCAATTATACCACTTAGGAATGCATACCTTACGTACGTGACGTACGGACGTACCTAACTTATGTAAATTGTACCAACAAATAAATGACGCAGGGGAAAGGGGATTACAGCGTACATAGTAGAAATAATTATCATTTATAAACGTTACTATTCCTATTCATTAATTCTTCCATAGCATTATTAGAGTTGGAAGTTCCGTACCCCGCACCTATTAATGTGAAGTTCCGTGTACCCCGCACCTACTGCTATTTATGTGTTGCGTGTATTTAATCTGTCAGATATATAGAAATGAATAATAATTCAAAAGTTGTGAGAGAAAGTAAAACTGTCTATACGTCGTATATGTTTTCCATCTTCTGTTGAAAATTCGGATTGTAAATGAAAGTGGACCAAGGCTCAAGGGATTTATACTTTCCCCTCCATCTCGTTAAGTCGTTTTTGGATATAGGGACGACGGGGGGAAACGTCTTTGATGATGATGATGATCTCTCATGCATCTGCGAGTAAAGTTATTTCTTGTTAGTCTTCTTTGATTAGACCTATGACTCAAATCCTTCAATTAATTACATGTATAATAGTTCAAGTGAGTTCTCTCTCCACATCATTTTTCATTTTCTATCCGATCCGAGAAACAAAAAAAAATACAACAAAATTTCAAACTTTGTCGGGCGTCTTACTTAGCCTGGCCCGGCTTCAGCTTTGGGCTGTACAGATCGACTTTGCTACACTTTGCTACAGTACAGACAGAGTTTCACAGCCGCACATACAGACAGTCTCCTGATAGTTTCTGATTGCTTAAGACCTTCTGGCGTTGCGAGCAACAATAACAACTTCCCTCATCTTCTTCTTCTATAAGTTGTATAAACTTAGGTAAGCTTTATAATTGGGTTAACGTCGCAGCCTTCCTTCGTAGGTACTCAAGTTCGTCTTTTTCCGTCTGGTCCTGGTCCTGGTCCTGGTGTCTGGTCTGCCTAAGTATAACAGTAGTTGTAACAGTTTGTATGTTATATGGCAATGGCAAGGTCTGCGCCGTCAGACTAAAGGCTCACTCAGTGGCTAATGACTAGTTGCAATCATAATTATGAATGCTATAAAGGCGAAGCAAAAGCGTATATCTATATTATCTATAGCTCCACAGATACATGTAATTACAAACGCGCATTATATATCTGGAATCTGGAGTGTATATAAGTGGAGTGTTAAATTAAAGGAAACGGAAATATGTCAGGTTTTGTATTATAGCCATAATCATAATTACATTAAATAATCATTAATAAATATAGTTTAATTAAATCACTGTTATTCAATTACTACACAAGCAGAGTGAGCGTAAGCGTTGAAGGCATTGTAGGAATTGTGGGGGTAGAAATGTAGATACATATACCTGCTTTACATTAGCTTTTGATGGCGGGATATCGTCTGTGAAGAATCAAAATGACCCATATCCATTTTTAGTTAAAGAAAGTATCCACTATCTACAAAAAATACTGAAATACGTCTTGTAAGCGTTTAGTAAATAGAGCATTATGTACTGTTCAAAACTATGTAAATCGAACATTTTACACTTTTCAAAAACATGTAAATAAAACATTTTGCACTTTTTAAAAACATGTAAATAGAATGATTTACACTTTTCAGAAACATGTAAATAGAATGATTTGCACTTTTCAGAAACATGTAAATAGAATGATTTACACTTTCAAAAACATGTATGTGTATGTAAATAGAATGATTTACACTTTTCAAAAACATGTATGTAAATAGAATGATTTACACTTTTCAAAAACATGTAAATAGAACATTTTACGCGTTTAAAAAACATGTGAATAGAACATTTTACAATTTTCAAAAACATGTAAATAGAACATTTTACGCGTTTAAAAAACATGTAAATAAAACATTTTGCACTTTTTAAAAACATTTAAATAGAATGATTTACACTTTTCAGAAACATGTAAATAGAATGATTTACACTTTCAAAAACATGTATGTAAATAGAATGATTTACACTTTTCAAAAACATGTATGTAAATAGAATGATTTACACTTTTCAAAAACATGTGAATAGAACATTTTACGCGTTTCAAAAACATCTAAATAGAACATTTTACACTTTTCAAAAACTCCAAATTAACATTTTACGCTTTTCAAAAACTCCAAATTAACATTTTACGCCTGTTTCTTATTATGTTTTTAGAACATAGCTCATTTTGATTCTAGCTTAAATTGGATATGGGTCATTTTGGTTTTTCACAGACGATATATTATTGGAGCTTAGGTAAATAGTAATTGGGTCTAGACTGCTAATTGCATTAGGTATTTTTAAAAAATTCAAACGTCCGTTCTACATACGTTGTTTGAAAATTACAAAATCTTTTAAGAACAGCGATACGTTTACATTTTACATAGGTCGTTATAGGTATTCAATTACCAAATAATTGTGTGCAAATTACATTTTGAACTTACACAGATGTTTTTAAATTAGACAGTTGTTTTGAGTGCAAAAAGCAGGAGCATTAATATCTGTAGAAAAATAAAATTTTGAGCATATATTGACTGGGTGCATCTTCGTGTCCGACAATGATTATAGGGTGCACTGTCTTGTCTGTGTGTGTCTCTGTGGGCGTGTTGTCAGAATTGTTCTACAACACGTAAAATTGCAAACGATAGTACCTACTACTACATGGCATGACTTACATTGATAACGTGACGTCATTCTGGAAATAATTAAACGGTAAAGAGATAAAACATGGAACTAAAGTTATGTTATTAATGAGGACCTATGTACCAAAAAAAAGGTTCGGCCGCAGTTCGAAGTGGCCGTTTTTGTAGTGTGTTGTTTCGTTGAACTTTTTTCGAAGTTGACAGCATTCGTTGTCAAGCTGTATTTGTAGTTGGCATTATTCGTTGTAACAATTTTTTGCTCTTTGGAGACAGTGGTGGCCCTTAGAAGGGCCGTTGGTTAATGAGGTTAAACTCACGAATTCAAGAATCATGATCAAATATATGTAAAAACATTAGAAATAAATGTGATATAAAATATTTAAAAAATTAAAATATTAACATTCCTGGGTTGCAATTTCATGCAGTGGCAATGGATGCGATAGTTTTGCCTTTTTTGAACGCGTTTTCATCTGTGGAGTCAGTTTTCCTGCTTTTTCCTTGCCGCAAAGCATTTGGTACTGCGTTGCCCGCTTTCTTTTTTGAATTTTTCGCAATGGAGTTGCAAGTAGAATGCTAGTTTGAGCTTGATCCATGAACAACGCCTCAATAAGGACAGGAAGTGTAGGATGGCTACGTCCAACAAGCTTGCTGAACCCGTTATTCCATCCCTCCACACTGTTATTAGTTCTTGGCAGTGAGTTTTTTACGCGATCGTAGACATTCCATAATCGAATACTAAAACGGGGACGTCTGTGAACAGTACCAACATACGATTTAAAAAAGTAATCGAAAATAGTACCTAATCCTTTAAACTTCCCGTTATACAGTTCCTTGAGCTCCTTGAATGATCTACGAACAAATTTAGGTGGCACGAATGCCAGCGCAGTCAGCATCTTGATTGCAAGTTCCAGTTCCAGACTTCCTTTGCGTAGTTCCTTCAACACATCTTGAGGAATATGGCGTTGAACACTTTGCGACAGATGAAAGAAACATCCCTGAATGTGTGTGAAGAAAAAGTTCTTTGTTAGGCGTAAATTTCAGATGACTTGGCATGACAATTTCTTCTCTTGTGGTGTAGTGAGGCATTCCTTTTTGATTAGTTCTTCTTATATTGTTCACATATTTTCGCAATGACTTCTCTGTAGGCAGTGCAGGAGCCATGGAAGCTGGACATGATTTTTTTTTCGAACTCAAAATCAGATATTTCTAGAGAGGATTCCATTTTACTGTACTGTTGACAAGGAACCTGCTCTGAGACTGAGCTCGACTGAGCTCAACTAGTTCCGCTTGTGCATGTTTGCATGTAATCAGGTTATATGTTAATTACTTACAAAGACAATATGTAAAGAGAGAGATATCAGAGCAAAAAAAAATCGTTACAACGAAAAATGCCAACTACAAATACAGCTTGACAACGAATGCTGTCAACTTCGAAAAAAGTTCAACGAAACAACACACTACAAAAACGGCCACTTCGAACTATGGTCGATCCAAAAAAAATACTAAAAACTGACAAGACACTATATATATGATATGTAAGTTTAGAATTAGATGTAGAAAAAGTTTAGAACTAAAAAATTAAAAGATGAGAAAGAACAAGGACAATATTATTATGAACATTGAAAAAAAAAGAAGAGAAAAGAACAAGATAAAGAAGATAAAGTTTCAAAATATGTCACATGCAAAACTAATTTTTTATAAACACCCACACGGCCCTCGATCCTCATCATTCCGTATCCGTATCCGTATGATCCTCAATTCTCATCCCTATATATCCCATAAGGAAAATGAAAACTGACAAAAAAAAATGCCAGCACCAACCGAAAATTATGATGATCACATAGTTACATAGCGTACAGTATATAGGAGGTGGTATACTGGTATAGCAGTGTGGTAATGACAAGGTTTTTTTTGATAGGCTCATTTTGTCTTTTAATTCTGTCAGATTATAAAAGAGGCTCAAGATATTAAAACAGAAAAAGTTGACTCTCGCAAAAAAAAATTGCATATCTTTAATAGGAAGGGCTATGCATAAATTACGTTATAGAGCTCCTTTTTCTCCATTTGCAGTGGTACCCCTTGACACAATTTGGAGTGTGCAAAATTTAGAAAGACAAAATTCTGGAAGATGAGCTTGATTTATGTCAAAGTTTTGCAAACTTAATTTATGGGAGGTCCCCGCTATAGCTTTACAGTAATGTTAATATTATGTGAATGCATTTAGATGGTAAGTACATATTTTAGTTGTTAGCTTCTTACATATGAAGTAGATAGGTAGTTTGATGTTAATGTTTTGTCATACTAATGACATGTAGGACTGGGACGGGGTCTGCCCCTAATTCTACTTAATCCACATTCTTTATGTTTTATACTTAATGTAAATATTTACAGATGTTTTTTAATACCAAACAGAAGCAGAAAAGGGTCTCCGGGTATTAAACGAAAGGGTGTATAGCGAAAGGCATTGCCTATTTACCAATACATACCTACATGTCTGCATATTTAGCGTCCGAGTTGGCTCTTGGTTTTGAAGGCATTCAAAAATTAGTATTGTTAGACCTTTTTTTGTGTCGTTTTATGTAGATTACTTATTAGAATGCTTATTGCAATAATGTCCGACTGACCGGTATCAGTAATGCCTTTTTTGATAGAAAACGTGAAATAGTAAAAGTTTCTAAATAATGCGAATTTTTCTAATTACATGTTTTAAGAATAGTGTTTTGTAAATTTTGTATGTTTTAAAATGCAAATTTAACAATTTATTACATTTTTTTTAAATGTTCCAAATGTTCTTATTACATAATTGAGACGAACCTTAAATTTTATGTCAACATATTTTAAAAAAGACTAATACATTTTATTCACATTTTTTTGAAAAGTCCAAAACGTTTTAATTGGAACTTTTGTAAAGGAGCGAATTCTATTTCTAAACATATAGCTCAATGTCTTACATTTAACACAGTGCGTTCATTTTTAAATAAATTCATTTACGCAGCAAGAGTTGCAGGAAAGTAGGAAAACATGTTCTAATTTTATTGCAATGAAAGATGCTTTGAAAATTACGAATTATTTAAACATTCTAAAAGCGTGCCTATTTTTTTGGTTGACAGTATTATACGAATTTAAATAAATTCGAAAGTTATAAATCTGCCTATCGTATAAAATATCAGTAATCAGTAATAGTAATGAGTCGAAAATCTTCTAGGTAGACAGCTACAGAAAAATTAAATATGCGTATTACAGTATTCTATATGAGTTTAAAATTGCGAAACTTGAAAGAGCATTACAAATATGTAAATGTCAAATGGGAATACGAATACTGCAAGTGTGAGGCGTGAGGTGCCTTGGAAATAAGCCGATATAGTGTCTACAAACGATAAGTTCGAGTTTGGAATATTGTAATACTAATAATATGGCCGCACGATGTAAATCAAGCAAGGCGAAAGCTCCAATTAACCAAAAGCCGAACATTTTATAAGTTGCCTTTTTAACTTTGGCTGTGTCAGCTTCACTTCTTGCAACGCAATGCCCGCATATTTCTGTCATCGTCATCGTGGAAAAGACTGAAGCTGTCGTTTTTACAAGTACCTATATGTACATACTGTGATATGTCTAAAAACCTTCCTTCAATTTTTTTCCAAGAATTTTTGATATGCACTTATGTATCTAGTTCATACTTCAGAGATGCGATGTCAGAGAGCGAGAGAGAGAGAGAGAGGATTTGTCACATGTCATCCCGTCATCTGTCCGAACAATAATCCTTTCTTCGCTCACATTTTTCTTGTCTTTAAAATTAATTTGAATTTGACTTATCTCCACATTGTGTCCACATACTTTTCAATTAATCAATGAAAAAATCCTATATTTAAACCGGAATTTTACCAAATATCACCGACCGTCTGTGGAATCGTCATTATGCACGGGAGAAATATGTGTGGAGTCTGTATATTCTTTGCAGACGAAGCAGGACATGCAAAATTGAGGCAAAGATGCGGGACAAAGATACAGTAGAGGAGCTCAAGATGGGGAAAGACAACAAATAAATTGTTTCTCATTTTTCACAATTTTGTTTTACGACAAGGATTAAATGTCGGAATTTTGTAAAAATACAAAATGTAAAGACTATTTTATTATAGCGTCTCGTGATGATGTGGTAGTAGTCTCTGGACTCTCACAGTACTACCCGGACTATGACTATGTGCAACTATTATGAAGAGTTGTTTAGCAAAACAGGATAGGTCCATTTAATAACTTTTGGCCAAGTGAGATGTGAGAATAAGTCCACGTAAAACATGAATTTCTGATTTAAAATTGGTTTGCCAAAAATCTCTTCATCATAATACATAAATTGCTCTTGACTGGCTGTTGTAGAATTCTTGTGTCAGTATTTTCAGTCAGCGGCCGGGTCTCAAGATAAAAATGGGAAAAGGAGCGAGATGCCTTTTTTATGTAAATACATGTATTTTTACTACCACCAGTGCAAGCGCACGGATCTAAAATAAAAAGTGAATTAATTATCTCATATATAATGCAGTGATGACGATGTACATGCGTTGAGTTGCATAGTTTTTGTTTTTTGTATTGTGCAGTTGATTGGTAATCTTGATCAAGATCAGCTCGTTTTTCTCGTCATCTTTTATTCTAATGATGATGTTGATGAATTTTCTCAGCACTCATGACTAATTAAAACAGGACGTTATAATGTGGATGCAATGCATCTAATGAACGAGTTTCGCGCTTAACATTTTTGCTTACACTCAGAAATTAAATTGAAAAATTAAGCAACGAAATAAATTCTGTTGATTTTAAAGTCGCCCATTTCAAACTCTTCAAAAATTGCAAACAAGTAACCGTTGCTTCAGCATTTACATACCTAAGAAGGCCGTCTTGCGTAGCTCGTTTTTGAAATATGAACACATAAAATTACTAATGACTTCAAAAAATTGCTTTACCCGCTCAATTTAATTATGCATGCATTTTTTACTTCGAAAACAAAAATTAAATAGATTGAAAAAAAGGTACAAAAAAATAAAAACTAGTATAATTAAATCACCCTAAATAGATTTGAAATTTTCAAAGAGTACTACATACAAAGATGGTGACAGCGTGACTTCAAATTAAAGAGGCTTAGCGTTCAAATTTCGAATCGCATCGTTTCAATTCTTACATAAATCAATCATGTCACGGTTTTAACTACAAGCTTCTTGTAAAGGCTAATTTCCCTTTTATATTTATCACCTGAGCAGATTGCCTATGATGTTTTAAAAAAAAGTGCACAAAAAAACGAAAAAAAACGGTCGGATTTTCTTATGCTAATTTGCTACATAACTTCAAAGCTAAACACTTTTGCTGTGTTCAAGCATACGGATTTATTTTAAATAAATAATTATGCGTAAGCACTATATTATGTAAAACTATATGATTTTGCCAGCCTGTTTTATTTATAAGTATGCAAATCATATGCAAATTTGCAGGTAGAGATTGTGCAGTTATATGCGAAAAAATAAATTTTCCTAGAATCCTAGAACACTGAAGATAGAATCCGATAGGATTAAATATTTAAATTGATTTGCATCTTTTTTTGCCCTGGTTTTTGTCTGTCTATAAGCTTCTGGTCCGGGTTTACGTAAACGTGTAAAAAAAAGAAAGAAAAGTTGAGTGCCTTCCTTCACATGTTCCGTGTTAAAATGTTACTTATTACGTAAGAGATTTTTTTGTGTCTCGCTATATCCACATCCACTGATCGTCTTTTTGCTATATGTATATACGAGTTTTAAGTGTCAAGTTATTTGTAGTTTGTTTAGATACTTTCCTTTTATTTTCATCTTCATCCTCATTTTCCATTTCCTATATATATTCACGTACAAGCCCGCAAATTTCGGATTCTATGTAAATCCGAATATCCGAAATCCGAATTCTACCCGTCATTTGTTTTTCATGTGCATGTTGACGTCGACGTTGACTTTTGTGATGAGGATGCGGATGGTTGATGGCGGACGGGAAAATGAAGCAAATGTTTCAAAGCTTTAAAAAAAATCCCGTCAAATAAGTATAGCTTCAAAAGTTAAAGATTGTCTAGGTAACGGTTTTTTACGAGTTCCGTATACTGATAATCCATTTATGTTTTTTTAACAACTTTACTTTAAGCAAATCCCCGCGCATAGCCTTTTAACAAAATACATAAATGGAAGAGCATATAGTTTTAAAAAAAACTTGCGGCAATGCTGTTTTGCTGTTGCTGTTCAAAGACATTTGCAATCTCAATCCGTAGCTGCATATTTTCATATGTACATAGTTGTTCGCGGAACGGGTCCTGGTGCCGGGACCGGGACCGGGACGGGTGCCGTAACCATAGCCGTATCGGTATCCGTTTCCGCATATCGGAAAATTGGAATTCTGTTTTTCTCTCCGCTGATTTATGACCCGACCAGACGAGTCCCAGACATAATTGCACTTTCAAACACTTTTCACTGCACAATATATTTGCATCTTATCATGAGTTCGAGATCGAGGTTGTTTAGCTCTGCCCTTCTATGGCTTCCCCTTGGTTCCTGTCCATGTAAAACAGGGAAATGAGTCCCGTCTCAAATTATGGAGTGGATACAATGTGGAGTAATTACAGCAGAGTGACGGGGAAAATTTGGTAGAGTTTCGAAGAAGAGATTCTAGCTGTGCCGAAAGAGCGTGTAGATGTAAATTGTATAAGAATATAGTCTTTTGAAATATGCATAAGTAATTAGTGGGGATTGTATTGTTCTGCAGTTGTCTAATAATAGAAACACTTTAAATGATTTTGAACTTTTATAAAAATGTTTGAGAAAAATGTGTATGCGGATTTAGGATGTCTTGCATCTTTTGAAAATTTTGAAAATTAGAACATTTACAGGTGTTTCTAAATATGTAAAAACGATTTTTTAGGAGTTTAAATCCCTTCAGTCTGAACATTTTGCATTTGTTGAAATCATTAAATTCCAATGCGTTGGTCTTTTATGAAAAGATGTCATTAAAGGATTTTGTTCGTTTTGAAAAGATGCAATTAAAGGATTTTGCACGTTTTGAAAATACGCTATTATTGGATTTTGCACGTTTTGAGAATACGCAGTTAAAGGATTTTGCTCCTTTCGAAAACATGCAATTGATGGATTTTGCACGTTTTGAGAAAACGCAATTAAAGGATTTTGCACCTTTTAAAAATACGCAATTATTGGGTTTTGCTCCTTTCGAAAACATGCAATTCAAGGATTTTGCACGATTTGAGAATACGGAATTAAAGGATTTTGCACCTTTTGAGAATATGACATTGAAGTATTCTACACCTTTTTAAAATGTGCACTTCCATCACATTACTGTGTTACATACTTGCAATAAAAATAATTTACAATTTTTAAAATTCCAATTTATTAGTACATTTCCCAAGTACTGAATAGTAAAAATTTATCATTTGAATTACATGTAATTTTTAATACAATTCATTTAAAAAAACTGAAAACAATCATGAAATTTTCTACTCTTACAATCACATTACAATCCCGTGTGGCTTTTCCAAAAACAAAACGAAGCTTCAATAGGCAATATTTTGGGGGAACAAAAAATAGTAAAATGGTTACAAGTAAAATAGATGGATCTGATGGAACATGTAGGTAGGTACATACATTACATAAGTAAATTACTTACTACTAACGATAAGTTGGTACGTAAGTATACCTCTATAATATTTTGCATTTTAAAAAACAACAAAAGCCAATAATCAAGGATGACTAGTAGCGCATCTTCAATTCCCAAATTGCAACGGATGACTAGACAGATTACAGATTGTAAATTATTTCCGACCTTGTTTCTATTCCACCCACCTTCTCTTCCCCTTATCAGTCCATGTTCCTATAGTCATAAAAATCAAATTCCAAATTCCCAAAATCCTTTATTTGTTTTCATTGGCTTCGCAGGTTTTGACTTTAGAAAATAAATTCCTTTGCAAAATTTAAATGTAAATCAAAGGGGAGATGAAATGGAGAAAATAAAACATGTTCGCTCTCCTGGCGTATGCGGAGCGATAAATTTATTCTGGACTGGAAACTTGCATACCTTCTATACTTTGTCTTCCGCTCCTCTACAGCTGTCTATTACTGTCGACCTTTACTCAAGCGAAACTCGGTGCTCGGGTACCGGTTTGGGCACCGGTACTGGTACGGGTGCGAGTACGGGTACGGGTGCCGCCGTCATACCTTTTTTACACTGGACCTAGAAAAAATTAGTTATGGCTTTATAGACGCTTCTATATATATACTGCACTGTCAAAGAAAACCATAGGGACCAATATAATAGGGAGGCAACGGAAAAATGTCTGTCTGCATGGATATGGATAGTCGATTCTGGTGAATCTAAACAAATATTTTTGCATGGGGGATCGGATGGCATGCCAAACGCGACTTGGACTATGGCGTGTACACACTCGCAATAAATTTCCGTTTCAATTTTAAATTTACGATTATGACCTTTTCAATTTGTGTAAGTTTCTCTCGCTATACTTTGTATGTTTGATTGTTTGTAATTTTTGAAATTTTGCAAATGCGTCTAACTGATAATATGTGGAGCACATGCACATATGCAATAAATTGCATTGTAATAAATTAGGGAAGTGGCACATGTGAGATGGTGGATATATTTTGTATGTACCTACGTTTTAATTTTGTCCTGACGGATGTTTGTTTATTTGTTTTGATATGTTGGCTATAGGTGGGGGAATTAGTCAAAAGTTGAAAAAATCTATTTGTTCTGTCAGACCGCTTGTTACAGCTTTAAAAAAAACGAGAATATGTTGTAGCTCCGTATGTATGTGAAGTGCATATGATGGAGTTGCAGGGCTTCTATGCAGCAGTTATATTTTGTGAAAAGTTTTAGAAAACAGGAGAACAAAGCATAGCATCAAGATATAAAACTAATATACAAATCCTGAAATTCTAGTGGTGCATTTTGCATTGGCGGCAATAAGCTTCATAATTCATTTTTGTCCTACAATAATAATGTCTCTTGAGTTTAAATATTTACAAAGGTTATGAAATACGTGTCTATAGCATTTGCTTTCATCTTTTATCTTATTGTTTGACAAATTAAATTGCTTTTTTACATTTTCCAAGCGTTTAGTAGGTACGTATGTAGTTAACACCTATATGTACTTCCATATTGATTTAAGAGTGTATCTATACTTAAATGTTAGAACATGAGATTTATTTTTTTAATCGTTCCAAATTAAATTTTATTTTCATTTTGAAAACCGTAGTTAAAATGAAATGTTATCTTATTTAAAAAAAAGCTAAAATCAAATTTAATCGCATTCGGAAAAAAAGCTAAAATGAAGTTTAATCACGTTTGAAAAAAAAACGAAAATGGAGTTTTATCACATTTAAAAAAAAGCAAAAATGAAATTTTGTCACGTTTGAAAAAAAATTAGAATTAAGTTTTACCACATTTAAAAAAAATACAATCAAGTTTTATCGCTTTCGGAAAAAAAGCTAAATCGAAGTTTTATCACACTCCAAAAAAACAAAATCAAATATCACTTAAAAATCATCAAAAAATTAAATTTTTTTTGTTTCTTGTGAAACCACCGAAAATTGAAAATATTTCCCTTTTATGAAAATTCTTAAAACAAAACTGTCTGTCTATTTTCAAAACCATTCCAAACCCAAACATTAAAAAGTTTTATCTAAAATCAAATCTATTGAAATTTTAAAATCCTCTGCTAGCGCATTTTGTGCTTTTCATCCTCTATAAATTACAACTCCCCGTAAGTATTTGTAGTTACATGTTGGCGCATCCTTTATGAACAAAGAAAAAATAGGACTAAAACGTGAAATAAAAAATGAGGCCATTATTTTGACTTTGAAAAAAAAACTGTAAAATGGCCGCTATAGGATTACTATTTGTATTTAGTATGAAGACAGCTATGTATGTACATACCAAATAACATAGTTAATGTATTGTTCTTGCAGAGTGCAGATTCGCCTTCATAACTTATCTTCGTGCTTCTGTTCTTGTTTCTGTAGTTAGAGGTCTTACAATGTTACAGTGTATCTGTAATGCAAATACAATCTTATGTTACTCTCCAAACACATTTATTGAGAGCAGACGAAAGATCTGAAAATCCGAACCAACCACGCGCGGGCACATATGACAAAATCTCAAAAGCACATAATAATGTATCTGCAAGCAGCATACACTTAGACTTAGAAACAAACACATGGAATGTTCTACACTTCAACTGTATCTCTCAAAAGAATTGGAGGATGCTTAAAATAAATTAAAAATGTATTTAAAAATTTAAATTAAAAAGTCATTAGCAAGTTAACAAGTTTAATCTTCATGGGAAATGGCGAGAGAGAGAGTGAGACAGAGACAGACAGGGCTGTTACCGGTACCGATACCGATACCCATACCGGTACCGGTAGCAGCCCTGATGGAGAGCGTAATGGAGTGTGTTGTATGTTTTTCGGATACTTAAAAAACTTTGGTACATGATCTCGAGACTAAGTGCTCTCTTTGGGAGCTCCTTAGCTTTCGTTAAAACAAACAATAGCTTGTGTACGTCTCGTATGTTAGGTAGGTAGATACTTTTTTCCCCTCTATAGCTTCTGTAAGACAAAGAAAATAGATTATGCAGATAGAATAGACAAACACATGCAGTAGTGACGGTCGGACTCGGCTGCAGTCTTTCTTCGTACGTAAGAAAGAAAAAACAATGGAAACGTGTAAATTCTAAATTCAAAAGTTAAATATATGAGGGTATATATTATTATGCAATGACATCTCATTGCATTCTGCACGTAACAAGAGTTAAGATGCAGCTTAGAAGTTTCCTCTATAATTATTTTAGCTGCATATCTAAAAGTACCGTATTTCTTCTAATAATTCCCACACCGGGATTTTTGTCAAAATCATTGCCAGACCCGGGTGTAATTTTTAAAAAATGCAAGATTTACTAAAAGAAAACGCACGGAAAAGCCATATATATAGAGATCCCGGGAGTTACAAGAGACCCACCCGGAACTATTAGAGATTTGTTTGTTACTTATTAGAAGAAATACGGTAGGTTACATATAATTTACTTCTTGTGTTGAATGTGTTTTTGTCAAGAATGCAAAAATGCCAATCTAAAGGTTCTATCTACACCTCTTACAAACGGTCAAAATTCAGTGCGTAAAATTTCTTGCAATGTTTTGTTCAGAAACGAGCTTTGAAAAACGTCATGTAAGGAAAAATATCGTGTGTGAAGAACCAAAATGATCCATATCCGGTTTAAGCTAGAATTAAAATGAGCTATGTCATAAAAAAATAAGAAACAGGCGTAAAATGTAAATTAAGAGTTTTCTAAAAGTGCAAAATGTTGTATTTACATGTTTTTGAAAAGCGTAAAATGTTTTATTTGCATAGTTTTGAAAATTTAAAAATGTATTATTTGCATGTTTTTGAAAAGTGTCAAATGTTCTACCTACATGTTTTTGAAAATTGTTAATTGTTTTATTTGCATGTTTTTGAAAAGTGTGTCAAATGTTCTATTTACATATTTTGTAAAAGTGCAAAATATTCTATTTAAATGTTTTCAAACCACGTTTCAATACTTTTGTAGATAGTGGATATTTTTTTTAGCTTCTAATGGATATATGGGTCATTTTGGCTCTTCACAAACGATATGTGACGTATGTCTAACGCTAAAAACGTTCAAATTTATAATTTAAAAAAAAATGTAGATAGCAGATTTTTACAATCTTGTAAACTTGATTCAAATCATAAATTATATACCATATATATACCAAATATATTATGTTGCCGAGCATTGGAACTCACACTCCCTTTTATTATTTATAAATCACTTGTCTGTCTAATTATAAATGTGTAGATACAAGATGATATTTTTTTATTTGTTGAATCTGAACAAAACTCATTTATTAAGAATACAATGCAATGATACACAATGGCTTCGTAGTAATCTCCGGCCTCGTCTCGTCTCATGTAATCTCTCTCTCTCTCTTGCTCTCCTTTTCGTCTTTATTATATTTGGCGTTAGCTGTGTAGGTACTTTTCTTAGTTCTTTTCTTGGTTTTTGCCATTGGCATTATTATCACGCGCACTATATGACTATAACTGTTTATATAGAAAGAAAAATATTCACACTCCTGTATACACAGTGTACAAGACTATACATTCTTCCATCATAGCTCCATGTAGAAATAAAATTAGCCTCCACATAACATTAGCATTAGTCCTGCTATTTTTTTTTCATTTCTGTATTTTTTGTATATTCTTCTAAATTTTTTTTTGGTTGGTTTTGACGTGTCAGACTACTACTACTACTGCTACTACATTACATACATACTACAAATGAAGGAAGGAAAGCAACGGTAACGGTTACCGTGGCAGAGGTTAGCTTGGCTGAACTTTAACTTTAGCTTGAAGAAAAAAAAATGAAGAGGAGCATTTGCATATTTGAATTTGCATCTTTCTAGGCCATATGTACATACATGTGTATACGTTAGGTATCCTTGGAAAAGTTGCTCTGTTTCTGTGTTGTATAGTGTTGCGCGTCTCTGTCTGTAGTCGAGATAAAAGCTTGCCGTTCTGTCGTTGCCGTTCCCGTTGCCGTTGTGTCGTTGTCAAAGATGGCTTTGGCATGTTCCAAGAAAACGCTTGGGTTTAAAATAGAAAGTCATTTGTGAGTGTCTAAATAGAGTTTAGTGGAGATAAATATAAATACACTTGTCTTGTACTTTTGAGTCGTGGAATGAAAATGAGTCAAGCCACCGCACATTACTCCATGCACATAACTGGGAGTTTACCTACGTATTTTAGGTAGCTATATGTATATGAAATGCTGCTATAGAAAAAAATGCAAACGCAGGGTTAACGTTGTTAAGCTCCACTCTCACACATTATGTCAGCCTCAGTTTTCTACAGCAGTCGTGTAGTCGTGTAGTCGTGAGGATGTACCTACTAAACCTTCCGCGTCATTCGGATTCGTCGTCTCTAAATAATTTCTATTTCTATTATTATGTACCTACCTTCGTTGCACTCCCGTTTCGGTTTCGGACTGTCATGTCATAGTCATAGTCATGCGGCGGTTGGGTTGGTGCGACTGCTGCGACTGCTGCTGCACTGCACTAAAAGAGCTACTGACACGGGCTCCAGAGCACCCGGACCGGTACCGTAGTGTCATTACAAGTGCCAGGCTCTGGTTTCAAAAGAACATGGCAAAAAAAGAATGTTCGGATATATGTTGATGATGGCTTGATGAACATAAATAAAATCTCACCTTCATGCAAAGATGCAGATGCTAAATATGCAGGAGTGTTTCAAATTACATATGTAAATATTGAGACTCTTTCTATATTATGTAGGTAGGTGGTAAAGTAAAAACTTACCTGCCTTGGTTCCTGTACTTAGTTCTTGGTTTTGGTTGGTTTTGGTTTTGGTTGGGTGCTTGTATTTCTATTCCATGACTATTGAGGTACGTGTGTAGTTCTCTGTAATGCCTCCCTGTACATAATACCGCCACGGAATTTTAGGTGCTTCTTGTCTGAAATTAATGTGTAAAATGAAAAGTTTCCTTGTTCAAGAAATATGAGTGTTGACTCTGACACTATGGAACTATGGAAGTGAGATTTTACATGGGAGGAAGCTAATTGAGATTGCATTTTTTATTTAATGACGTATATTTCATTAATCATATTTATTTGAATTTGCCAAGTAGGTATTTACATATGTAGAATTATAATATGCATTTCAATATTTTCTGTTTAACAATTTTTTAAAAATAATTTTTAATTTTGACAATTTTGACATACCCCATTTAATGACCCATGTATTACGTCTGTGAGTTAGGAGTTGACTTCATACTGTGGCATTCGTAAGTAGGTAGTTTCTATTGATTTTGAGCTGGGATGTAGGTAATTGCTTTTGAATTGATTCCATTATCCATTAGGGACGAGGTTTAATGACAATGACTGTAAGTCGTAAGTGGTAAGGACATTAGTCAGTAATAACAATGACCGTTTTACAGTACATATGTAGTAGTTTATTGTAGACATTAATTTTTAATACATTTTGTTGGATGCTGGATACTGAAAAAAATGGAATTTCAAATAGTCTAGAAATTAAAGAAATTTACTTGTACTGATGTATAGCATAGTCTATGAATAATGCAATTAAAACATGTTTCATTTTGTGTGTGTCAATTTACAGATTACTCTGAAGGCTATGAGAACGGTGAGACTGACTGCAGCGGTGTCCCGTACGATGACACTGTCTACTATGGCCCTGAAACTGTCTTTACCGATCCTAACACTGGTCAAGTTTACTATGGTGAGTAGTACCATACCATTTATGAAAATTTCAAACTAATCATAGTAATATATAAGCTACAAAATATCGTCTGTGAAGAACAAAAATGGCCCATATCCAATTTAAGCTAGAATCAAAATGAGCTATATGTCATATAAACAAAATGCAAAACATGTGTAAAATGTTAATTAAGAGTTTTTAAAAAGTACAAAATGTTTTATTTGCATGTTTTTAAAAAGTGTAAAATGTTTTATTTGCTTGTTTTTCAAAAGTGTAAAATGTTCTATTTATATATTTTTTTAAAGTGCAAAATATTTTATTTGCATGTTTTTGAAAAGTGCAAAATATTCTATTTAGATATTTTTGAAAAGTTCAACATGTTTTATTTGCTTGTTTTTGAAAAGTGCAAAATGTTTTATTTGCATTTTTTTTGTAAATTGAAAAATGTTCTATTTAGATATTTTTGAAAAGTGCAAAACGGTTTATTTACATGTTTTTGAAAATTGTAAAATGTTCTATTTGCATATTTTGTAAAAGTGCTAAATGTTCTGTTTACATGATTTCAAGACATATTTCAATATTTTTGTAGATAATGGATATTGTTTTTAGCTAAAAATGGCTATGGGTCATTTTAGTTCTTCACAGACGATATTTCTATATAAAGTTAACTCAATTATTTGTAAATTAGTTTCTGAAAATTCTGCTTTTGTAATCATATAGCAGTGTACACACGTGTATAACGTGAGTACTGATAGTGTCAAAATTTAAGGAGCTTCTCCCATAAAATACATATCCTATAAATTATAAACCCATCAATTCTCTCAATTCTCTGCGAACGAATTCAGTCTCGTTTATATCTGTGTCTACATTATAAAGCATAAGAAAAAATTGGGAACGACAAAACACAAAACCAATAACATTTTAAAGAATTGACATTTGACATTACAGTAAGACAATAATCAAATTAGAACAAAATTAGTACCTACTATAGATTCAAGCTATAATCATCAGTTTAGTCCCAGATCCAGATCGCAAGTAATGGAAATAGATTAGAGATAAACTTAAGTGTCTTTAGATATAGAACTCATATATAGGATTATTCTATGCTATTTTGCTTACGGTGCAAAACCCAACATTATAACTAACTGTAATAATGACGTACCATATACGTGTATAATATAGTATGCGATTAAAATACATATAGATGGCCGGTTTTGAAATTTACTCATATCTCAAATCTCCAGAGAGTCCCTCCTTATCTATGTAAACATATCCATTATCATTATTCATATCTTTTCCTACACAAGTATCGCAGCAGGGAAGAGACACTAACTGTCACTGATTGTCGTCTGTATTAATAAGCATAGCCACCTCCTTATAATAATAATGGCATATTATATAGACACATTCTTTTACCGTCACCGTTCTTGGCAATGCATTTGGCCGTTTTGCGTGGACATATCTATACATAATGTAAGTGTATAACAACCATAATGATGTGTGGTAAATGTGCTGGGACTATGGGGACAGACTGCGTGCAGGAAATCGTCTTTCCTTTTTGTGTTTTTTTAAAACCATAATATATTTTGTCACCAGTCCCGTGCCGTGGCCACGTCGTGTATATTATGAAGTGGGACTTCTACTCGTGAATTATTTCGTGAATAATGGGGATACTGTCATATTATAAGGATGTGTGAGGTGTTGGATCCTTTAATGTTCACTTGCATGTTTCGCCGCAGTTTTTAGTCGAAAAACGGAGGGACGGACCGGGACCGGGACCGTTACCGATACCGTCTTACGATTAGTACCAGAACCAGAGACGTTCATTTAAGTCGCTGTACTCCTGCTACGTCATAATTAATTCATAAATGTAACTCCGTTCGTATTCGTTCGTACCCGTGTACATCCTGCGGATTGAGGACTGCAGTGTTCACTATCTATGTACATACATATACGCAGTCATACAATACGAGGACACATCTATTAAAACTATACCTGAAAAACGGAGAGTATAATTATGGTCGAGGTTATACAGTACATATTGTGTGCGGACATTATCATAATTATTTATGTACCGTAAAGCTCCAAATAACTCCTGCCCAGGGAGACCTCAAGAAACCTTTTCTTCAGACCCAATGCTAAATACCCCGGGAGTTATTTGGAGCTTCACGGTGCGTGGATTATAGATATTACCAATTGCTTAAATAGTTAGGTATTGGGAATGCATGATGCTATAGCGTATAGCGATTTGGATATTTGGAAGCAGGAACGTAGGTACCTACATATATTTGCGTGTAATAAGTCGACAGACTTGGACTGGAACTAGGACCGGAGCTATGTGGCCATTCATCAAAAATACATGTTGTTTATTGCACATAGCCTGGCCGACAAAAGTGATGCTAGGAAAAAACAAACAAAAAGTGACAAAGCACAGAAAGTGACAGGACCACAACAACGCGAGAGATTTTATATATTTTCTTTAATAAACAACAACTTTATTTCACTCTTTGAATTTCCTTTTGATATTTATGAGTTGCGAGAAGTAGAGTGTTTTTAATTTTCGTATTCCTTCGACAGTTGTGGACGATATTGTAATGTTTGCTCTCAGAGGATCAATTAGGATTTATAATCATCATTTATATAGGTACTTAAAATGCATTCTTGTTTTTCGTAAAATGTTTTAATTATAGTTAAGAAAGTATTGTATTGTATACTGAGCTGTATGGCTATTGCAATTGTGCAACAGTGACTTAATAAAGTTTTTCTCTCTCTTTAGCAGTAATGTATCGTAGAGCTTCTAATAACTCGCACAGTCTTTAGCATTGAATCAAATGGAGATAATAACTCCCAGGTTTGAAACAAAGTTTCACGTAACTCCCTTCCGTAAGTTAGTAGAAGCTTTGCGGTAGGTAGGTACATACGTAGGTAGGCAGGTAGATGAGATGGCATTAAAATATATTTTAAGAAACGGGAATATAAATATTGTACATTTTCGGAATCAAAATTGACAGTTTTTTAAATTGCGGGTTCTTTATGGATGTGTATTTCATAGTAAATAGTGCACATCAAAGTATGTTGGTAGTTTTCAAATAATAATTTTTGTATACATAATAAACACGAGAATGCAAATACTTTGAAAAGTGCCGAATGTGCTAATAATTATTTTATTAGTTTAAACTGTGCCTCTTAAAAACCAATATAATCTACCTTTAAACTTGATTTTTAAAGAGTAAAATGTTGCACTAATTTTATGTTTTTTAGAGCATAAAATTGTCAAACTGCATAGTTTAAAATAATTGAAAATGTTACACACAGTTATACAATTGCGATATTTTTAAAATTTAGAATGTTTTCATATGACAGGCAAATATAATTAGGTAACCTAGGTGCCTAATATTGTTTTCGGAGAGATGCCAAATTATAGTTCCAGATTTTTAAAACTCAATTAAAATATTGTAACGCTTATTATTTATGCTCTGACTGATTCCATAATATTTTCGTAACTGCCATAAAATACAAATATACCAATAATTTAAATCTGCGTAAAAATCATCCTCATTTCTTGGTGGTGACAAATCCACAAATCTGCAGTTTCTATGTAAAACGTGTTGGAAAGTAGAGTTTTGCCGGGTTGAAGCAAAATAACGAGCTCACACCTATAGGATCATTATCTGTCTGTTCTATCCTAAATAAAATACCATGCCCTATCTAGTAAAGAAAAAAACCTAGCCTTACAAATAATGTAATGCCCGGGTCCGGGTACTATAGGGGAAAACTCTGCTTTTCTATCTGCGGGCATCGGGCATCTGGGGAAAATAAGTTTTTTTCCTGCTGTTGTTGGTCTATATAGTCTATAAGGATATAGTACTTATAGAGATGGACGGCACGAGGAGGTGAGAGGAAGTATTTAGAGATTTTGTATAGGAAGTGGAACGAAAACGAAGGGGGAAATTTTCCTCTTGAGTTTCTTTATGACACTTAATTACAGCTTTCTATATCTTGTCCTCACCTCACCTCACCACCACACAAATAGTGTATTTTAAGAGTAGCAAAAGTAGTATAAAAAAATCATAGAAACCGAAAAACGAAAGTCAAACAGAGCCGGGCGAAGCTCGGGAACCCAACAAAAACTCCCACTATTATTAAACTTAATTGCTTTTGTCGCTTTTTCACCCGCCTTCCTAATTCCGCGGAACCCAAACGAACACTGAAACAGAATCCACCCTCAGTTTAATAATGCTCCTATAATAAAGAAGGCAGAGGGCTATACTCATAGTGGGATACATTATATATGTAAGTATAGTCAAATAATAACAACAAGAAATAAAACAGGACTGAAACACATTATTTGTAGTAGATACTATGAATGTCGAATGTTGGGGAGGTGTGTTTATGTACTATTATGTATATAGTGCTCCACAGAACGAGAAGTACAGGCGCATAAACTAAACAATTATTAGTTCTGACATTTCACTTATAATCGCACTTGTGTGACTTGGACTCCTGACACTATAGTTTCATAATAAATGGGAATTATATATAGGGAAAATTTATTACTCTGGTGACTTTGGTGTCAAGTGACACTTCATCATATGGAATATGGAATATGGGGGACGTTCATAAATGAACATACGTAGCGTAGTGAGAAATTATTGAAAATTAAAAATAAGGGAAGGAAAGAACACACATAGGGGCTGGACTTTTGAAGGACTGTATAATTATAATTTGCGTGTGGTTTTCTGAAGTTGTAATATCACAAAATCGGAACTTGAAAATAATTCAAAATTTCATAATGCAACCAATGCAAAAAGTAATAACTTTTATTGAAGCATTTTACGTTTTTAAAATTAATTGAGCTTAACCGCCAAACGGTTTATTTTATACATGCAAAAACAAATAACGTTTGTTTTTCAAAAACGTTTTTTTGAGCGGCAAAAATATTTCCTTAGATTTCTGATTTGAAAAAAAACATGGCAAATATATTTAACGTAATAGTTACTTAATTTAAGAAGCTTGAAAATTGTTTTTATCTCGAGTTTTTCGAAAATATAAAATGCAGTCATTAGAAGGAAATAGCAAGCTGTATAGTAAATGCGCTATTTAAATAAGTGCAAATCCTTCTAATTGAGTGTTTCTAAAAACTGTAAAAATGTTCTAATTTAGTGTTTTTGAAAACTGCTGAAAAATGATGTAATTGTGCAAATTTAGTGTGTAGAAAAAGCTCTAAATACAAAAAATATTATTCTTACTTAAAATTAAAGTAGTTTAATGCTAATTTGCCCTGTATCGCGTCTTCATTGATAATTCAATCCACACTGTATTTGACTGTATAGACATGGGAATAATAAGCACATTGGCAACTGTGTAATGTACACTTAATGCTAATTACAGTAATTACAAATAAATTACCCGAATAAAATGCCTTTGTGGTTGTATGTAATTTGAAATTCAGTTCGTGACATTACAATGTACGACATATGTCATGTCATCATGCGATGGGGTCCTGTAGGCCTAACAACACATTACAGTGTAAAAGCCTGTGTAGCGACGATAGAATTATAGAATCGTCGTGCTAATACCACGCGCGTTAAATTCTATGCATGCGAAAAGGAATCGAAATATTTATAGGCAGGAACCTATACCTACCCCTACCCTACGTTTAGTAAATTCGTACCTACGTCACATTGTTTGAATCTGTATCAAATATCAAACCACCGCACCAGTACCAGTACCAGCACCAGCAGATTGGAATTTAGAATTCTAACTTTACTTGACTCATCAGCTGTTCACTACATTGCATTGCTTGCTATAGGGGAAATAATTTATTAATTTCATTAGGTACTCCAAACTTTGTCTTTGTTTTCCTACAGTATTTATTGATAAATTACGCTTAGGAAATTAGACACAGTGCATATCTTCTGTGAAAAACCAAAATGACCCATATCCAATTTAAGCTAGCATCAAAATGAGCTATGTCATAGGGACAAAATGAGAAACATGCGTAAAATGTTAATTAAGAGTTTTTGAAAAACGTTAAATGTTCTAATTCCATGTTTTCAAAAAGTGTAAAATATTCTATTTACATATTTTTGAAAAGTGCAAAATGTTCTATTTACATGTTTTTGGAAAAGTGTAAAAAGTTCTATTAACAAGTTTTTGAAAAAGTGCAAAATTGTCTAATTCCATGTTTTTGAAAAAGTGCAAAATTTTTTAATTCCATATTTTTTAAAAGTGCAAAATATTCTATTTAAATGCTTTCAAGACACATTTGAATATTGTTTTTAGATAGTTGATATTGCTTTTAGCTAAAATGGATTTGGGTCATTTTGGTTCTTCACAGACGAGATATATATGAGTATATGTGTATTTCAATGTGTGTTTAAATCAAGATTCAAAACAAATAAAATAAGCACTCGGTATTCTTCGTCCTTCTTCCCGCCAATTCGTAGTTCGTAAAGGGATTTTAGAGGTCTCAAATAAATTGTAGGGAGAGTAATGGAGTGGACAGGTTGACAGTGGAGTCGCTTAAAAAAAATAAATGGTATGGAAGGGACATATGTAACGATTTATTTTAAACGATTACAAAAATCAAGTGTATCTAGTCATGGGAAAAATCTCCAAAATGGAGGACCTACTTGAGCATTGTCATTGTACATCTATAGTTTGTAGTTATAATATTTAGTGCGCATCTTAACTATTAGCTGGATTTCTATACTGTATTTTCTACACTCATTAAATTCATTAGATTGTTAAAGACCTCACACAAGTTCGAAAGGTTTTTTAAAAAAAATTAAATGTATAGATCTGTTATGCGTAGACCTGAGCGCTGAGAGACGAAATATGATCATGAATCTGAAAATAAACGTATGTATTCCACATTCACTTCACTTGGCACTTTTGAGTGTCCTATTAAATGCACTCAAAAACTATAACACATGTCTCACACGTGCTCCAATTTCAATTTTAATCCGTGTAAACCATAAATCAAATCCAACTTTCTCTCCTCATGCGTGGTAAGGGATCGTCCATAAGGGATGTCACGTGTAGGGTCATAATAGCTTCACTTGGATATCCCGTGTTAACGCAATAGGTTTGAAGGCAGAGATAGGTAATATGATCTGAAAAACGGTGGGTATGACAGCATTCATGGATGTCCCCTAAGGTGAATATATTGAATCGTAGAATAATAGAATTCAGAATCCTACCGTCTGCTACATGCCTTCATTGTGAAAAACCCAAACCGTATCCAAACAATAATAAGCATTATAATAAGGGCTTGGCCTACATTCAACATTAATTTATGTAAACGGTTGAAATTAATTTAATGGAAACGCAACAGCCACACTCACACGCACAGGAAACAGAGATATCTGTTGGTTATAAGGACAGATGACAGACAGACCAAAGATCAACTGGTACTGGAGATATGCAAAAACAGCTGATCAAACTATTTAATGCTATATGGTGAATTTACCTATACTAATATACCTTGCGCTATATGATGTATTTCTAGGTCTATCAGTAGGATTGAGATAGTCGCATTGACACAAATATGTGGAAGAGCTAAAACTCCACGAAATGCTCTAATTCTGTCAGCATGAGAAGTATGAATGGTTATAATTAGATGTTTTTCAATGATAACAAATGTTTTGTAGCAGACAATTTTTATTTTTTTGTAAATTAATTTGCAAATTTTGAATTTTGCAATAGAATGCTTGTAGAAAGGTTTGAAATCCTTGGATTCCTTATTTAGTTTCAGATTGAATAATGAAGTATCCTGCTATTCTATATGTAACTAGGAGTTTTTGACACTTTTCATAAACCCTCCATAACTAATGATTTTATATAAAAAATGAAGGCCGGATAATGCGGCGAGCGCAGGCAGCCGCCCACTACTTGAATTTTCCAAAAGCATTTAAATGGAACATTTTGCAAATTTCAAAAATATGTAAAAAGAATATTGAGACTTTTCAAAAACATGCAAATAAATTTTTTTGTACATTCCAAAAACATAGAAATAAAACATTTTCCACTTTTCTCAAAACATGTAAATAGGACATTTTGCACTTTCGTGAATCAAGTAGAAAGGACATTTTGAACTTTCCTAAAACATGTAAATACAACTTTTTGCTTTACCAAAAAAAGCCATCAATAAAATCAAAATAATGGTTTTTGTATGGAAACAAATTGCTGCCTAAAAGCAATTTCTTCGTCCGGCCCTGTCAAAAATTGTACCATATTTCCTATAATAGTTGACGGGCCTGTAATAGTAGACGTAAATATCAAACTACATATTGTGCGAATAATTAATTTATTACATCTGGTGTTACTATATTTTCTAAACATGGTACAAACTCATATAGTTAACTTAAATTTTCATTGTTTGATTGTTGTAGGTCAATGCGGTGGGGAGTACTACGATGCGTATCCAATGATGGTAGCTGGCTACCCGGCTCCGGTTTATTATCATGTGCCGTATCAACCTCTTGACTGGAATGGCATCCCAACTCCCATCTATCATCACCCGGGAACTATGAACATGCTCCCGCCGCCCATCCCTCTCGAGGAACAACAACATCTCCTCCCACCACAACCACCACCACTCACTTACAAGGTCAGTTCACTCCCCCCTACTACTACTACTACTACTACTACTAGTTACTTTAGCATTTCCTATTTCCTATTTAATAAATTACAAGGTACAGTAGAAAACAACTATCTACCTATGACCTATACCCATGTACACGCAAAGTACAATATATTTAATTTCTACGTAATCTATACCTTCACGTCTGTCAATGTTTTTTTTAAATGCATCACCGTTTAATGTCTATTGTTTATTTTTTTATTTCTACCATTAGCCTGCTCCTCTCGCGTGCCCCTTAACCTTTAGTTGATATTTAATCGGTTGTAGACGTAATTATCCATGTAAACTAATAACGTATTCGAGAACTAAGTAATCTAAATTAGCAATCTAAAAAAAATCTGAAACAATCTATCACATTATAAGTAAGTCATAGTCATTAATACCTGGAGTGGAGTGGCAGTGTGGAGTGCTGTAAGCTGTAGGAAATAATGAAATAAAATGCAATAAATAAAACTACACAAACGTTGGTATTTATCTATAACGGCGCAGGCCATTTACAAATTAACAATTAATGCGGGTGAACTAAATAAAAAACAATTTAAGTGTAAATAATAATCATTTAAAAAAAACAAAATGAAAATGGCGGAAGCTAAATCCATTGCCGTAGCGGAATACTGTATATGACGACATCAAACGACGAAAGAAAAACTAGAAATACTGGAAAACTGGAAATTTTCCACACGACGTGTGTGTAAGGAAATGGAAATGTGATTGTGAGTAATATAACTGACTTGACAGTGACTGATGATTGATGATTTGATGATGGATCTGATGTTGGATATAGTCACAGTCTACTCATGCGGAAGGAGATACGTCCACCGATAAAAACCGATACTTTTCCATGTGAAACAAAAGAAAAATTAAATTCTGACAATTCAACAAAGAGCACTCATGCAAAACAGAGAGAATTGACGTCAGTGTCAATCGCAGGTCTAATCGACATTCGTCATCTACATAGCCATCCGGATCGGAATACCGTCACCGTCGTACAGTAGAGTTTTCCTTTTCAACTTTTGTATTATTTGTAGAAGGGAAATAGGAGAAAATTGGAAAATCCAAAATTTAAAAAAAAATTAAATAGAACATATAATGTTATAGTGATTGGTGATTGGGATGACCGAGGGACGTAGATGTAACGACGTAACATGTCCTACCAGCGCCAGCGCCAGGTAGTCAATAGACCTGGACTGACTACATATAGTGAGCTTTGCGTTGAAGATGAAGTGTATTAATGTTGGCGCAAGTGTGGTGTAAAATATACAACGTTTGTCTGGCTGGCTAGTAGTAGTAGTAGTAGTAGTGCCTGTTTCTAGTTTTTTTGCTTGGACAACTAAACAAAAAAATGGAAATTAGTGAGTACTTGAGTTTTGTCTGTGTTTTTATGGAAGCGTGTGAAAATTGGATTTCCGTTCTTGTTTGCTCAGTGCTTGGAGGGTATAGGAATACACAACGAGTGTGTTGGCGAGTGAGGAAATGAATTAATTCATAATTAAAATCAAGGGATTCCCTTATGGTTGTCTACGTCGGAGTAATAGTGGGTGTCCGAAGGGTGTATATAGTCATCGCCATTGCGAACCAGTGACTGCTCTATTACAAACAGACAGACCAGATGTACAGGAGCAACTAATTAGTGTGTAAATGCTAATTTATCCAATTAGTCTATGTGTGCAATCCTTTAAACTTCTGTAGCGTTAATAATTTCCTTGATAATAAATTGCGCTCTAAACTATCAGTAGTCGTAGTAGTATCGATTTAGATAATAATTCCTGTATTCTAAAACAAAACCTTGTTGTACGACATGGTGGAATGTGGAAAATGACTTGACATTAGTGTGAATTTAATTTTTTTGAACAGTCAAAATTTCACAAAATAATTTATTGCTTTAATATTTTTAGCACAAGTCGAGTTGTCATTGTCAGCCTAATGTATTTAAGTTAAATTTTGTGGTTTGCCAAAAAGAAAAGAAAAAACAATCATAAAAATAAATGTGTAAAAAAAACAAAATGTTTGCAAGAATTTTACAAATGACACACACGAGCAAACAACTTAACTGTTACATAAGATATCCAGCCAGAGCCAGAGTCCAGGTCCAGAGAGAAACATAATAAGAAACAGGAGCATAATGCTGAGTATCTTGTCTACATACTTGCTAAGCATTGCTGACAAGACAAGGAAAAGGAACCCATAGGAAAGCAAAAGCTACAAAGTAAGTTACCGTGTAACCAAGTTCCGTCGTTCCTTCCAAAAAGGAGGAAATTAAGGAGAGTTAAAAAAGAAGACGCGAACTAATGTGAAAAGTTAAAGAGCTCAAACAAAAGTGATTAATTAGTTTAACCGTCCCTTTAACTTTTCACGTGACAGACAATGTCGGAAATGGGAAAAAATATTTAGGAAAAGTCGGGGAGTAGTCGATGTTGAAGAATTGAAGACGTGTTTAAACATAACCGATGCCGATGCCCATGCCCATGCGATAAATGTGATATGCTTTTGATGAGAGAAGAAGAGTTTAAAAAAATAGAAAAGTTAAAAGTTGAAGAAGAAACTATACAAAGAATAAGGGAAAAGACAAAAGTCTTATTACAACTTACAACTTGCTGTCTCGCTATATATTTTTTCCACTTTCCATTGTTGGTCCTGGTCCTACTACGAAGCTATAGAACCAGAACCAACCAGGTTCTCATTTTTTTCCCTTCTATGTATTTCCTCATTTAATTTTTTTCCTCCCGTCTCCGTCTATATCTCGTCCCTCCGCCAACGCCAACTTGTAGAGAGAAGTTGATGGATAAAAACAAAAGTTTTATGGATCATTTATTTATTCCACAACGAGTGGAGGGTAATTGAGGAGGCAATCTATAATTTGATAACCTATATGTATGCAAACAAACATCTAAGAATACGCTCCTTGAATACAAAATATAAAAATTCCACTATACTTTTTCTTTTTACTGGAAATCCCACACAATTGTTTACAATCCTGCTCTCGTGGAATTGATACGATGCCGTCAGTCCTGTTCCCTCCTCAATACTTTTGAAAACCTGAACCTGAATTTAGGGGGGAAAGGCATATTACAGAACATAGGTAGGTAGGTAGCTACGTATCTACATATCGTCTATGAAGAATCAAAATGACCCATATCCATTTGTAGCTAAAAAACAATATCCACTATCTACAAAAATATTCAAATATGTCTTGAGAGCATTTAAATTTAAATAGAAGATTTTACACTTTTCAAAAAACATAGAGTTAGAAATTTTTGCAACTTTTCAAAAACGTGGAATTAGAATATTTTGCACCTTTTCAAAAAAATGTAAATAGAATATTTTGCACTTTTTAAAAAACATGAAAATATAATATTTTGCGCTTTTCAAAAAACATTAAAATTGAACATTTTGCACCTTTTCAAAAGCATGTAAATAAAAAATTTCCCACTTTTTAAAAACATGTAAATAGAACATTTTACGTTTTTCAAAAACTCTTAATTAACATTTGACGCATGTTTCTCATTTTGTTTTCATGACATAGCTCATTTTGATTCTAGCTTGAGTCGGATATGGGTCACTTTGGTTCTTCACACACGATATATCTAGGTATATGGATGAGCTTTGTATATAGGTACCTACGAATAAATTAGTAATTAAGACAATCTTTATTACAGTACTACAACAGAGGTGATTTGAGACCAATTAGATTTACCTAGGTAGGTACTTGCAATTATAGACTTTACACAGTACTACAGTTTTTAGTCGACAAAAAAAGGACACGGAGGAAATGGTACAATTTTTTTGTACACTGTTTCTGTCACTGTTTTTTGGATTTTGTTTTTCAGTTTTAATTTTTTCAGTGGGAAAGTTCAAAAAGGCAGAGTTTACATTTCAAATTTCAGCCGGTGTTGCTGTGTATTCCTTTATGGAAGTACTACTGATGATAATGTTTATAATAATTTTCAAGTATAAATAATAATGTCATTGTTCGTCATGGTTGGGAGGGAAACATAAATCGTAATGAAGCACTGCAACTCAAATTTTCCCGCAAGCAATGTTAATTTTTTCTAAGTGTGTTTTGGACCATTTGTCTATCAGTTTTTTTCTGCCTCATATGGGACTGTGTGTAGTATGTAGGCTTGACTATACTACATAAGTTTTACTGTACAATGAATTAAAATGTTGAGAAATATTGTCTCTCAGTGTGTGATTGTACAGCTTAATTGTTTGATGAGTTGCTTGGTGGTTTTTGTTTCACACAGCCACACGGTCACAATACTACCACTACGAGTGTTGTTTTTTGCACAGCTGGAGTCCAACTCAGAAAAAAATACAAAGCGATATTAGTATGTAATAAAAATATAAACGTATGAAATGAATACGGACGGACGGACGTCATTGTAACAACAATAAAAGCTCAACTTACACGTTTATTCCGCCCAATTAGTGAGACCTACTGATCTAAAACGATAACTAAAAAGTTTAACCTGCGAATGGCTGTCTAAACAAACTAAATTGATAACCATCAAAAATTTTAAAACAAAAATACAAAAAATATCTACAAACTTTTATACTGCTCTATTCTTTATATTAATAATGGCCATAATAATAATACATAAAAAAATAATAATCTACTGTACTGTGTGATAATTAATGTGATACAAAATAGTTTATTCTATTATTGAAAAACTTGAATTTTTGACGTGACTTCTTCGTCGTCGACTTCGCATGTGTACGTCATGCTGTGAGAATAAGTGTTATGGGATGGAGAAAAAATGTAAACGATTGAAATCTACACCTGTTTATCTTTTGATAATTTAATTGCTTGCAAATAGCTTTGACAACTGATTCGTTTAGAGCCATTTTTATCTGGAAATCAATCCTCGCACACTGATGAGACGGCATTATCTGTCTCTGTCTGTAGTTTCATTTCCCTTTACGTGTTCTTATATGCTTTAGAAATTCATGAGAATTGTAGTTTTTGCCCGCGTTTGTCTTTCGTTTTGTTTTTTCAACTACACTGAGGGTCAGGGAAATTAAAATGTGTATAGGTCCATGGTGTGATAATATTTGAAATAATTTGTGGGTACAACAATATCGTAGTGATTTTTTTTACAAATTTATAAAATTTGTCAGTCCCAATTCTTAAAAATAATTTGGTACGTTTTGAAACTGAATTTTCTAATTTGTGTATTTTATATTTGCTACTTACAGGGAGTTGAGCCGATTGAACAAACTCAATACCAACTGACGACGACGACCACCACCACCACCACCGGGAAGATGGATGGGAAAAATCTGTATTCAAATCCTACTGAAAATCCTGACTCCGAGTCCGCTACTGATCTGTCATCCGACAACTCGTCCAAAGCGGAAATTAAAAGTCAAAGTTGTGCTCAAGTGGACACGAAAAATCCGACCGGGGCCGTTACCGGTACTGGTACCGGTACCGGTGCCCTTTCAACTGCTCCTAACACTACATCAGACAAATCAAATTCCAAAACAGAGGTGCAGCAGGGAACGACAGGAAATACGACGACCGTCACAGACCCGGCCACAACAACAACCACCACCATAAAATCCGCGTTGGAAAAAGAAGTGGACGAACATTTAAGCTCAAAAACTGCGTCCCTCTCTTTGTCCTCCACGACAGCCACAATCCCGGCCTCAATGCCAACAACAACAACAACGTCAGCAACAACCGCACCCGCTACATATGCGGCCACCTTAATGTCTTCGAAATGGGCTCCAAGTGAAGTCAACCATGGTGATTTAAATTAAATTTTAATTCAAACTTTATAAAATTTGAACATGTACATAGAATTCTGATTATTGTAACATTTTTTTCTTGTATTTCCAGCTACAATACAGAATCAACATCAGAACCAGAACCTGATTGCTCAGCCAAACCATGGCCATCATGGCCTCGGTCCCGGACAGATTCAAGTCCAAGGTCAAGGGATTGTTCTCCAACAACAGCAGCAGCAACAACAACAACAGTTACTACAACAAGGTCCACCACAACTACCGCAGCAACAACCCTATAACCACTTGACCATGATACCTCACCCGCATCAACAGTACCATCCACAGCAGCAACATCCCCAACAATACAATGGACCACCATCGCACCACCCGCAACAGCACCACGGAGCTCACCTCCACCAACACCCCCACCAAGTCCATCACCCGGGACATCTTGGGGGGATGGTGGGAGGGGCGCCAGGGACAAGTTATATGCCCGCACCTCAGTCAAATCACAGCCATAACCATGGGATGAATAGTCACGGGATTCCAGTTCAAGTTCCAGCCATGCATCCCCAACATCATCTCAACACAGTTCCTGGACACTATCTTTATCATGCTCACCCTGCTGGACTCTTCTACGGCCCACCGTCCATCTATAATGGTGCGTAGTCCTCACATTCTTTATTATTTTGATTTTTACAAATAATTACTTTTCTTTTTTTTTACTTTCAAGTATTATATAGTAGTTCTACTATACATATTTACCTAATTATAATATTACAACTCATTTTCTTTCATACAAATCTCCAACTTCCGGAACTTCCGGAGCGGGTCTTTTTAAAATTTATTATATATTGGTTTAATTTTTCATTTACATTCAGTTCAGTTGAGTCCGTTTAGTTATTATTCGTAGATTTTAATTTGACCGTTTTCTCTAATACATCATTAGTATTCTTTATTATGTTCATTGGATCTTATTTGTAGAAATATAGAAAAGTGAACACTTTACTACGCTTTACAACACCCTATTATTTCGATTATATAGCACTAAATAACGTACTCGCTGAATCGTCGCTGCATAAAGCGCTCTATCAATATTCAATAAGCTTATTGCTATAATTATAGTTTTAATTTAGCTATACTTTCGTTCTTCGTGCCTATTTTAGAAATGCCGAACTTGATGATTTTTTTTTGTAAATATGTTTTATTACGTAGTGTAGCTCACGTTTTCTCCAAATGCTATATAGACATATACCATTTAAATTCTACTTACAAAAAATGCAAGTCAGTTTATGAAATAAGATATCAAAGATTTAAGATTTTAAACGTAATCAAATATTTCTCGTTGCATGGCTGTTTAAATAGCTTATCATATCGAAATTTTTGACGCTTATAATATATTATGACGATGTTGACCTGATAGTTTATTAGCTTTACTGCACCATTTGCAATTCATAACTGTAAATATGTCTGTAAATACACTTTGTAGTAATGCATTATTTTGCAAATAGGCTATAAACACGCTTGTTTTTATGCAATTCCCCATAAGTTGCACTTTCTTTGATTTTGATTTCTTTAGCATTAGAAATTAGAAAATCTTTAAAGTTGTTGTAGAGTAGTTTTAGTTTATTAGTAATTATTTATGAATTTATGAAGCTCTGCTTTTAAAAATTAGTTAGAAAATTATAATACTAATTAGTTATGCAAGCTTTTTTATCTTTTAATGCTAACGTTGTTTTTCATCTGCATATAGCTTCTGTTTTCTATTTGTTTTATGGTATTGTTTATTTGCGATATAACAGTGTGATCGCTTTGTATGACTGTTTAGATACTAGTAAAAAAATATTAATGTGAAATTTTATAGCAGACTTTCTCAATGTGTAGATTGTTGAACCAATGAACACATATTATTCTTTTAAAAACTTTTATTTTACTTTATATATCTTTTTTTTACAAAATTTCCTTTCCCTTCTTTCTTCTGTATAACTCTGTCTGCATTACTCTGCTCTTCTGCATATACATAACATTGATCATATACTTTCATATAAAATGAAATATATATATTACACTGCTAACAATTGTAAAATCTATTCATTAGACTTGTATGTATAGCCTATAATATAGCTTATATAAATTCGCCATTAAATTGCAATCTTAGTATTACGAATTTCGAAAATATATATGTGTGGTTTATTTCATCAATCATATTGTGAGCAATATAAAAATTGCTTTCACACGCTCCAGTACTTACTTTACCTAGATATCAATTTCGATTTTAGAAAATCTAAAAAAAATGTGATCGAAGTTTCTTTCTTTCACTGTGCCATTACTTAATAATGCTTAAAATAAAAAAAAGAACCCTCATTACTGCTCCCATTTGTTTCTGTACATATATATTTGCAGAACACTATTAAATATTGTTTACTTTCTAAGGCTACATTTACTATTTAATTACACACATAATATGTGTTGTGTTAAATAATTATTTGATTAAATACGCACAATTATATGGGCGATGGAAATTTAAAACTTTGATTTTTAAAAATCCTAAAATGTAACAATTATTAATGATCTTGATGCAAAGGTATATTTAAAAAATTAAAAAACTTATTTGTAAATAATGCAAAAGTTTTTTGAAGTTTTTTGAAAAACTACGTTTTGGTATAGGTACATAGCGTTAAGTACCTATAGGTATATTAACATATACATACTTGGTAAAATGCTATAATTTGTGGAATAAAAACTGAATAAATCGAAATAGTGGATAAAATGTCAATATTCAACGTCAGCATGGTTACTTCTCTTGTCATAAAGAAAACATATTGCACTCGGCAATTTATTGCAGTTTTTGGATTGTCAATAAAACTGAAATATAGGGCTTCTACAAATACAAACACACATACTAAAATGTTCTACATTTGGTTAATTAAACTTTATCTAACCATTTAGCCCATTAGCTCATATAGCTATATAAATGTGTATACTGTGTATTTCGATTCCAATTTCGTCTTGAATGAAATTCTTGTTCGCGGAGATTCTGATTCGTCATTAATTACCATTTACACATTGTATCCCGCATCCCTTGACTTTGTTTTGTTTTTTGTTGTTTTAATGGATATCGTTTTCCTTAGATGTTGGAAGTATATACTACGTACGGATAGTACTAATATAATTCTATTTTCTATTAGAGAAAAAAAACATGACTGCGAAGGCGAAAATAAACATAGTGGGAGTGGGTTGGGTTTGACGGACGAAGGAACTACGAGCGAGAGTGATTGAGCGAAGGGAGTCGAAGAAATTCATGTAAACAGAAACAGACTAAAATATCCGCTAACTAAACAGGAGTCAGTTTTCAAAGGGAGGGGAACTTCAAAGAAAATCTGTACAAATTACGAAACTATGAAACTGAATGGGAAATGTGTATGGAGTAAAGTGCAAAATAGGGCAGAATCAGTATTAGGTGTAGGTGTAGGTACATTATGTATGTATAGCTCTCAAAGTGAATTTCTAAATGAGTTTCTGTTTGGAATAATAATTATATTGTGATATACACAAATTCTTTCCGCTCTTGACTCACACTATCGGCAAATCAGCACTATATTTGTGTGTCTCCTTCTTTCAACGTCAACCGTGGATAGCATTCAAAATTAAGTCTTCATTTATTTTTCCCTATTTCAGTAAGTTATTTTATGAAACAGATTTAATTGGGGAAAGGTAACCACTATAGCTATAGCTGTAGATATACTGTGAACTTAGGTATATCCATGTCTACCTGTCGTTTTCGTTATAATAGCGTTGTAAATAATGTGTAGGTAATTGCTTTATTGTCAGAGACAAAAACTGAACAAAGGCAGCTTTAAGAAGCTAAACTAATACTACCCCCAAGTTTGAATTTTAAATACCTACAAGAATATTAAAAAAAGGACAGGGAAGGGTGAATTTTGCCTAAGCAAATATTTGCACTGTACTTTACAATAGCGACGAATGTGGAGACTGTATAAATATAGAAAATTCTTTGAATTTTAAAGTATTTAAAATTCTCAATTTATTTGCGTTATTCAGATTCAATTAAGGCTCAAGTCGAGGCTAATAATAAAACACTTTTGATTACAACTACGCATATATTGTGTTTCCTTATGTTAAAGCGGGCTTTTGCTACTAGGTTCAAACTGCACTAACTGTTTATAATTTTGTGAGAATTTCAAGAAGCAAAAGTTGGCTAATTAAATGTTTTTTTGTAAGAAATTCTGAAATTGCTATTTTTTCTGTAGTAATCTATTGCCTATACTCGAATCTGACATTATGACCTGGATTTGGATTTTGATCTCCAATCTGTATTAGTTTTACTCACTGCAGTATGAACTACCACATGGCTATGGCTCCGGCTGGAATTTCATATTTCAAAAAAATACTTAGCAAAAATATATAATGATTTATTTCTCCTATTACATAATGACCACACTCGACACTGTCTAACTACAAGTCTGTAGACATCTGCAATAGGCTTCTACGTACTTACAGGTACATGCATACGTACCTTGAGCTGGTGTGTGTAGATAGTAGATAGGTACGTGGCACACGTCAAAGTGTCAAAAATTGAAAATGAATTGCTACTATAATGGCTTCCCATTGATGTGATTACTACGTATACATATCGTGGCGGTTGCGGTCTTGTGGTTGAAGTGGTAAAATAGGCAGTATAATATTAATTACTGTCCGTTTCAGTTATATGTTTTGGCAAATATCAAAACACTACGTGTTATGTTAAGTTTAGGATTTTAGCTAAATTCGATACGAAAATTTTCTTTTTGAAAGCATAAATAAATTGCACATGTTTGGTACTCGCAATCCCAATATATTTTAAGCAAATTATCGGTATTTTTTAATGTCCAAAAACAAATTCATATTGTACAGTTCAGTTTTTTAACATTTCACAAAAGTACAATTCCATATGTCACTATACGCTGCGTGTCAAACAGACTGAATTTTTAAATTGGATGCTTTTAAAAAAACTTCTCACTTTTTTTAAATACCAGAATTAAAAGAATTACAAATTTTGCATTTCCTAATTTCCTGTAGGTACTTTAATTTTTAAAAAGTGTAATTCATTAAATAAATTATTCACCCGTTCCGTAGCCCGCCCGGCCCGTTTATGCCATATTTTTGTGTATATCCTAATTTTTTCCAAGCATATGTATTATTTATCGCATGACTTGTTTCAGTACTTCTAACGATATAAGAATAGACTAAATTATGGTACTCTTAAATTGGCTACTACTACAATTGTATGTCGATGTTGATATATGGATTATACGGCTGACTGTGTATATTTACACAGAGACTGATTAAAACAGGGGTTGTATAAAAAAAATACCGCAGGAGTGGAGAACAATTCATCTTGTGTGGGGATATGTCTTCCATGATGAGATTTCTTCCCCACTTTCCTCTCACTTCCACTTGAGTTGACTTTTACTTTCCTCATCATTTTTGTGGGATTCATGGCTTTTCACTCTCTTTGTTCTCTCCATCCTATGGACTATGGGGCCCTGTCCTTGTCTTGACTGTAGGATTGAGTTACACATTTTGTCGCAATCACAATCTGCAGTTTACGTAGGTGGCATTCCACTGCATATTATGTACCTACCTGCATATCTCCCAGTGCTCGTTGCGGTAGGTACATAGAGCGAGTGCCAGTGCCAGAGCCAGTGCCAGTGCCGGTGTCAGGGGAAGTGGTCCCGTATAGATTCCTTCATCTCGTCCTGTGGGTTTTAGTTTAGTTTTAGTTTGTTTGCTTTTTGACGTTTCTTATGCCGGTCCTGGTGCTGGGTCCTGGCTCCTCTAAAACTGAGCTCTAAAACTGGGATGATAACGTCAACGTCATGAATCTCATCTGTTGACACAGTGAATGGGAAAATGGAGAGTGAAACTCGTCTCCTGAAACATGCTCAATGTTTTTGGCTCTCTGGGAATTTCCGAGTCGGATCGCGGGTCTTATATGTCACTTGTATTGCGCCACACTATATACGCATATCTGTGTAAATATTTATATACGTACTTATGCAGTTAAGTTAAGCAAAAGTTTTTAATAAGAACTTTTGAATCTCTCGTCCTTCCTTCCTTCCCTTGTTTTCACGAGCCTCTAAATGTACCTACCCAATCTCGTGCCGAGCCAAAACCAAAACCAACGCAGAAATATGGAAGTCGAAAGTCGAATTATTCGAAACTAACAAAAACGATGACAAAAAAATACGGCGTTTTATTATGTTTTTGAACTTCCGCTTCGACTGACATGTGAGTGTGAGTCTACTATATGTGACACTACATACTTGTCACTCTGCATTATCGTTCCATAGGGGTAGTCACGAAAGTGAAAACGAGAGAATAGCGTTTTTTGCACAATTCCTTTTTTTAGTATGTCGTTACTTACTAGTTAGTCTTCTCGCCTAGTTGAACAACGTGCAAAGTAGGATATCTACAGTTTACAGATACTAAAAAGGAATTGTGAGAAACATTTTTGAAATTTGAAGAAACAATTACGGTGACTAATGCTGACATCGACATGTGATATATCCTACAAATTCGTGGTCCAAACAAGAACGCGAGGTCGACGGGGCTTTGGTTGGAAATATGCGTAATGTAATGATTTTTACGTTCAATTTTTTCAAAGAAGTAAAATATAATTTTATTTTCTGAAACGACACATTGCAAAAATGCAATGTTATAAGTCACTCATTTTAGTTTCGATCTTTTTAACCAGGAAAGTTTGTAGTCGCACTTTACTTCTAAAGAGTGTAAAATGTTCTATTTGCATTTAAGTGTCATCTTTAAATTGTGCAAAAATTCCTAATTGTCTCAGCAGGCTAATGAGCTGTTTATAATTTACATGTTTTTTGGGATTTAAATTAATTTTATTTTAAGCCTGCTGCCCTGTAAGAAATAATTATTCGGAATTTGTGAATGCAGTCAGCACATATGTAAATTGTTGGTGGATTTCATCATAATGTGTATTATTTAACTTTGAAATTCTGTACTTGTTTCGTGCAAATTAAATTGCATGAACGCATAGCTACTACACCCAAATGTGCATAAATATTTATTTTATAGATTATTTTTGTACAGTGTATATTCCGTCCACTGTACTGTCCACAGTTTAGACTATGTATGTATATAGCAGTCACTGGGATGAGATCTGTGTGAATTTGTTCTTTTCTCTCGAGATTCGAGAATAAAAATGAGAGGTTAGATAATGTGACGTGTGTGTTTAATGTTTTTCTTTCCTCGCCTCCTTATTTGACACTTTGTAAACATTGAAAACATTCCACTCTGACTTACTTTACTTTTTAGCTCCACTTTCTCTTCGTCTTCATTTCATGTTGTTTTTTTTACTTCCTTTTCCATGGATCTCGATTTCGATTTCGATTTCGCCTCTTCCGTCTTTATCTCTCTCTCTCTCTCTCTCTCTCAAAGTCTGACGTCAACTCATGTTCCACTCCATCTCGGTTTCGGGTTCGGTTCGGTTTGGAATCGGTTCGTTACGGTTCGGCTCGGTTTGTGCAAAGAGCTTATTTCTTCCCTGGTTTTTGAGTTCGGGATTCGGGTTCGGGTTTTCCTTGGGTTTTCTAGATCAGTAGCGGCAATGACAGCTCCGCCTGCCTGCCTGCATTCTCCCGTTTTTGGTGTCAGTCTTTATAATGTAGGTAGTTGTATAGGCATATAGGTATTGTAGGCATAGGTTGGCCTTGAGGATACTATATAAGAGGGGGGTGCAACTACTGCAGTGTAGTACACGAAAGGCCCATATTTGGCATTTGGGATTGTGTGATTTCCATCCACACTTTCGCTCGTCGTACCCGCACCCGTACCCGTACCTCGCTCGACGGGGACGTCTACGTCTACGGCAAACGGGTATGTACCACCTATAAAAGTATATAACATCCTTTTGTCCCTTTCATCAACATCTATTTATGTATTAGACTTTTTGTATTTTCGCATTTTGCCATTTTAGCCTTTGCAGGAATTTTGCAAGTTGCCAAAATTCTAGGCTCAGCCGAGTATCTGTACACAGTTCTCTAACTAGTGAGGTACCTACCTACTACCTACAAACTACAAGAGTACGCAGACTGTGTAAGGTACTGACTGCAGACACCATATAAGACAGCCGGTCCGTTTCTCGAGTGATTGTCCTCCTCCTTGGCTTTCGTTTTTGGTTTGGTTACTATGGACATTGACGTGCTTGAATTCTCTGCTTCTCTTTGATTTAACCGATAAACCGGTACTTGGTAGTACTGTGAACCCGTATAACGGTAACGGTCTTGGTCGGTCGTATTCGTATACACAACAATATCATACATATATATTCAGAGTAAAGACGGGTCGACAGTGGACGGTCTTGGCTCTGGTCTCACTAGTCAGTTTTTGACGCACTTGCCTAAATACTTTAGTTTCCCAACAACGGTTTTTGAAGGAGTTCTCGACTTAGTTGTAGATATACATAAATCGGTACAATACTTCTTTCGTGAATAAAATTAATATTTCAAAAAACATAAGTTCGCTCTGAATAAGTTTTTGGCATTTTGAAATCTTGAATTTTTTGATTTGTTCTTCTTCTCTTTTGTTTTTGGTTTTGTGCTGTGTGTTCTTCCTTCTGACTGACTTTTATTCTGTCTCTTGATTTGTTTTTTTCTTTTGTATTATGCAATGTACTTAAATTTTAATAAATTGATTAATTACTATACAGTGTGTCTGTCTGCTATCTGTAAAAATTAATTAGTTCGAGTTCGGTACATATAGCGATAATAAAACATCCATACCATTTACCATAGTTGATAGCTCTGTCATTTGGAATTAATTAATTAATATATATAGTGAAAACAAAACAATTCATACGCCGTGCCTCGCCTGCTCACCGCCTGTCACCTGACCTGACCTGTCCTGCCTGCCTGCCTGCCCGCCCGCCTGCCTGCCCACCTGCCCTGCGCTAATAGTATATTGCAAAGTGTAGTAAAGATTGTTCACCGTCCGCCGTTTTAACAATAAATTACATTACTAATTTAAATCAGAATTTTGACCTTCTTTTCATATACACTTTCTGTTTGTAGTAGTTTTCCTTATAATTTAACAGCTTTTCACTTTTTTATGCCAATAATTAATAGTGGTTTTCTTTTGTTTTTAAAAGAGCTATATAACATTGTAGATTTAGAATACTGAAATAAGCTTGTTTTATTATGTTTTTTTGTTGGTAACTCGGCAGAATGCTTTGCAGCAATTTATTCGATACAGTAGAAACAGAGAAAACGTAAAACAGCCTATAGATAATTGTGTAGGTCGAAGGTAATATAGGTACATCCAGAAAAAAAATATTTTTTTTTAATAGAAATTTTGTATAGATTTTCTAATAAGTGATGATGACTGGACGGACTGTATATAATGAGATTTAAAAAATCCATAGAATGACTGGCACTTACGTACAGACAATCATTTGAAAGGAGAGAGTTTTTCGACAAAATTCTGAAAGATGAGAGAGAGAGAGAGAAAATTTTTGTTTTTATAATAAAAAAAAAGAATAAAAGTTTAAAAAAAAACTGAGTACACTGATTCTGATTGGTTGGTTGTTGTGGTTGGTTGATTAGGTGTTGTGGTTCCGTTTGGAGTTGATGCAGTGACAGTGGCAGGGGATGCAGGTGCAGGTTGTGGTCCAGTCTCAAGTCTTGAAATCCAATTCTCTCAATCTTCTGCAAATAGTCGAAAAAAACGTAAAAAGAAACGAAGGAAGAAAGACGGACAGGTTAGTTTTATATATCTTGTCATAATATTGTTTCTTTTACAAAATCAAAATTTCAAATTTCCATGTAACAAAATTTTCCAAAAAATAAAGAAATATTTTACATTTAAATGAATTCTTTCTTCTCACATTCTTCCCCTTTCCTTTTTCGTAATAAATTCGAATGTCGACATTTTTGTCTACATATACTTTTATTGTGTTGTTACGTTTAGTTAAAATTATGGACATTTTAATTTTTATAAAATTATCATAATTATTCTACACTCGTATTTCTTTTGGTTTTATTTTAGTTTCTGACAAAAATTGAAATATTATTAGCTTTATATATATCTGAAACTGAAATTAAATTCAGGATATGTAAGTATAGGTAGGTAGGTGGTGAATTAAAGATGGTAGAAAAACATTATTTACCTATACACAAAATTAATTACAAATCATTTTAGTTGAGTGACTATTTGACTTGGGAATTTCAAGAAATTCTTTTTCAAATTTTGAAAAGAATATTTGTTTAAAAATTGCCGCCTTTTCTAAGCCCAACCATGAATATCTACTTGAGCCTGTATCCTCTCCATAATGCATGGAATGGCTGAGCTTTTGAGCTGCTTTCAGCTTTCTTTCGAGAGTATATATGAGTGTGATCTGTGTGATATATGTAAAATGAAGCTATATATATTTAAAGGCGACGAAAAACCGCCACTATACTCAATGTTGTACATACGTAAAGTGAAAGTCAGTGCCAAAAACTGCAATATTATCTTTGCAAGCCTTCAGTAGTTCTTCACTTAACTAATACTGCAAATTCAACAAACCAGTGTCAAATATTGTGTGTGTTGTACCATAATGTTTTCATATTCAAAAAAAGAATATAGTGGGGGACATTATCTGGTTTTGGGAATTGCAATAATGTGATACTACTTTAAGGAATGCAAAAAAATATATCTGTTTTAAATATACAAAATTGTCTAAATCATATGTGTGTACCTACACGTTAAATGTTGTGAATTACGCATGGGAATTAAGATGTAAAAAGTAGCGAGTAAGAGCTACTGCAGCGGTGAACTTATGTGTAAAAAAATATGTATTTTACTCGAATATATGTACATATAGGCTTATGCCTAAAATCAGAATGTTTTGTTTTTTTTTGTGCCCAGTTGCGGATTGTAGCTGCACCATTTCATAAAGTTATACATGTTATGTCAAAAATCAAATAAAGTCAGGCAGACTGCATCAAAATGATAATTCGAGAGTCATAATATATAGGTATATCATCCACTCTGGCTGACTCAAGTACACTCAAAACGTCAACGACATTGTACTGTTGAAAGACGAGCGACAGCTGGGGATGTGGCAGACGGAGCTCAGCACGCGAGCTCTATATTATACTACAGTACATGCCCAATTTTATTTCTCACGGATTTAATTATGATTTTGTCAAAATCTGAACGTGCTCATTATTATTGGATTATAATATTACAAAGCCGCAGAGTGTACTTACGTAGTCGTTAAAAGACGTCAGCAGACAGAGTTAAGCCGCGTTCCGTTTTTGACTAATTAATGATATCTGTACTTCAGTGTGCATCTTTACGAGATGCCGAAGTCGAATTTTCCAAAATCCAAAACTACACAAAACTTTGTATAATTATGCATTTAATAATACAGGGTTTTCTTGTGAAAACTTGAAGACAGTGAAGACACTATGGAGCCTTGTTAGATGTAAAGTATATAGTCACGGTTTGGAATTTTGTTTTAGCCCCTTATTCTCCGTATTATATTTTATTTAGGTTATTGCGAACAAAATTCAGCCACTGATCTCCTGACTGCTGATAGACCATATAAAGGCACTAGGTGACAGTAAAACTATGTATATAGTGTCTAAATAAATGTTAATTAATGCGTGATGCTCGCACCGGTACCGGTGCCGGAACCGGCATACTGATGATGGATTAGCTATTCTGGAGCATGCCCTGCATGTCTTTCTGAATTTCACACGAAAAATACTTACGCATAATTTTAAGTACTTTATTATCTAAAGTGAGTTGTTAGGCGAGAAGGGGCCACACTACAGACAGTAGACAGCCGACAGGTCCGACGGATATAAGTGTGAAAGCATATCTATTTACTATTACCGTTCAGCACCAAAAAGCACGATGCATATTATTATTATACAGGCAGAATACAGACAGACATACTGCATATTTTCATATTTTGTTTCGAGTTTGGATTTTGAAACTTTTAGAAAATATTGTAGTAATGTGTAAACGCAGGAAGAAGCTGTGAATGACGGCGACAGTTCTTGACATTATATTTATACGTATTTACGGTTTGTATACAAACACATTGTCAGCTCTGTCACGCTATGTCAATCAAAATTAGAAAAAAAATCTCGAGAGTTTTAAATCTCGTGACTTACCACAACACGCGATGTGGCTATATAATTTTTTGTATTTAATATTATGCGCTAAGATTTCCTAGACCTATATAATAATCATAATAATTAAAACTAAATTATATGCGTATGGATAAAATATTAAATTCCATAAGGGATTACGCATAGGTAAATATTTAGCTGGCTCTTTATACAGACAAAACTAAGATTATTACTATAATGTTTTTAATTTGTATTGTTTATTTGTATGATCCACAGTTGATAGATGAAGGACTCTCGGATGAGACGGGCTCCAATAATGAATACGAGGAGGACCCGCAAAATTATGAGAATTACCTTCTTGAAGAACCAGAACCAGAACAACAACTTCCAGTCTACTCTCCATTTATTTCTTCACATTTAAATTCTGAGGCTCAAGAATATCATCCTATAAATTACAAATACCAAAATCTACAAGAACAGCCACAATTACAAACACAAGAAGAAGAAGAAGAAGAAACTACTACAACCACACCTACAGCAGCCGACACAATGGCTGACACGGACGATAACTCCATAATATACGAAGAACCACCAGATCGTGATCGTAGCGATCGTATTAAAACAGAAAATAATCCGGAGGTGTCATCATCAGGAGGAGGTGATGATGACAATGTTAATATTGTAAATGCAAATCCCACGAGCAGCATCTCTTCCGGATTTAGTCAACACAACAATGAGGATGTGAATGATGATAATGATAACGAGAACGTGTCGAGTGAGACTTCGGACGATACTGTCCTTGCTACCAAGATGGTCACCACAGACACGACGCCACCACTCAGTCCACCCAAAAAACAACAACAACAGCAACAACAAAAATCCAAATCCAATTCCCAAGAAATGTCAAAAAAATCATCACCCAAGACAAAGGGATCTAGTAAAGCGTCTAAACGAATGAATAAATCCAAAAATATCACTGCCACTGCTCAAAAAGACAAACATGAAGACGGGACTGACACTGAAGAATCTGAAGAGTTAAGGGTCACAGTTCAAAGTCCATCAGAACCGGAGCCGAAGCCAGAACCGGAAACAGAGCCTGAACAAGAACCAGAGCCCGAACCGGAAACTGTGGACGGAGATGATCACGTAGAGGGGGAGGAGGTTGCCAAGGGCGAGGAAAAGGAGAACGGAAACGAAGAAAATGATGTTGCTGAAAGCACAGATTCCACTGCCACGACCATCACAACCACGACGCCGACCGTCCCTGACGTGTCTGACACTGCCACTCCCATCGAAGCTGGTCCAAAAGGTGCCGAGGACGAGGGAATTAAAGTGATGCAAAATGAAGGAGATGATACCCTTGTTCAGGATGTCGATGGGGATACTGACGACACTCCAAGCACAACCAAGTCTGTGTCAATGTCCGTGTCCAACTCTTCCACCACCTCTGCTTCTACCACTACGAGTGTGAGTGCAAGACGGAGCTCGTTTACGAAACGTCCCGCAAATTTCAAGAGTAAACCAGCCGACCTCACTGTCATCTTCCCAACGGAGGGCGAGAATGATCATGGCCATGCACATCGTCATGTGGAGACTGACCCCAACCTCTGCTCCGACCTCCAACAATTCTTACAGCTCCATCAACAGAGGAGCCCAGATGGCTTCGGGAACGTCCCCAGCTCCCCGGACTCATTCAATACGAATCAGAGTGTGGCTGGCTCGGAGGTTGGTGGCATTGGGGACACGTTGTCCTTCTCCGAGACGGATGCCCTCAACCGGACGACTTCCATTGATGAGGTGGACGAGGACCTGCCGCATGAGTACTCCTACTACTCCCCGGATGCGTTCGCTCTCCCAGTCTATCCATCTGCAGCTACAGCCGTTTCTTCCGTCGCCGGATTCAGTATTACAACAACAACGGGAGGAGCTGCATCCAATAATGCGAGTCCCAACTCACCCACAACGACAACGACAACATCCAATGAACACGAAAATCAAATTCTTCCAATTCCAAATTCAAAATCTAATCCTACATCCGTCCACTTCTTCTCGCTCACTGACCCCGACTCGACTGCGACGAGTCCACTAGAACCTCCCACCTCCACACCAACACCCACGGCTCCCGTCGTCAGTAGCAGTACTGATGACAAGGACTCCTTCGATGACGCACTCGTCATCAGTACTAGCTGCACCGTGTCAGCCGCATCAAAATCCGACTCTGACTCTGAAGTCAATTTGGAGTCTTTGGAAAATAATCAAAAATCCACTGGGGAGTCAGTTGTAACTGAAACTACTGAAACTGATGAGCCGGAAACCGAAAGACCTGAAAATAAAGACTGGCTTGTAAAGGAAACTAAAGATGATGATGAGGATCCTGAATCGACTGAGCAAGGTCAAGCTGACGTTGACATTGACTCTGACACTGAGGGTCAGGGAGATAAACGTCCACTTCCAGTACTTAGCGTGCTTGACACCGAACCAGAACAAGTTCCAGTGATTGAGTCTGAAATAACTACTAAAAATATTACTGTTACCGCATCCCCTACCCAAATCGAAACCGAAACTGAAGCCGAAATTGCCATTACACAATTTGAACCTGAGAGTGAGATCCGAACGGAGTCGAAGGAAACCGAACCGGAAAAGGAAGAGGTCAAGAATGAACAAGTTGAAATTACCGTGGCTGAAATTGAAGATGCGGTGTGCGTGGCCTCCGCTTCTACTCAACTTCAAGGTCAAGAAGGTCAACACGAAAGGTTAAAGTTAAAACCAGAAGGGCCTGTTAGAGCACACAGCCCAAGCCCAACTTCAGGTCAGCCAGAAAGACCCAAAAGTATTACGCTAGCTGTCTCCGAATGGCTCAAAACACAGGGAGATGATGCCCTCACGCCCATCTTCCTCTCCTCTGACGACAATGACCTGACTGAGGATGGGGATGCGGACGGGGATGGAGATGATGAACTAGATGACGATGATGATGAGAGCGAGGAGGATGGAGACGGAATGGGGAGTCCGAGTAGCTTCAAGTCCGGCTTTGGAAGATTCTCCAAATCATCCTCACCGGATAAGTCTAAGAATGACAACAATTCAGCCGAAGACGATGGTCAGGGAAATGGAGGGAAATTGGACACTACTAATTCAAATATGAATTCAAAAAATAAAAATAACGGATCCGAGATTTCAAAAAACGTGTATGGCAACCCTTGGGTTGCACCATCCAATAAATCCACTTCTGCCAGTCAGTCTCGTCGCTTGTTCCTCATGAAGAAAAGTCGACGGGTGCCTGCACGTGGATTCAAAGGATACCGAGCTCTACAGTCCAGAAGGAAGCAAGGAGTCAATGGTGATGAGGAGGCTCAGACTGTCAGCGGCACGGACGATGGTGATTACTCAAGGGTTGCCCGCTTCAACAGCACCGCAACAACTACAACAAATACCAACAAGAATGCTCAAGAGCAACAGACGCAGCAGCAGCGGCAGCAACCACAAAAACAACCACAACAGCAACAACAACACAGTACAAACAGTTCTACAACAGAGGGTCAAACTCACAACCATAAGAATAATGCTCAAAACCAAAATCATAATAGTATGCAATCCCCCCCAGCTGGAAATGGAAATGGAAATGCTGGTGAAAACTCCAACAAGGACAAATCTTCAAGAGAGAAAAAAGAGCGTGAGCGTCGAGCAATCAAAAGTCAAAATTATGATTCTGGTCTCGAACTAAGTTCCCCTGAAAGTACTGACAGTAAAAGTATTGAGGAAAAACTATCACAAAAAACATCTACTGTAGTATTAACAGCGACAGCAGTAGAATTAAATTTTCAAAAATGTTCAAATCCTTTAGAAAATGAAATACTGTTGAAAATGGAAAATGTAGCAGGCTTAGGTCTGGGCTTGGGTAGGGCAATAGAACTGGAACTGGAAGTTGAAGAAGTTTCAAAACTGTCACTTTTGTCTTCATTAGCGAATCCGAATCCAATCAGGATAGCAACTACTACAAGCTGTACCAGTGCCAGTGCCAGTGACGAAAGTCATTGTGACGTACTTTTAACATCCAGTCCACCAATAATTGATGAAAATAGTTCCGAAGAAATTTGTAATCCTCGACATTTTACCAAATATTATACTCTGGGTTTGGATTTTGAAGGAAATTCCATTTCATCATCCTCTCCATCCCCTGCTTCTCGCTCCCGATCCCGATCTCGGTCTGGTTCTGCTAACAAAGAAGAGAACAGTCACATCGCGAGTCCTGACCTCGTGCGCCTTGACCTTCTTGTGGTTGACGATGACGATCAGGATGATAAGAAAGGAAGAGCAGGGCAACAAAGTGGTCTTGCAGCCAGTGCGGATAATACTGAATTAAACGACGTTTTCCCAGTCCAAAATAATGACTTGAACGGTGTGACGAATGTGGTGAGAATGTCAAATAATAATAGTAAACTTGTGCCCACCAAAACCAGAATCAATGAAAGTGAGAAGGAAAGCGACGACGACACATCAGCCACAGTCCTTAAAAAAACTGACAATGAAGTAGAAGATAATAATAAATGTAAGAATGGAGCGGCGAGTATGAAAACGGGAAGTTTAAATACGAAAATTATTGATCATGTAAATTATTGTGATAAAAAAGCAAAAGTTGATTTGAAAATTATTGGTGCTTCTAATGCTTATGCGGGTGCTACCGCTCCTGATGATACAGATAAGGCTATTGATAATGATGGTTCATGTACCGCTCCGACGACAATGATGAATACGAATATCATTAGGATTCCTCCTACTACTACTACTACTACAACAAAAAATCGAAATTTGAAATCAATCAAAACGGGTATTGCCTTGCCGGACGAAGGAAAAGAAAAAGACGATCCTGATAGTGATGAATTGGAGTCTTTCATCGACGACAAAGCTAGTTTACTCCAGGAAGAAGTTAAAAGCAAGTTGCCTACATTCCCACAACATGTGGACATGGGAGTTGACCTCGTTGATAGTTGCCATTATCTTGAAGACGAGTTCAAAGTGGAGTTGAAGAGTACTAGTAAGAGTGTGACCTGTGCGAATCAAAGTTCTTTCGATTATAATGACGACGACGACGACGACGATGACGAAAAAATCCCGGACTACATCTCACCCATTGACACCGAGAATGTTGGACTAGCTGACCCTGCATTCAATTTCAACCCAAATGCATCACCATCCTCCATTATTAAAGGTACTAGTAGTGACAAAGGTCCACATCCCTCATCAGCTCGTGCTCAATTGATTCGGAATCGACTGGAAAGTATAGCTGCTGCCTCAGCCGTGGGAGGGCCAACAAGTGCTAGTGGTACTGCTGGCAGTGGTCAAAATATTCCATGTGCCATTTGCTGCTCGGTTCAGTAATTTGCATGAAGAAAGAAATAATAATAATAATTGCGAAAACAATAAAATAATAAATTATTTCATGATTGATTTTTATTTCAGCTACGATTACTCTACTTACGATTACGATAATAAACAAATTATTCAATAATCAATACAAACAAAAAACATTGTACACATTATATATATAGGTACCTAGGTACCTATACTTACAGTATATAATATATTATGTTGTCAATGTTGTTCACACTGTTCAGGTCAGATGGTCAGGGCAAATTTTTTTCTTCTTCTTTTTATTACAATATATACTATAATTATTACAAAAAAATATAAAATATAGTTACTATTACTATTAATAATAAGAGATACCTTTTTTTTAAAATTTGAAATTAACGGAGCTTTAATTATTGTTATAATTTTCTTGGAGTAGTAAGGATCTTATTATCGCAATTATGAGCCAAAAGCCAAGCCAGTCAGTATATAATATATTCTATAAGTTGTAGTGTTTCTTGCTAAATTCTAAAAAATTTAATAATTAAGCACGCTTTAAAAGTAATAGTGTATTTTCTTGTTTTTGAGTATTTCTACATGGAAAAGTAGGGCTAATAAGTGCATTATTATTGGTGGATCTATATTATACAATCGTAATCAATAGCAAAACAAATAAAGGAGTTAAAGTTGTAGCTGAAAATTATTACTGTATAAAGAAACTAATAATTATTACGAAATGGATCAATGATTAGGAAGGAGATGATGATGATGATATGTAATTATTGCATTGGGGGCATTGGGCTATATGGAGCTGGATTTGTTTTACAATGTTTCCGTTTCTAAAAAAAAATTAAAAGTGGAAGTTTATAAAATATATATAATATACTGCTATATATTATATAGTAATTATTATGGATATTGTTGCCTTAATTGTTAATTGTATACACTATACTATTTAGAATACTTTGTAAGACACAGTAATTTAATTTCAATAATTAATCATTAACTATGATTACATTCACTGAGTTGATCTAGTCTTCAGATTCAAATTGTATTTGCTTCCATATCCATAACTTTCATGAAAATGGGCTATAAGTAAAAATACTATTAAACTTTAAATACTTTTGACTTTAAATATTGTCAATCTTTTGTTCTCTTTTGTTTGTAAATGTTTGTTTTTTGGGGGGGGGGGATTCTTATAACTTTATTGATGGATTTTCAATATATCTAAAATTACTACTACAATTCTTTAAAATTAAATTAATTACTTACATATAAGTATTAAATATTGATGGATCACATTCATTCTAAAAAATGGAAGAAGAATATTCAAGTAATTTAATAACACCATGATATTACAAGTACTTCCATTAATTTGTTACGGAAGCTTGTTAATAAAAACGTATGTGGTATGTGGTTTTTGGAGAAAATATTCAAATTTTGAAAAATCCAGTCGTAATAAAAACAATGTGTCGGTTTTGTGGTATATAATGGGGTATGAAAAAAGGGTTTTGATTTTTGATTTTGAAAATACCACCGACGACAGTTTAAATACATTACAATTTTTTTCTTGCATTATATATTATAGAGTACATTAATAAACTACAATAAAAAAATATATATGTATCAGAAATGTAATTTACATTCTGGCAACAGTGTACTTAAAAATACTTTACAATTAATTAATTAATTTAGTTTTAGCATCATATTATGTCTTAATAACTGTGTGAAAATAATATAATATACTATGATACTTAAGTCAAATTATGAAATTTAAAAAAATAATGTATGAAATCATGATAGATTGGAGCACTGTGTGTGTCGATGGTGTCATATATTAATGTCAGGTCAGGTCAATGTCCGGTCACTGAGGCTGATATCAGAAAAATACAGAGATACGAATATATGAATAAAAATGGGCGAGGGGGAAGGGAGAGGCAAAGTAAATTAAAAATTAATAATTCTAATAATTATTGTAAGAAAATGTCATTTAAACTTATATTGTGACTGTGAACATTATACAATTATTTTGTGTGCATTGTTATTGTTGGAACAGTAACTATCATCAAAATAATAAAAATTAATTAAACATTAAATAATAATTATCTATAGGTAATATAGTCATGTACATACGGCTAATATATGTAATAATATCTATATACAATTATATATTATTATTATATATGTAGCTTAAATACTAAAATTACTATACGGAATTATAAACAATTTGTATAGAACAAGAAATTAATTTCGTAGGCGTGAGCCCGGATGTGTGCGTGCGTGTACTTACAATTATTATTATACAATTTATAATAACGTTATTATTAGGTAAATTACATTTTTAGTCTATAATATAGAGTGTAGCTACTACAACAAACACGAAATAGATAAAATACTTGAAATTCAATCAGTATACTTATAATAATTTACTTAAACAGTATGTCATTAACTATATATTGTAATAATTATTAACTTTAACTGAAAAAAATTCAACTAGGTATTAATATGAGGTCAACATTTGTAAAAAATTCTGATTTAGCATCTTTTTTTTCTGCTTGGTTAGATCCGTTGAATACTAAAAACATTTTGGTGATTAATACTGCTTTGCGATTATAAATTTTTGTTTAACATACTTAATGTAGTTCTTTTTTAATTTTCTTTGTTTTTCTTTGTAGCATACATTATACATTATACTGCAATCTTATCTAAAAGTAGTATGTATATTTTTTTTTAGTTTATATAAAAGTGGATTTTCTTCGTGGAACACCAAAAGTCAAAAGGCCGTGAATTTAAGCTTTGGATTAAGCCTCTCCGTACCTATAGGTATATGTACAGAAAAAGTTCCATCGCTGTCTGGGCTTGAACTGAACGAACTGCTAATAAAAATGGCAAATTAAATTATGTATTTGATTCATATTTCAAGATTCTACCAGAACCAGAACCGCAACCTACAACTGATGCTCATATTATCATTATAATAATTACATCAATTAATTAGCACTACTTATGTATAAAATATATACAGTTATATGGGTTACTTTATAATATGCTTTTGATTGTGTTTGATTTTGATTTTATCTTCTACTATAAATTAGTTACTGTTAATAAGTAGCTTCACAGTTTGTACTTTAGAATATTATTGTGTTTGTATTATATTTGTATGTTCTACATTACGCATATACTTATGCACATAGCTTCGATTTTTGGTTTCGAATTTCATGTTACAGAATATCTAATAATTTGTTAAATAACACTCATATAGATAAGCTAAAGAAAATTTCAACTATTGTACTTGCGCTGAAAACTTTGTAGGGCAAAGTTGATTGTAATTTTGGTTGAAAATGTTGAAATGGCAGACAATAACATGCTATCGCTTTATTGCTGTGTTCGTCTTCGTTACTTTACGTTGCAGCTCTGGTCGTTTCTCAAATGTGAGGGAGCAGCATATGAAAATTATTTCATTTCTGTCAAGTTTGAACTTTGACTCCAGTTGTCGATGTTTTTTGTCCTATGAATATAATTAATTAATTAATTACTGATTATATGTCTACAATTTAGTTTGAAACTTTATTTACACTCAAAAAGTATATGTGCGTATAGGTGTACGAAATTGTACTTTATTCTTTAGTTGGTTCGTTGGTTTTGAGTTTTAAAAAAAATGGTGTATGACTTTGTGAAAATAAAAACTGTACATAATGACCAATTAACTATCTACAAAAATCCAACTATGGTTAATGGTTACTGCGGTTGATTCAATTTTTCAATATTTATTAGATTTAATATTACAATTTTAATCAATTGTTAACAGATTCATTACTAAAAAGTTACAATACTAAATGTGTATACAATATTTACTATACATGTACATTACTCAAATAAATCAATCAAAAAATAGAATTTAAACTATTGTTACTTACTTACTACATACTTAAGGTACGTAATTAATTGCTATAAAATAAATTGTATGTACTTAATTAACACTATCTAATAATATATAAATTATGGGATTTCAAAAGTAAAATATACAACTTTTAAAACAGGAAAAATTATTCAACGACGGAATTAAAATGTCACATTTAGAAATTTTGAATCTTCCCATACAAATAAAAAATTCACTTCAATTTACAATATTATGATCCGTACTTACGATGACGATGATGACAGACAAAATAAAAAAGAGACAATTATACAATATACAAGAACACAACTATATAATTACAATTTTCAAAGTTTTTCTAGATTAAGTAAAATAAGTAAAAAACATTGTAAAATTACAGTAATTTAAAATGGTAATATTACACACAGTTTTAAATAGTGTATATAGGAATTACAATATTATACTATGCATAAATATAATGTACCTAATGTGCATCACTTACAGTAAAAAATAAAAGTACTATTAAACTTAATAATTACTATTATGAATAAAAAAAATCTTTAAAATTACTGTGCTAAGAAAGATATGTGTGTGTCTGTGTGTGGAGTTTGATTTGTTGGTTGGATTTTGGTCGGATATGCATGTTGACATAATAATAATTAATTAATTATATTTACAATAATTTAATTATATGTGAGAATCAAATATCACTACTAAGAAATAAAAATCAAATGAATAAATAAATAATAATGCTGTATTATGATAAAAAAGTTTTTAAAAAAAGAAAGAGAAGGAATTTACTGGAATTGTACTATTTACTAAATTTCATCAATTACTAATAAAAAGTCTAATACAACTACTATTATTAACTATAAACGATAGTTTTTAATCAAATCAGGTCAAAATGTAGCGAGAACAATCACATGATAACAGAGATGGCAACACAAATAACGATGATATATTATTAAATTACAGAAAAAAATAGTTTAATTACAAGTATTCAAATATGTAGATAATAACTAATACAATATACTGCATTATTACTAAAAAATATGTTTTAATATTACAGGCTATAATAAATGTAAACTTAATGCATATTAATTAATAGCATTTATTCACGAATTCATTGAAAATACGTACGTTGTGCTGCTAAGCCTAAAAGCAAGAGACACGAAATTGCGTCACGTTTTTGGCTTCGAAATTTAAAAGCTTTCGTTCACTATGCAGAAGCCAGGATCGAATTTCTGTAAGATTAAATAATAGGGAATTTAATTAAACTTGTATGTATTGTAACCTAATTAAGGAAATACAATTAGCAAAATATAATCCATGTGTGTTCCAAGAGTACCTTTTCTTGGATATATTGGAGCTGGACATTCTAATGGTAGGAGCACGAGAGAGTTACTTCTAAGAAAATAAAAACTGAATGTTATGAAAACATTTTATTCAATATTTAAAAAATAATAATTCATAAAAGTTAAACAGCGAAAGTGGAAAAACTGCCGTTTACTATAATAAATACTATAACGTGTATATAAATCACATTACAAAATTTAAATTTTATAGAATCCAAAAAAAATTATTGTATATCATTAATTGAAGCTCTCCTTTATCCTGTGTAAAAAAATGGGAAAGTGTAAAAATATGATCAAAAAGTACTTAACTTTTTTTGTGAATTTACTTGTTTGCGACTTTCAAAATATTTTGCATAGTAAAGTCAACCTGAATACAATTTTAGAATCGAATAAAATTGTGATCTTTACCGTTTATAAAAAATTACCCACATCATAGCGTTATCTCATCATCCTTATACATTTAAATTTTTCATTAATAAATATTGTATTTAACTATCACAAAGGTAGGTGTATGTAATATGTAAAAAAAATCTTTAATGTGTTTACTTATACATACTTGTGTAAATCACCCTCCTAATCTACATAATGAATCTACGTAATTAATTAATTGTTGTTATTTTTTAAATTGTTGTTCTTGCCCGAGAAAATCAAGTATTGCAGAAAATTCTAATTTCAAATGCAAAAATGTATTACAAAAAAATAACATTAATTCATTGTTCAATTCATGAGCGTGCCTTTTGAAGGAAAAAAAATACCCAAAGAAATGCGTAACTTTTCACAGATATTTATTAATTCACATTAAATTTGTATTATATAGAATTTACTTACCTTACAACTACTTTATTAATTATTACAAAATGTAATTTAAGTAGAATTTAATTATTTATTACGTGTGTACATATATTTACTATATACTTATACAATTTAATTACTATCGTACTCCCCTCCTGTCTACTGCAAGAAAATTACTCACAAAAACTGCGAAAATTGTTGAGAATTTCAAATATAATATTTAAGTTATATGCATCGTCTTAAAAACTTGAAAAACAACATTTGAACCTCATGAAAATCTGAAAAATATGGAAAATGAAATATTAAAAAAAAGAATATATTTAAATTTTAAATCTTAAAATATCACAAAATCACAATAAATTACTATATACAATTAATTACAAAGTAAATACGTCAGTTCTAATTAATTCTACTACTACAAACTATAACATTTATATCGTGATGAAGGGAAAGTGGAAACTAAAATAAAAATTGAGTTAAAATATGGTTATTTAATGATGTAAAATATTGTGGGAATTAATTAGGCTAATTATCTAATTACCAATCATATTTAAGAACAAAGTAAGTTACAAAAAAAAATTCGTTTGAATTTAACTATTCAAAATCGTAATGCGATGTTGACCGTTCAAAAAATATTTTGAATATATGAGCGACGCCTGTACATACACAGTTACTTATGTACCGATTGTCGACGTCGACGCATTAAAAAAGTGCTTATAAATGTCAATAATGTCAATTGATACGGCATTTATGAGGAATATCGGAACGGTCAACGTTGCTTTATAATCACATATAACTACCTAAAAATTGTAAATACATAATAAAAAATCAGAATCAAAAAGTTAACGTGTATATTTAAGGCAAAAAGTGTTTAAGGTACCCACACTGTCTGGAAAGTATGTGTTTGTACGCATTAGTACACATCTAAAAAGTATGTTGCGCGCGCATCATGTGCTAAATCATACTTACACATGCCACACTAGAAGTATACTTTTCGGAAGCATAGCGTAGCATGCCGCTGCTTATACTCCTCCGTGCTGAGTGAAGGCGTGCTTGTAGAACGTTACGTATTAGTACTAGTCAGCACGCCACACTGCACTCGTTTCTGTGTGTTGTGATCATGCTTACCTGTGCTAACTCAGTGAGTACGCATTGACATGCCACTCCATCCAAATTATCTGCATTAGTTAGTATTACATGTGACATGTATTTATATTCCCGCATTCATACAAACCTATCATAAGCAGTAGTCATACCGCCTCGTGTCAGGCTTACAGACTTTTTAACGGTTTTTTTTTCATAAAATACACTAGTTGCCTAATTATTACAGGCATTGCAGTATTTTTCTTTTAGTAGCTACAAAGCCCTTAAGTGTTGCTCATTAACCAGTAACCCCGAATTAATTACAGGCGTCTTGTGTTGGATGAACTACTACTGGTGCCAAAGTGGCAGCCACAATCACAATAGTAGTACTACACTATCTATCGAAATTGTAAGTGACAATTCCATCGTGATCATAGTGACCGGATGGCTAGAAGCCGAACGCATTAAATCTGTGTTGCATCAATAGAATAGAAGCATGCAACGAGATTGAATTCAATATTAATATTGAAAATAACATCAGTTTTGTTTAGTGCCGTCATTACTATTAGCTTGACAACATTCAAGATTGAAGATCGTGCTTCATTAACTGTCCCGTCAGCTTTCGAATGGCACCAAAAAATTAATTTAGATGTTAGTCAACGTGTGATACTGTTTTGCATTGATTGTGGCGTTTGACTGCGACCGTGAGTGTGACCCAGGAGATTAGTTGTTAATTATCAATTATTGTGTGATGACTATTGACTATGTTTGCAGTTCAACGCACATACCCAGAATTAATTGCAAGCATCTTGGATGAACTACTACTGTCTGGTGTCAAAGTGGCAGTCACAATAGTTAGTCGTACATACCACTTGAAATTGAAAGTGACAATTCCATCGTGATCATAGTGACCGCATGGCTACAACCCGAAAACATTAAATCTGTGTCGCATCATTAAAAACATGCAACAAGATATAATTCAATATTAGTATTGAAAATAACATCAGTGTTGTTTAGTGCTGTCATTATTATTAGCTTGAAAACATTCAAGATCGTGGTTCACTAACTGTCCCGTTTACTTTCGAAGCTTATGGCACCAAACAATTAATTTAGTTGTTAGTCATTAGTCAACGTGTGATACGGTTTTTCATTGTGGCGTTTGATTGTGACCGTGACTATGACTGAGCAGATTAGTTGTTAATTATCGTGTGATGACTATGTTAGCAGTGCAACGTACATGTACGTTGAACTGCAATATAAAAAATTTATGTTTCTACAGGTAATCAGAGTTTGCGTACTAATAAAGGCAACTGATATTATTTTTAAGCAATGTGTGTGTCGGATTTTTGAACCTGAGATCACTTTGTTTGTATTATTTCACTCATACTAACTGTTAGTTACATTGCAGAGTACGTTTTAAACCGCATAATTAGAATGTAGTGGCATCCTCATTACAATAAAAAAAATTACTGTGGCTGCTATACTATCCTACACTTTTCGTTCATACACTGAAGCATACGTTCGTGTCTTTGTTGTAAGCATACAGGTGCATGCTCGCTCGTACCAATCATTAGTATGAAAAAGCATACCGATGTATTCGTTAGCAGCGTGGTCATGCGCATACGTGAGCGTACGTATTACTAGTCTCGTATCGCATACGTACGTCGACAACTGAGTAGTATGCTACCGCGTACAAAAAGTGACCTTTAGGCATGCTTCCCAGCTCAAAATTAGTATACTTTCCAAGCTATACAAAACTGTGCCTCCAGAACAGTGTGGGTAACCACGATACGAAACTATAAAATGATATTTCAATACTTAATTGCTATATCGATCTTGTGTTTGTGTTGCTTGATATCGATATTCGAATTCGATCTATGGCTTTACTTGTATACGTAGTGTACGTATAAAATGTTAAAACTAACGATGCATATAGAATAATTTGCAAAAGAAAAACGCTACAAACAAATGATGTTGTTATTGTTGTTGTTATGATTATTATTGATGGATATTGCAATGCAATTCAAAGAAATATGGCGACGCCATATTATACTGCAGAGAATTTTAAACCAAATTAATTAATTACTAATTTCTAATAATGCAATATTGTTATGTCGGAGTCGGAAATATGACATGTACATATAAGAAAAAGTTAAGCACTTTTTAATGATTCAATCACGATTACGACGAGCACAAAGAAATTGCGGTGCCGCGTAAGTACAGGTGAAGAAGTTGAAGTTTGTTTTTGTTTAAAATAATACACACAAGGTACATGAGAAATCAATTTTGGTATAAAAATAGTAATAATAATAAGAAATAAAGTAAGATAAAATTTAATGAAAAAAGTTGTTCAATAATTAGGTACGATAATAATTATGTAAAACGATGTACTGCATTACAATTATTTAAGTAGGTTACTTAACTTACAGGAGGTGTTGCTAAGTAATTATGATACAATATATAATATGTATAATATGTATGGAAGGGAGTGTGTGAGAGAGGGTTCACTATAAAATTAAATAAAGTTTTCATTTTTGTCCAATAATATATATATATAAAATGGATCTTATATGATAATATCGCAATGTCTCTTGTCCATATTTTATTTTCATTCCTTAATATAGTTAAAATGAAGGAGGATTTTGAAAAAGCATATTTACAGCAAACTATAGTTAGTAATCAGTTATTGCATATATTATTATAAGTTTTTGCTTGCATATTTTATATATTATTATTATATTTATATAAATAAATATATTATATTTATTATTATATTTATTATATTCATATCAGAGGCAATTAGCAAATTTCTCACTGCAATGATAAATATTTTTTGACATAACTCATTAAAAGAATTGAAAAATTAAATTACACACACTCACATTATATATTGGTTATGAGCAGAAAAATTAACTTTTACTATTTAACGGGTCAACGTAGCACCATAGACATATGTACATATGTACCTACATGCAAATAGTGCAGTAGCATCCGACAATCCAGATCAATGTTTTATGTTAAGTTTTTTAGTATATAGTCTGTGAAGAACCAAAATGGCCAATATCCAATTTAAGCTAGAACCAAAATGGGCTATTGCATAAAAACAAAATGAGAAAGATGCGTAAAATGTTAATATTAAGAGTTTTTGAACAGTGCAAAATGTTCCATTTACAAGTTTTTGAAAAGAGTAAAATGTTCCACTTACATGTTTTTGAACAGTGCAAAATGTTCCATTTACATCTTTTTGAAAACTGCAAAATGTTCCACTTTACATGTTTTGAAATGTGTAAAATGTTCTATTTCTATACTTTTTAAACGTGCAAAATATTCTATTCTAATGCTTTCAAGACATGTTTCAATGTTTTTGTAGATAGTGGATGTGGATATTGTTTTTAGCTACAAATTGCGAAATTGCTATGGGTATTTTTTGTTCTTCGCAGACGATATGCATTGCTGTGTATGGGAAATCATGGCTTGTTTCACTTTATCCTTATGCACATACGCAAATTTCAGTTGATTGTCAGGTTTAAACGCCATTAAATTGCCTATAAAACCATACAACAGAGTATATGCTTACCCCTTAAAAAATAAGGTCACGGTCACACCAGTCTTGACTTCTTGACGCTTCTTCAAACTTTCTTTTTACTCCGTGGTAAACATGACAGTTTGAAAAAATTATAAATTATTCGAAGGGAATTTCTGGAATTTTCTTCATTGGGTTTTTAGGTTTTTAGGAAATATCTTCAGAATTCAGGATTTAGGATGTGTGACAAATGACAAAGCAGAAGAACGCAATAATATTTTACCAACTCCATTCCTGGAAATCTCGATTTACCCCAAATGGAAGGTAGAATGAATTTTTGATTCCAGGTTTGAGAGTTTGCCTTCACGTCCTCATTCCGTAGTCTAAATGCTGATAGAAAAAGCGGCAAATTTTAAAGCAGCACTGGGTGTATATAAATGTACAGAGCTATAGACTACACTGCATATACAGTGACGGTGAAATTTATTAAGTACCTACCGTGGGAGCGTACGTAAGTAATGTCTTGTTTAATAGGGAAGGGGAAGTGGCAGACTTTTACTACTTAAAAAAAGTTGGGGGAGGGGCTCAAAATCTCCAATTGTTAAATAACGCCAGTCTTGCTTGCACGCTTTCTTTCTTGTGTGTGTGAAAACTATGTACTGGGCTACCACTGAGTTTATATCAGGTGATTTCATACTCATTTATTAGTAATCTCCACTTGATGAGTCACATTCGTTGTAGTTTCCTTAACGAAGTTCAAATTGGTAATCTTGACGTTGTATGCAATGAAGTTGAACGAAGTTGAAGTTTGGAAAAACCTTGGCTAGAAGTTGAAAGTATTTTAAACATTGAAACAGTCATTTTGTAGCATTGGATATTTTTACAAGCCAGTCTAGAGTCAACAATAGTGAATTTAAGGGTTCAATTAACATTTTAAGGAATATATTCGTCAATTTACTTCGAAATTCGAATTCAACAGAACTTAATAGGAATACCGGGATCGGTCGTTTGTCATCTCGTAGAGTTGAAATTTAAATTGTAAGATTATGTTTAGAATTTTATTTATCATTCATTATTGTCATTATCTATTATTTGTAAACAAGAAACGGAAAATAAACTACAAGACTAACAGTGAACTGGTGACAGGGCTCCTAAGTTCGCATTTACAAGTCAATATTATTAATTTTGTTTCGATATTTTGGATTTTCAGCGTTAAACATAAAAGGCAAGACACGCCAGTCACCATTCAGTCAGAATCCGAACGCTCCAAATTGTTTCATTAGTTCGCTGGATTAATCATTTGTCACCATGGCTGCAATGGAGAGTAAGTTCTAATTCGAAAATGTTGATAACCCTTTCAGTAATTTAATTGTTGTTGACAGTTCGTACTGTTAGTTGTTAGTTGTCAGTGCAGGTTTATGGCAATTTCCATCTGGACTTATTTCCTCCCGGACATGCTCCCGCGGACAGTTTCTTTTACCAACTCGTACAGTGACAGATGAAATTTTCCTCCCAGTCACCAGAGCCACAGTCTCGTCGTCCCCTAAATAAAAGAGTGTCCCTTTCCAGAAAATTAAAATATAATCTATCTGTGCTTTCATGTTAACGCCTACGAATGCGTATATTTTCTGGAAGGAACTCTCGTTTATTTTGGGGGGTGTTATTTTGATACTGGGATGAAAATCGTACGAATCGGCAGGAAACTTTCCGCGGCTAATTTAAGGCTAATTTCTGCTATGGAAAGGTCCTGCAGGATTGTGTCATTGTACTGACAGTTGTTGCTCTGAAAAATAGTATATTCCGTCATCCGTGCTCATTTTATATTCGTAGAATGCCTAAATGCAACGTTGAGTTTTCTTATTATATGCTTATATTTTTTATTATGTACTGGCCTAATGCTCATTTTAAAAATATATGACTATTCAGATCACTTGTTTCAACTCAAATTTGCTGTAAAGGAACTAGAGCGCTCCGCCAAGAAATGTGACAAGGAAGAAAAAGTAGAAAAATTAAAATGTAAGAAAGCTATTCAAAAGGGAAATATGGAAGTAGCTCGAATTCATGCGGAGAATGCAATTCGACAAAAAAGTCAAAGTTTAAATTACTTAAGGATGAGTGCCCGAGTTGATGCTGTTGCATCTCGTGTCCAGACTGCTGTCACCACTGGAAAGGTGACTAAATCCATGGCAGCTGTTGTTCGATCCATGGAGATGACAATGAAATCCATGAACTTAGAAAAAATTTCAGGTCTTATGGATAAATTCGAGAAGCAATTTGAGGATTTGGATGTTCAAGCTGGCTATATGGAAAATGCTATGAGCTCCACTACAACTACAAATGTTCCACAGTCCGATGTTGATCATCTACTCCACTCAGTTGCTGACGAAGCTGGGTACGAATTTTTGACACTAAATTAATAGCAAAGTTCAACTCTCCCCCTTGCTTAATTAACTGTAACATGCAGGCAGTTGAATATTCGAAATTTTGCCTGCCGTAATAATATTCTCATTTTTTTCATAATCCACTCGATTTTTACTAAGTATTAATTGTGATTGTTAAATTATGTTTAGGTTGGAATTGAACATGGAACTTCCTAATGGTGAAACAGAGTCCATTGCCTCCACGCAAGTGTCACAAGAACAAGATGAGCTCACCGCCCGCTTGGCTCGCCTTCGACAGCAATAATTTTTAGTGAAGTTAACTAATACTGATCAACCACCTTTAATATATGTATATATATAAATATTATATAAAATACACTCATACTGAAATGCATATTTACAACTATTTTCAAAAAAACATTCGCAATTACGTAAAGTAAAAATATTAAACCTGTATAAGCAGTTATAGTTCTATGTAAGGAAGCACCTACGCATTTAGAACTGAATAACCTAAAGGTGGATAAATCCTATGACTAGGATGATGTGTTTAAATTGTACATTTCGATGCTCACCCTTTCGCGTCCTACAAGTAAAGAGATGCGTTGATAGATTGTTAGTTTGCTTGCATAACATAATTATTGCTTGTTTGTATTACAATTTTCAAAGTCTTCAGCTAACAGGAGTGGGGCTCTTGTAGTGATCGATGGGTAGTAAAAGAACATCAAGGGACGTTTTTTCAATACAGTCTGCGAATTATATTATATGTATAGGATAGGATGTGTATACAGTTATTTGCAGTTTTAAAGTTTTGCATTTTATTTAAAGAATTGTGTCGAAGCAATACCTCCATTTATATTGTGATTATCATAGCTAGTGAATAAAACTGTGTTTCTTTTCTAAAATCGAATTAAATTGCCATAATTTATACGGTACGCAGAACACAGTAATTATTTATGTACTGATTTAATATTTAGCCATTTATTTGCGTTGCTATAAAGTTTACAGTTTCTTCTGGTTATACTCTACATCATCATATTTGTTAATATAATATTAGTAGATACCTAATTAGGTTGATCACGTGTTTTATTTAATTTTGATCGTTGATTGACTGTGGCACTGTTGGCTTCCGCTAAACTTTGCTCTCGATACTATGCTATAAATGCGACCGCTACCAACAGAAATAATAAATAATAAAAGTGATCCAAGTTACTTAATAAAACTAGATATAACTTCTTTAATGCAAAAATATTGCGTTGTTAAGTAGTTTATTTTAGGTGCAGAGACATTATTATTATTAAGTCCACCAATACTTCTGGATAATTTTAACGAGCGTATGAGCTGACGCTATAAATGGCTTAAAATAATGAAGTAAACTTTTATTTAATTTTAAAATCTTTTAAAATTGAAAGAATTAGATTGGACCATTTGGTTCAAGCCGGTTAATTCGTCCCAAAATTTTAAGATGGTTTGAGGCATATGCCAAATGCCAATATCGTTTCGTTTTATTAATGGTGATTTTAAAGCTTATCATCTGTGAAAAAGCAAATCCGCATCTTTCCAGTACCATTTTCCATATTGCCATCTATTAAATGTATGCGTTCAAGTAAGTAGTGTTTCGATATTGTGATAAATTAATTTTGCAAAAATTATTGCGGACGATGTTCCCGTCATCTATTTTAAGACCGCCGGGATCACACGCACAACTACAATCCCACACCACGCACATTCTTACCATCCCAATGATCGCAATCCCAATCCCACAATCCCACCCCCACCACCCATGAACAAAATGGTTTAAAATTCAAAGTTACGCGCTCGTAAAATCTAAAGAATGTGATTGGATTATATTGGTGAACGTGAGGAAATGTGCAGGAGGGAAAAGAAGAGGAATCAGATCAGATGTATTGAATTACATTTTCTTGTTCCTTTATTGTTTAGTTCACCGTCAATTGGCCGGACGATGCTGCGAAGCCGCGATATTCGGTAAAACATGTAAAAATTCAACTTTGCTTTTACAATTAAAAGGTACTTACTTATGACTTAACAACTTAAAGACGTAAATAAACAATTATTATAAGATTTAGAAGTGAAGCTATCTTTAAATAAAATTTCGTTAGTGCAACTCTGGAATCTGTTGTTGCTTGAGTCGTCCGCGTCTGCCTGCCAGGCCTGCCTTGCCTAACCGTCAGTGTCCGTCAGTCTGTCGGTGGTCGATCTTTGTGAGTTTCATTTCATTCCCGGAGATAAGTTCGAGGCATTTGGCATTTGGCTTGGATTAATAATATACTGGTCCTTTCCTGGTCCTGGTGACTTGTGTCCTGCGACCTATTCACGTTTCTTTTTAAAGTAACTATCGTAAAGTTCAAGTCACCAAATAAATAGATCTGATCTTCATTTTCTTCAGTTGTTAGTCATTAGTTGTTAGTGCTAAGTGGTTGGTTGTTGGTAACGAAACTTCAGCGTGCATGAGGGTCTTCTTTATGATTAAACCTTAAATGTACATACATTGGGATTGATTGCTGATATCCTTCAAATATAGCTACAGATTGTGAGTTAATTTAATACGTTCTATATTTGGCCTGGCCTATAGATTTAGAACTGTCTGTGGACAGTCAACAGTGAGTGAGGGCAGTTAGTCATTAGTTGAAAGTGGGGATTTGTAACTCGAAGTTGGAATTTCTTCATTTCTTGGTGAGTATCGTCAACTGTCAGCTATTTTATACTTCAGATAATTTGTAAATTTATTGTTTGGATTTCATCAATCGTTGGGTTGGTCAGTGGATAACAATTTATTCGATGATAAATGATAAACTGTTAGTGTTTACACTAAACTGCTGTTGTGTTGGCTGTCAACTGGGTTCAAGTTTAAAATTAAAATGTCGTTATTTAAATATTTTCGCAGGACATAATGAGCAAACGAAAGTCTGTTGCCACGATGAGTGTTAAAGCCGTTCCTCCACGGGGGGATCGAGCCGGAACTGAGGACACATTAATGTCATCGGGCTTCTCTGATGATTCGAGGCAGTCAAACCTTGCTGAGAAACACCGCTCAAAAACAAATTCCAAGACTGAACTTAAAAAGTTATCTACTCTCCAGTCTCAGTCTGAGTCAGACCCTGGTTCGGATTCGAGTGTAAGCAGTAATAATAAGAAAGCCAAAGCACATGGTAATCGAGCTCACGGATTGTCACTCCGATCGTCGGATGAATCTGAATCAGAATCAGAAATAAAACAGTCAAAGGCTGGAAAAGGAAAAAGTGGCAAACCAGTTGGTAGTCATGGCTCTGAGAATCGTGTACCACCAGCACCCAAGGCACGGCTATCCAGTACTGGGAAAGGTGGAGGTGTTCGCGGCCCTGCTGGAGTTCAGAATCTCAAACGTGGTCTTAAAAATGTTATTGCCTCTGACTCATCCGAATCGGAAGAAGATGATGATTACCAAGAGGAAAATCGTAAAGAAAACAAGGCCAAACATACTACTGTTGTCCCAAGGTCGTCGGATGGTAAAGAAAAACCTAAACTTGGTCGTCGACGTGCTTTACAGTACAGTTATCGGAATCAGAAGATGAAAAGCAGTCAACACGCAATAAAACTAACAAAGGTGTTGCTCATCGGATATCCTTTCACTCTCAAAGTGAATCCGAAGAAGAAGAAGATGAATCAAGCCAAGAGAACAAGCAAGTTAAGAAAGGGCGAACTTCTGGAGTCTGCTCTAGTTCTTCTAAATCACAGAACGTCCCTCCACGTCGTGGTGGTTCTCGGAGCATAGGCACTGTCGGTACTGGATTGTCAATTGCTAGAAATGTTAGGCATTCAAGTGTAGAGTCGACATCTTCTGCTGCTTCAAAAGCTGAAGAAAGGCGTCTAAAATATGCACATATAGAAGTTAGCCCTTCGGCGTCACTATTTTCTTTTAATTTCAAAAAACCGAGTAAGTAAAAATTAATGTGAATTTAATCTTGCTTTCAACCAATGACCAATACTTTTTATTTTATATTTTTCGTATTAAATTATATTTACAAGTTGCAGTTGTCATTATTAACTTTATATTGTTTGTGCAAAAGCAAATATACAGATATCGTCTGTGAAGAACCAAAATGACCCATATCCAATTTACGCTAGAATTAAAATAAGCTACGTAATAAATAACACTAAATTAATTGGATGCGTAAAATGCTCAAGGATTTTTTAAAAAGTGCAATACGTTGCATTTACACGTTTTTGAGAAGCGTACGTTTTTAAAACGTAAAATGTTCTAATTGCACGTTTTTGAAAAGCGTAAAATGTTCTAATTGCACGTTTTTGAAAAGCGTAAAGTGTTCTAATTGCACGTTTTTGAAAAGCGTAAATTGGTCTAATTACACGTTTTTGAAAAGTGTAAATTGCCCTAATTGCACGTTTTTGATAAGCGTAAAATGTTCTAATTACACGTTTTTGAAAAACGTAAAATGTTCTAATTACACGTTTTAAAAAGCGTAAATTGTTCTAAGTACACGTTTTTGAAAAGTGTAAAATGTTCTATTTAAATGCCTTAAGGATTACACGATATTCATATATTGTTTATAGATAGTACATTTTGTATTTACCTAAAAATGTAAATGGGTCATTTTGCTTCTTCACAGGCGATATGTAGTATGCGCTTGTTTTAAAGTCAGCATATTTTTCTTGTTGTTATAGGTGTTCGAAGTAGGACGGGGTCAACTACAAGACCATCGAATACGTCGGTAGATACAGAAGTTATGGACACTTCGCTCGCTATAGGTAATCAGAATACTATTTGTAAGTTGTAACTATGTAGCTTGAAAGTCTGTATCTGTAATTACATTGTTTCCGTTATGCAGTAAGCGAAAATAGAGCCGTTTAAGCATATTGGCACTTTTACTGTGTTTGGGAGTTAATAACGCCTGATCTCACACTGCTAATGTTTAGTCTCACGCACGTGTGAAACGATTTTGGGAATCATTGTGAAATACCGTAAAGTTCTTTTGTTCGGATCTCTTAGATCATGAAATTCGTCCTTCGAAATCTGCAAAAGGAAAGAGCCACTCGCGTAAATCAGGAACAGCATCTCTAACGAAGCCAGTAGTACAGGATTCAAATGCAGAAAATTCTACATCTTCAACGTCTTCAACATCTGCAACATCTGAAAAGAGTAACACTGAGCCGGCAGCAGCTGACAAGAAAAATTCCGAGTCGACAGCATCTGCACAGTCTAAAAAAACTAAATCACCTGTGAAGCCTGAAAAAGTTGAGTTAGTAAAACAGGTTGCAAAGAACACTGTAGCTAAAAAGTCTACCTCTCGGGGAAGTTTAAATACTCTTAGTATTGCACTTGAACGAAGTAAAAGAGGAGCACCGGCTGATAAGCAGTCACCTCCTAAAAAGCGGTTGGATGAAAGTAAGGGTATATTCTTTAACTAACCTTTAGTTACTAACGTGTACTAAACAGTCAGTTACTTTGGTTTATTTTTTTTTAAATTACGTACGTTGGCTTAACTATACTTTGGTTTATATTATTCTAGCTTATGATCAAGAGGAAGTTTCAAGTAAAAATGAACTAAGTTCATCTCCTCATACAAATCCTCCACCTGGGACGTCATCATCCACCAAAACCCCCGAAAATGATTTGAATGAAATGTTTTCGAGTTTACATGCAAATGTTAACCGAAAACTCTCTAAGCAAACGAAAGGAAAAGGAGTGGAAAAATCAACCAATAACAGTCAGCCGCAACAGGAAAAAGATGATGAACAAAGTAGTGGTGCGACGTCCTCTGTAAACGGGACCGAAGTGAAACAGAGCTTTTTACGTTCCAAGCGAATGACATCAATGCTTGATCATCATACTCCTGATGCCTCATATGAAGATGTTGCTCCAGAAACTCGAACAACCCGAACCCGTTCTGGAAAGATTTCTGGAGCAGTTGCATTGAAAAATCAAAAGACATCTGGTACTGGTACTGAGAAAAAAAAGGAGAATACCCAACAACAGGATGTTTTGCAACCGTTGGAGCTGACTACAACAACGCCATTGCCGGAGGAGGCTGAGCCAGTGGATTCTCTTGATGCTGCAGTTACAGGGACAAGTGCTGTTTCGCCTGCAAAAAACAAGGATACAAAATCCGAGGAAAAAAAGAAATTGCAAAAAGAAAAAGGAAAACCGAGCTCGTCAAAATTAAAGTCTCCAAAAGCCTACAAAGTCAAAGATCCAAAAAGTAAACTTCGCATCATTCCGCCTGAGCGACTTTCCACACCCGACATCCCATGTGAGCTAAGCTCCAGCGCTGACGAGGATGAAGGTACAGCTATTTTTACATTACATTACTATTCGACTTATTAATTTTTCTAGGAATGGTCACACGAATCGGTTTTGATGTACAATATTCTAATAATTCAAAGTGTGCACTTAAAATTATTCAGGATACGCTGAAAGGAATAGGAACGGTGCATCGCAGCCATTAGCTGCTGCTACCCCTTCTGATGAGGTCGATGCGGAGGGTGGAGATAATCTTCTTGATGATCCGGACATTGGGGACCATAATAATAACGACCAGGCTGTTCGTATTCATCAGAATTTTAATAATGCTCCCGTGGACGTGAGCAGCATGGGCTCTCTAAGGCTCGCGTGTCTTGTCGACAATGACGGAGAGGGTTACCGGAGCTTAGCAAATGCCCATCAGGCGCCTCAAGTTTCTATCATGCTGTCATCTCCATGTATCTCCTACGTCTACCCGCAACATTTAAGCTGGACTCAAATACACCCTGGAGTCTACATGTGCATTACTTTCAATTCAGGAGATGTTAAGACTGGTTACATGCGACTGGATCCAAAAACAGTGAAGCCTCTGGAAAAGAGTGGCAGTGCTTACGTGGTCAGTTTCGGTTAATATGAATTAATTTATATATATGTCAATATCAAACCCTGCCCCTTTTAATTACCTAGGACTAGGACCATCGTATAATTACCAATTTGATATAGCTATCATTTTTTTGAAGCGATTTTGTGCAATGTTTGTAAGAAATTATTATTGTTTATTTTTACAGTGTATGTGTGTAATGGACGGGAAAGTTCATGCAAAGTCTACAAGTTTCGACTTTAATGCACTTGGTGTGCCTTATTTAAATTCGATCGTGTTGTTCGAAGGGAGTCATGTCACTGTTCCAGGAGGAACTATGTACTCCATTGAAAACTGGGAGACGGAGGAAGCCTCTTTGCAGTTTACTATCGTCCGTCAAGGGAATTCTGACGAAGGCGTAAGGGGAGAAGAATAGACTCGCGTACAGTGAATATTGTAAAAAATACTCGTGTGTACACATTATCCCACCTCAACAAAATTAACTTGAATTTAGTGGCAACTAGCAGCGTCAGTTTAGCTATGAAACTACCTTAAATTGTCGCACTTTCATTTCTTATCAATAGCTATATTTTGTTTCTTTCTCCTGGTTGATACTTACATTTAATTTGTAGGCCACGTTACAAATTTTCTGGTATATCTGTCTGTAGTAGTTCTCGTTCTCAGTTGCGTATTTGTATGCTCTATGTTCTTAAGCTATACTTTATGCATATGTGATTTATTTGTACCGTGACCGTACCGTTAGTTGTACTGACTAGTGAGTGAATGTCGTCTACCTTACCTATTAAGATATCATTGAACTACGTGTACCAAGTGCTTAGGGTGTAGTCAATCTCAAATATACATTCTCTTTTTTAGTTTTATCCATTTACATCTCATTTACGTCTTGGTCTTCCCTTTCTACTTGTGCCTTCATTTTATTCACTATGAATTCTCATTTTGCTTTCGAAAGTGTTAAAATTAGTTTTTTAATAGTATTCAGCGGTGTTTATTTAATTGAAATAACATTGCACAATAATAAACTTTAGTCATACATTATAATGATAGTACGTAAGAGTAAGTAATTAAAAAGATTTTGTGGTTTTAAGATGTGGCAAGTACTTATAAGCTGTATTTTTTTTACATTTCGAATATAATTTTCATTTTCATAATACCTGATTAGTTATATACATAAATATTTTGTAATACGTAGTAATTATTGTGATGTGCAAGGAGTACTTACTGATATATGAACCTTGTACAAATGGAACAAATTGAACTGTATGGTTTCATAGTGCTAAATACGAAGATTTAAGAAGCACAAGAACTGTTGCATTTGAATTCCTTGCAGTGTGCTTTGTGTGTGCCTCTGGTTGGTCTTTTATGTGCAAATAAATATTTATATTCACATTATATGAGCTCCATTACTTAATTACTGCCAGTTTAGTATTAAACTTAAATAATTTCAATTTTTTGTAAGAATCATTCTTGTCTCCTAAATAAGTATATAATACTTAAGTTTTTTAAGCATTTACTTTAACCATTTTGACTGTGGCGAAGTGAGTGGTTTTGATTTTGTGTGCGTAGCTGATGTGCTTTTCTAAACTATGCTAATCAAAGCTGGCGAAATCGATGTTAGCAATAATAATTGCAGAGATTTGGTTTTGTATTATTTAGAAGAAAGAAACTCTCACACTCCATTATCTAGTACAATGTGTACCATGTGCTTTCAACATGATCATTTTTCAAACGGTGTACTATTGAGTATATTTATTGTGAGTAATGTAATAAATACAGATGTGAAACTAAATAAACCCGTAATTTTTATGTGATCGTTTTTGTAGTGAAAGTTTTTGCTCCTGATTTATTTGAATAAAAATTGTGATAAACCTTATTGATGAACAAGTTAGGTAGGAAGGTAGGTACTTCAACTGCAATATTGCTACAATTTTGTGTAAGTATTGGAGTTAACGTGGATTAACGTTATTTCGAACACCTGTATCCCATAAAGAACATAATGGAGCAAAATGGATTAAATCGTTTACGACGTGATTCATTAAAGGTTTTCTTGTTCTCTGCATCGTCGTAGAAATCATGCATCATTCTATTTTTATTTTGAATTTTACTTGAAATCCGCCTGATTCTGAATGTTGGAATATTGGAAAGCAGTTTAGAATTTCTTTGATTCTGATTAGTCTTGGTCGTAGAGTCCTGCATGAATTAAATAGAATTTCTGATTCAATTTTTAACATTTGATTTTATTATTACAAGGAATTATGTAATTTACAGATCTTAAGCTTGTGGAAGTTGAAGTACTTAAGTTCATTTTGCGGCTTTAAATAAATAATTCCGATTAAATTGTATGTACCTACATTAAAAAATAAGGGCAGCGTATTTACTTTGGTTTGATGAAATTTTATTTTTATTCTTACCTTTGCAATCCGTTTCAAAAAATGTCCTCGTATTTGTTGGCTCATTGTGGAGGTTAAATGATGATGTGAAAAATCAATCATATTTCCTGCTCCTCTAGCTGCCGGATCTATCCATCTCGCTCCCACTACTCCCACACAATCACATCCTGGCGTTAGCTTTAGGGTTTGCAGAGATAGAAGAACAAGACAGATTACAAACGGAATAATTCTCGTTACTATATCTGTACATTTTTTTACTTTCATAGTTTTTGACATTATTATTTCTTAAACAAACGTGACAGCACAATTTTTGAGTTGATTATTAGTAATTGAATAATACTAACTTTATTACTACTGATTGAGTCAGGTTAAAATACAATACCATAGCTATGGACACTAACTGTCGTAAACTAACTGATCGTGAGTTGGTACACGCAAGTCAAAACAAATAAGGTTGCAATCTATCATTGTACTTGCACACGCACGCAGAACTTTAGTTTCACTATGTTCAAGATTCAAGATTAGCTGTTCATGGAATAAAGAAATAAGCAAAAGGAAAATTCATGCCATGTAAGAACTACCTACATTATCTCGATGTAATTTTAATATTTAAATTGTATCCTCATATTTTCAATATAATAACATTTTTACAGTTCCAGTTCCGGGTCCTATATAAAAGCCACAGACAGTTCACACTTTTTTAAATTCTTAATTGGAATAAGGAAAGTGGAAGTAATTAATGTTCCTGGTTGAATGATGAATTGTAGGTAGGCATGTGCATCCATGTTTGTTCTTACCGTTATATAGGTACCTCCCCGACCACTGGGCAGGCTCACAAAGGTGGGCAAACTGAAGCCGCACCCTTATAGGGTAATCGACCCTATAAAAAATAAATTTCGCACCCTATCGAGTACCCTACCCTATTTTTTTCTAGATTACCCTTCCTACTTTACCCTATTTTTTTGAGGCAAACCCTATAATCACCCTACTTTTTCAAGGCCCACCCTATAATCACCCTATTTTTTCTACAATTACACTCATTTTTATAATTAATGTCAAAATTCATGCTAATGTGCAAGTATGTTTTTATTACGCAGTAGAGTTTATTTATTTAAAAAACAAATTCAATCAAAAAATAAAACTTAAAACTACATACTTCATTACAAATGTTGTTGAACATCTTTCGCAGAACTTATTCTTAAGTACAGGCTTTACAACGAACGTAACTTTGCCCCTATTCCATTTTTACCGTAGCCAAAAACAATTTTTGAAGAAATGATTTACGTAAATGTTATTTACCTTTGTTATTTATTTTTAGCTGCTTTTGAACTTAAAGTTTAGCAGTAACAATCACTGTCACTAGACAGTAATTATTACAGCAAATATTCTATTTTTGATTTAGCTAGTAAATTATTTATTAAAGTATCAAAGACTAAAGTATTACAAGTATTACTTTCACACTGAAAATTTACATCGGAACTCTATAATCTGTGCTAGTTAAAACTAAATAGAAAACTATAGTTACTTGCGTTCGTAAAATCGTAATTTGACTAAACCTAGGTCATAAACTACTCTAAAGAATCTGAATTGGTTACGATAATAATAGAGGACGGAAACGACAATAATGTACTAGAATAGGTTTATCCCAAAAAGTGACTTGGTTGAGACTACTGCCTGAGACTACGTGCAGGTAGGTAGAAACACCCGGACCAGTCTGGTATCAGTCAAGAAAGAATTATTTTGTCGAAGTCTAGTGAACTTCCGTTAGACTTATAACAAAATTATTTTTGACAGACGATATGTTGGTTAGGTACAATATACAAAGTCTTTTTTACCAAATTACATTTACAGTAAAGCAAGTAATCGTCCCAACATGAAATAAGCCCTGGTCATTATGCTAACCATGGAAATCAAAGAAATTATTTTCAGTTAAATTTGTTACCCTTTAAGGGTCCCCATTTTTTATTTTCCGCACCCTTTTACCCTTCCTACTTTTTTGTTACTGATGTAACCCACCCT